>LKNJ01000067.1:0-500125 GCA_002120245.1 Maccullochella peelii | reverse complement strand
GTTATAATTTCTGTTATTGTTAATGTCAAGACGCCTGCAAGCCTTGGAAGAAGAGGATCTTCCTTGTGTGAATCTTCCCAAGAAGGCTCCAATTTATCCTCTCTTTTTGGAGGTTGTTCTTTGCCCTCTGTAGGGTTTGTTTTTTTTATTTATTTCTTCATTCATGTATTTTTTTATTTATTTTGATGTTATAATTTCTGTTATTGTTAATGTCAAGACGCCTGCAAGCCTTGGAAGAAGAGGATCTTCCTTGTGTAATTCTTCCAAGGAATGCTCCAATTTTTCCTCTCCTAAAGTGGTTTTGGAGGTTGTTCCTTGCCCACTGGAGGGTGGTGTCAAAAGTTTCTTTTATTTTTTTGATTTTTTCTGTTATATTTCCTGTTATTGTTACTGTCAAGACGCCTGCAAGTCGTGGAAGAGGCTCTTCCTTGTGTGAATCTTCCCAAGAAGGCTCCAATTTATCCTCTCTTTTTGAGGTTTTTCTTTGCCCTCTGTAGGGTGTTTGCTTTTTTGTTTTTTTTAATTTCTTTCTTCATTCATGTATTTTTTTATTTGTTTTGATGTTATAATTTCTGTTATTGTTAATGTCAAGACGCCTGCAAGCCTTGGAAGAAGAGGATCTTCCTTGTGTNTTGGTGTCTGATTACATCGGGATACAGTCTCCCAGCTAAACCTGCTAGTTGTGTCCACATATTTACAAAAGGCAACTGCAGTAAAACGCTTCCGGACACATATAGATCTGTCCCCAGAGGTAGGCGTTCTGCTGCTGTGTGTTTGTTTAATGAATCTGCGTACCACTGACCTTCAGCAGACATCAGCTTGTTTCTGTTTCGATCTGTCATTTCCCGTCAGAGTGAGATCTCTTAAAAAGACATTTTAAATGTCCCCAGTAGCCATCAAGCAGCTGTAATATAATAATATGAATAATAAAAGAGCTGAAAGAACAGACTGAAGCAGGAAGTGTGGAGCAGAGACGTAGTAGAAATCCTGTGTGTGTGTGTCAGGATTCGGTGCTCTGATTATTACGTGTCATTCTATGTTCTTATCATTATGTCGTCTTCTGAAGTCGACTCTCTTTAGAACGTATTCCTCCACATACTGGACAAACTACTTGGCAGCCACACAGTGCATCTGGTTGGATTGGAGATGTTACTCGGAGGTTTTTCGTCTTTCTTGAAGGTTTTTCTTAACTTTCAGATGCCCGTGGCTTGTGGGAAAAAATCACATCGTTTGTGGAAGGGTAAGAAGACGCCTTTTATCTCTCGTTATGACTGTCGTTTTATGACTGTCAGGGTTAGCTTTTGTTAATTGGTTTGGGTTTTGCAAATAACATTATTCAGGTCTTGTTATTATTCAGTCGTTGTTTGACATAGTCAACGGTCATCCTGTCAGATCAGAGAAAATGTTGTTGGAACAAACAGGAGGTACAGGAGAAGAGGAACACGACAGCAAGAGAAAATATCTTACCACTTCAAATCGCTCGTCAATGTCATGTTATACTTACTGTCAAGACAACTGCAAGCCATGTGCACAGTAGAGGGTGGTGTTGTAATCGGTAGCCTATTTCTATCTTTGCACAGTTTCTGTTATTGTTAGCATGCTGTCAAGACGCCTGCAAGCCTTGGAAGAAGAGGATCTTCCTTGTGTAATTCTTCCAAGGAATGCTCCAATTTTTCCTCTCCTAAAGTGGTTTTGGAGGTTGTTCCTTGCCCACTGGAGGGTGGTGTCAAAATATCTATACATATTTTTCTGTTCTTCCCAAGGGTTCTTCCAACTTTACTTCATCAATAGGGTTTATGAGAGTTTTATAACACTTCTCACTCTTTCTTCCTGCTTTCTCTTTTCAAAACCAAGGCTCATCTGCGCTGGACTGTGTTTTGTCCCGTGACCTCTGTCTCTTTCTTTCTTTTTTTCTCCCTCTCTCTCGTTCCCCTTCTCTATTTTGGCACGACTGCCCGTCAGTTTGGTTGATGGTTTTGTCTGTACCTCATCCAATAATCTCTAATCCAGGTCTTCATCCTCCAGGAGACAGTTCTTTCTCTGTCTGTGTTCACATCTGTTCTTGCATCATATTATCAACAATTAAATGCAAAATCTTAACACCTCTTCTCTCTTCTGCCTTTGTGTGAATGGTATCTTTGAGTTTTACCTTGTGCGTGAATGTGTAGTCTATCTTCTTTCCAGGTCTATGAGGTACAAAGGAGGTTTCTTGAACAATCTGGAGCTCAATGCTCTAAAGACAGTGGAGTTGGTAGTGGACTTCAGGAGGAACGCAGCCCCACTCACCCCCATCACCCTGAGTGACTCTCCAGTCAGCACTGTGGAGTCCTTCCGCTTCCTGGGCACCATCATCAGCCAGGACCTCAAGTGGGAGCTGAACATCAGCTCCCTCACCAAGAAAGCCCAACAGAGGATGTACTTCCTGCGGCAGCTGAAGAAATTCAGCCTGCCAAAGACAATGATGGTGCACTTCTACACCGCCATCATCGAGTCCATCCTCACCTCCTCCATCACCATCTGGTACGCTGCTGCCACTGCCAAGGACAAGGGCAGACTGCAGCGTATCATCCGCTCTGCTGAGAAGGTGATTGGCTGCAATCTACCTTCCCTCGAGGACCTGTATGCCGCCAGGACCCTGAGGCGTGCAGGAAAGATTGTGGCTGACCCCTCCCACCCCGGTCACAAACTCTTTGAAACACTCCCTTCCGGCAGGAGGCTGCGGTCCATCAGGACCAAAACCTCACGCCACAAGAACAGTTTCTTCCCGTCTGCAGCTGGCCTCATCAACACGGCCCGGGACCCCCCTGTGACTCGGACACTAATACCCTGACAACCCCCAAAGGGCATTACACGTTATATTAACGTAAGCCCTGAGGAACACTGCATACTGTGAACTTTTGCACATCCTCAGCAAATATTTTGCACATCCTGCACTAACTTGTATAGCTCTCCATATCCATATTATTGTATAGTGTGTTTTGTTTCCAATTTTATCTTATTTCACTTATTTATATTTCTTTACATTGTTCAAAGTGAAATTCTCTATTTAACATTTGTATACTTGCTTTTTCTTATTATGCACCAATTCACCAAAGCAAATTCCTTGTATGTGAAAACCTACTTGGCAATAAACCCGATTCTGATTCTGATTCTGATTTTGTGGTCGAGGTCCCATCAGCTCTTGTGGCATCTGGATGTTGCTCTGCGTCTTCCATTTTTTATCTCAAACTGTTTTTCTATTTACCTGACATTCTATAACTTTACACATACTAATAATAATTACATTATTATTAGCATTACTGTTTCTCCATCGCTATTCAACTACTGCTTTTTTTGTTTGTACATATGGCACCTATTGCAGGATTGATCACGCCTCTCTCTTCCTGAGGTTTCTCCCATTTTTTCCCAGTTAAAGGGGTTTTATGTGGAGTTCTTTATTTGAACCAAGTTTCTGAGGATGAGTGTCATTTGTCGATAAACATATAGAGCCCTCAGACAAACTTGCATTTTGTGCAACATAAATAAAATTAATTTGACTTGAGTTTCTGTGTGAAGTGTACATGTTCTTGCCATGTCTGCTTTGGTTTCATATGGGTGACATGAAGGTTGGACAACCTGGAAAATGTAAACTGCCAGTATGTATGAAAAAGGCTGTCAATGAGTTTATCTAGTGTTAGTGTTGTGATTAGACTGGCAACCTGTCGAATCACAGCATGTGTAGGGACAACATGTAATGTTAATTTCTTTTAAGTGAGAATATTCCACAGTTCAAAGTGTTACAGTAACAGTTTGTTAACAGTTGTTTAGAGGGAAAATAAACAGAGACAATGCCTGCACACCAACATTATTTTATTACATTTCAGTGCAAGACTACAAGCTACAGCATACTGGCAGTGTTAATATTTAAACTGAAAATATACATTCTACATTTTTCAGTCACTGCAAGTACAATTCAGCATGGTTTTACAGTGCAGCATTTTGGTTTCCTCCAAGGAAGGTTTTTGTTGACATTTCTATATTCATGACTGCTAAATATGCAAAACTCAAAATAAAGATTATTCTGTATTACTCTGGTTAATACAAAAAATGAGAAGTCCCTGAGAAAGATTTAACACCATTTTAAATGCCCCACACAAGATTTTTTTCAGACTCAGCTAAGAAGGCAACTATGAACTTAATTAGTTCAAACAGTCTCCAGAAAAACCTTGCAATGTTAATCCATCCAGCATCTTCAAACACCTTGGTACTCATGTTTGCAGTGTCCAACATACAGAGGCTCTGCTTGGATGCCACGCCTTGAGGAGAAAGGAAAGCAGAAACATTATGTAATAAAGTAGACATTACGAGAAAGAGCCCCTTGTCCTGTTGAGGTATGCCAGCACTAAGCTCCTCAAAGGTCCTAGATAGAAAGGGTAAATTACCTCAGGAGCTTGCAGCGAAAGTCCTGCAAACGAGGAAACGCCTTGTCCACACTGGAGGTCTGCTGCTCATCACTCCACAGTCTCTCTGCTGCAGCACTTGCCCTTGGCCTGTGAACCAGTCATTATTAGGAATGATTTCATGCAACCCTTGCTGCACATATTAGGTTGACAAGTTTGGTGATTTTAGGGGTCTTTTTAATCCCGTACCAAAGACGTGGAGTGAGATTGGTGGCATCAACATATTCCCCCCACATGCACACCTCACCCCCTATCACCAGCTTCTTCTGTTCCTCAGTACCTGTGAGGGGACAGTAAAAAGCTTTGCCTTAATAACATGATGGGTTTTAATTAAGGATAGGCTGGTAATGAGTTTAATACCAATCAGAATCTTCACTTCAAATTTGTCACACCACTTCAAGTAAAAAACTTAGCAAGTCAGTGTTTAAATGGGTCTCTATAAATAGCAATTTCCATTGGCAGCTCCCGTCACCAGATAAGCACATAACTGATCCAGGTTATAATAGTATGTGATATTATTTGGCCATGCACACACCAGAAAAGTTCAGTGGCTGCACAGTGTAGTAGTTGCGCCAGTCCTGGCCATAGGAAATGTGGTTGATGTACCACGGGGCAGCCAGCAGGACCCTCATGCCAGCTTTGGTGATCCTGCTGAGCTCTGCCTTATAACTAGCTGGGTCACCCTTCCAGATGTGCAGCACTGTGTCCTTAGGAATCTGAGCAGGGTGACAAACACCTTGATGCATCTTTATATTGATTTGTCTGTTTACATTTAGTGTTTTATATTTCAGGAAACAGACACATCTAAAAATTCCTTAATAAACATCAAAAATTGCAAGCTTTTACTGAGACATGGTTCACAGAATTTGTACCCCTCCTATGGGGCAAAGCATCTGAACTCCAGATGGATTCTTGAAATTGGTTCTTATGGTGCAAATACATAGTTTTCCCCAAAACCAGGCTGTTAATAAACTGTCCTCAACACCTGGATAGTGAAGAAATACATGCTCTTGGTGTGATTGTTAAGTTTTACAAATAACTGCATAATATTAATACCAAAACCTAATGTTGAGTGCGTTTGTAAAAACAGTGGTCTTGAACACCCTGTCTCAGAAGAAAGCGTGCAAGACACATTTCATTTTCTGCTAACTGGCTTGTCTGATGGCGGCAGTGGAAATCTGCAGATTAGGCCAGGAGCATGCATGCGTGAAAAAGCAGCAAAAGTGGCTTCAAAAAATGAATTTCTGCTCCATTTGGTCAGAACATTTGTCATGTACAGTAATACCACTGAAATGTATTTATATAGCTATACTAATGTAATCATTTGTAGTGAAATGTTAGCAAAGAGGTGACTACATGACCAATAGACTGAAAGTTAGCTTTTAGCTGGAATATTTAGTAACTCATCATGCACACATTGTAGTTTATCTGATAAGCAACCTGAATGTAAAACAACTACGGCTGGCTTCTATCCGTCTCTTTTGCTGGGCCTTTACTTTCATAATCTGATGCAAAGAGTTTTGTAAGATAACTGCCAATGGCAATATTTTTATACTTCTGTGTTTAGGGGAAGAGTTTGCATGTTAGTCATCAGAAAGCATTGTGAGCCACAGCAATCATACCTCTCTGTAGCTGTGACCCAATTCCATACTACATACTAATTCTAAGTTGAGTATTGTTTGTAGTGTGTTCACACTGCAGAAGTGATTAAAAAGTACACCGATTTCTACTCTATGAAAATTTGTGTACAGTATATTCTGTATACAATTAGTATACCATATAGAATAGGGCCACAAATTATGTCTCCAACATTGATGCATGGACAACAGTCTTCACTGCCACCTAGTGGTATGGCTACAGATAGCACATTGTTGCAATAACAGTCAAAAAGGTTTGCATGTATCCTATATTTTACAGGACACCAAGTTTTACCTATAAATTATTATTAGAGGGGGAAAAAACCACAGCAGATAGTACAACTTCAACACAGCACACAGGTTGTTTTCTGACCCTTAAAGGCGAGGGGCCACACAGTGTAGTAGCGGGCCCAGTTGTGTGTGGGTCCTGGCTGGTCCAGATACCATGGAGAGGCCAAAATCACCCTGAGCCCTGCTTTAACCACCCTGCGCACTTCACACAGGTAGCAGCCCTCCCTCCATACCTCCACCACTGATAGAGAGCTGCGCTGCAACACAATGCTATAGACTTTCAGACTTACATGAACTGGTTATGTGATACATTAGCTTGTCTTTATCAGACAATATACTGTTAAAAATAGTTGGTCAGTTGGTTCCAACCACTAGACCTGCTGATGTCAAAATTATATTTTGTTATTTAAAAACAAATGCCCAAGATATTGAACATATTAGAGTATGTGGATGACTGCATACATGTTTATTCTCATTTATTTTAGCCATAATAGTTTATTTTAACACATAATAATTGTGTTTAAATGTGACAAAATAAATGCCACATGTTATATATATTCAAGTTTAAATATCTCCTTCAGTGAATGCAGATTCTTGGAAACAGTATAAAATAGCTGAAATAATATTTAAAAAACAAAGCAGTTCTTTCTTAGATGTCTGCATCTGCACCAAGAATTACAATGTAATAGCCAACTTCACTGATGTAGACTAAACACATGGTGGTGCTGCAATGAAATGAAATTTTTTAATATTTATAAATATGTAAATGAATGATTATCTGCAAAAAAAATAAATTAATATCATCCATACCTGCACTTGCAGAAAAAAATATTTATAATCATATTTTAAACAATGTCAAAATAAAAAAAAAATTGTGAGCCTATATGAACACCACTGACACAAAAATATAGTTTCGTCATCATAGAGGTGTTATCTGTTGGGGTGTACTTACTTGTTCACGGTAGTCAAACACATCCTGCCAGACGATAGAGGTCTTGTTGAGAGCCGAAGTGATATTCACAATGCTGGAAAAAGAGACATTAATGACATTTGAAACATTAATGTGTTGGTGGGTGTATTTCCCTGAGCTTTCTATCCTATATGCTCCCTACTTCTCCATGTAGAATGCTTCCAGTTTGGTGAAGTCTACTCCAAATCCCATCTTCTGCATGAATGCGCGAACCTCAGGGTTGGATCTCCTAGGGAACAAGCAGTGGAAGTCATTATCTATATGTAATTACGATGATTGTTTAAGTGCATTTTTCAGAAGCCATATAGCTACATCAACTATCTGGGACAAGATAAACTTTTTTCTTCCCTTTCTTTTAAAATATTATTTTCCTGAACAGATGAAAACAAATGGAAATGATGTTTGCAAAACAAGCATACATCAAATTTCACAGATTGAAAATTAAAATTTAATCCAACTCCAGGTTACTTTAGTTTCACTCCCTCTAATGGAGGGCTCTCTGTTCCTTCACCGATATGTTTGTATCACACTGCAGTGTCTGACACTAAAAGGTCAAAACAGCAGGATTGCATAGCATTCCTTCTATTGGCATTTCTTGCACTTTTTTGCTGCCAAATTCAGAAACAATGTAAACCAACAATAGTGATCCAAACCAGGAAATCCAGGTTGAAATCATTAACAGTCAGCAGGCATTTAAATGATATGTCGCATTTCAGCCTACCAGCAGGAAAAGTCAACCTCATCCCCTCCTAAGTGGATATAGGAATCAGGAAACACTGATGACACTTCCTTAAATAGTCTCGCCATGAACTGGTAGGTGGAGGGTAACGTTGGATTAACAGGACCAAAAGTACCTGAAGGGATGTCCCCTCTGTAGCAGGGAGTCAACAGGTCAGACTGCCCTGGGGAATAAATGGTAATCAGTCAGATTTAGTTCAGCATTTTGGTTAAATACATTTGTTGCATTGTCTGTTGAGTGCAGGAATTTGTTGCCACTAATGTAGCCATAAGATCCTCCATATAAGAAGCGATTCAAACTCAAGATTCAGTACATGTCTTGTTGCCATTTATAGTCTTGCAGGTTTGGCAGACATGATTCCTGTTGAACCAAACCAGGCATAATGCCAAGTACTTTATATGTTGAAGATCAGGGAGCTGGTGGTTTTTGAATTTTACCTTTTCCCCAAGATGCAGTGTGGCCGGGTGAATCAAACTCCGGAAGGACCCTTATTCCCCTCAGCCTGGCATATGAGATCACCCTCCTCACATCTGACTGTGTGTAGATGTGAGTCATTGGATGGAAAGCCCCCTGAATCAGAGCCAAAAGCCTTTGTTCAGGGTGGATACAACTTTTTCAGTTTTCCTACCTCGTGAATACACATGCAGTAGGCCTAGTTAAAAATCTAGGATAACATAAAATAACAGCGTTTCATCTAGTAAAATGCAGATAAACATTTTTTGCAAGGCAAATAGAGACATGAGGCACATGACTCGAGATAGCTTATTCTTTCTTATTACTTAAGTGCTCTCTTGATCCGTATGACATACCTTACTGGAAAGGTCTGGAAAGCTGCGGCTCTGGTAAGGGAAGGAGGGGTCATCAACAATGTGCCAATGAAACACATTGAACTTACTGTAGGCCATTGCATCCTAACAAGAAAGATATATGTTAATGCCACTGATGACAAGTGTGATCAATGAAACAGAAGGCTGATATTCAGATGATGTCATCCAATTATTACCAGAGTTTTGAAAATGGCCTGCACTGGTAAATAGTGACGTGAAGTGTCCAACAAAATCCCCCTGAACTGAAACCGGGGAAAGTCTTCAATCTCAGTCTTGTTCACAAAGTACTAAAAACAAGAAACAACCACAAAAAATGATTTGATTTAATTGATCCATCACAAACATTAATCAAGCTCTATGACAAGATGTTATTGCGTATTCAAGAAGTAATGACTTCAGAGGTCTTACGAGTTTGAGCATGTGAAAGATTTTGACTTACTGAGCCAAAATCATCTTGATACACCAGCTGACTGAAGGTTTCCAGACCTGTGCTTCATCAGAGGATACAATCAGCAATCAACACGTTTGCTTTATTTCTCTACTTTTGTTCACACACGTTCCTATTTTGTCCATACATGTTTTTCAAAAATGTATTGGCTAGAATCACCTCTTACAGCACCCCACACGGTTTCCGCATTCAGAGATGCTTGTCCTGCAGAGACACTCAGACTGTCTGGAACACAAATAGGAGGAAGTTAGAAAATTAATCTTACTCCACCGGTTGTTGCCACTGTGATGTTTACCTGTGGTGCTCTGGCTCAGATGAAAGTGCTGATACTTACATCTCTCAGAAGAGTCCTCATTTGGGTAACTCTCACAGTCATCGTGGTCAACACTGATCTCAACAGTAAATGGTTTATCCTCACTGAATCGCAGAACCCCATTTGCTGTTGGTTATAAAAGTGTAATGATTACAGTCACTAGTTGCTGGGTTAAAGTTTTGTAGAATTGCATACATTGCACTTTTATTTTGACAATGTGACAATAAAACTGCGACTATTCTATAAACTATGGTATTTTTGAAAACACAAACATTGAGCTGTGCTACTCTAGTCCGTTGTCATTGTGGGTTTTTAGAGTAGGTAGGCCTACACTGACTGACTGATGAACTGCTGTCTCTACAAAGCCCATTGATCTACTTTAAAAGCCAACATGACAAACAGAACAAAACCCGTGAGCACTTTGCTTTATTTTTGTCCATTCATAATGCAGTCTTACACGTGTGAATCACCAGGTCATCTACTCTTATTGCTCACACTAGAAATTAAAAAGCCAGGGTTTACATAATTTATACATTTTATAATGACATATAAATAGCACAGGAAATTCTGGTCCTATGTAAATTATGATATATAGTGCTGTCACAGTATATCTAAATACTGAGGTATCACAGAAACCCTTTACGTACCACTGTGAATGCTTACTATTTATGTTAGTGGCCTACGACAGGACCTTTTAATTCCAGGAAGGTGTAAAATCTTACTTTCGTTTTACCATAGTCGTAATTCCACCTCAGTTTATCACCTACCAGAAGTGTAGTCTGGAAAAATAAGAGAAAAATATCTCTGGAATGCAGCATCCAGAACAGAACAGCCCTGCTGTGTGGCTGATTGTCTTCCGTAACCAAAGTAGAAAGCCTGTGGGTCCAGTGGGTATCGCTCCGTCGAAGAGGTGAACGTCTGCGGTAAAGGCCACACTCCGTCCACTGTGTGTAGGAAAAGCTGGGGGATAATTAATAGTAGCAAATAAAAACTTGGACAAGTGTATCGTCCAGAACTACCCATATACATGACTTCCATATCACCACTCTATTCCCTGACATCAACTGCACTGTCAAACTGTACCAGTCAGGTGCTTAAGAGCATGCAGTCACGTGACTGGGGCCACAAGGTGTAGGTATTTTTTTCTTTTCTGTTTTTTTTAGAATCGAAAGGTGAGGTAAATGCTTCATACAGTTTGTAAATTATGTATATCAATATTTAGGAGAAGTATCCTGTGTTTAAATTATATTTTGTTGTATTGTTCATAGTTTTGCAGTTACAGAATTCACAACAGAAATTCTACTAGTTCTACTACTACGAGTAAATGAACGGTACTCCAGTTGGAGTGATGTGACGATTGAAGCAAAAACGTAACCTGAAAATATGAGACAAAAAAATAAGTTAAAATTAAGTAGCCTATGAAAATAAGGCCTGCTTCGGGTGCGTATAATTGCCGGTAAAATATGACAGTTTTACAGAATCAAAACATCTGTGAAGAATTATAGGCAAAGTCAGCAGCGTAGGCTATAGTTCGCCTATTCTATCCTATATTTTATTATTTTTGTTTTCTACCATTGGCTCTTGCCTACATTTTATGAGGAGGAAGTGTTAACTTGCCGATAGCTTTAGCTGCAAGTGCAAGTCTGCAATCAGACGTATACTAATTATTTATTATGTATTTTTAAGACTGTTGTGAAACATATTAATGTGATACAAAAGTGTGTCATATATACAATTAGTTTTTTACATTTTTTGTACAGCCCATCTGACGTACGGCCGTCGTCAGTTGGTGACGCTGTGTCTCTTTGTTGGCTTAGCAGCGGCGACGTTTTGTTGTTATTTTCGCTGCAGCTGAAAAACAGGCTCGGATAATTTTGGTTTTCGTATTGTTCCGCAATCATTTCACACACTGTAGACCTTTAGGTGTGCTTGTCACAAGTTGATAACCACCCTAGGAATGGACTCAGACGAGGGTTATAACTATGAATACGACGACGAAGAGGAGGAATGTAGCGAGGATAGCGCCGAAGAGGAGCCCGAGGACGACACCCTGGATCTCGGAGAGGTGGAGTTGGTCGATCCCGTGGTGGCCGGTGGGGAGCGAGATGAGTGCGGCGAGACTGGTGGAGGTGGTCATGGTCCCGGTGAGGAAGAGGAGGAGGACTACCGCTTCGAGGTTTTGACTGCCGAGCAGATCCTCCAGCATATGGTGGAGTGTATCAGGGAGGTCAACGAGGTCATCCAGGTAGGTATTTTGGTATGTCAGCGTCAGGAAAGACCGGGGTCCAGGCTTGGGTGAAGCGTAAACAGGCCATGGACGTTAGCTTAGCCGTTGTAGGAGTAGCTTACTTGCTGGAAGTTGGCACTTTCACAACAGTGATAGGATTTGCACAAGACTAAAACTGTTTTTCTCAATTTAGCTTTCTTTTGTGTACGTAGCATTTAAAATGAAGACATGGACAACGTTAAATGTGTGCATTTAGGGTAACAATTTCCATACGAATTTTATTCCAGGAAGTAGTCTAATCCCAATTGAGAAATTGGCAGCAACGTTTGCTAAGCTAATGTAGCTCGCAAGTTAGCTAGATGCTAACTAGCCAATTGTAACCGTTAACCTAGCACCTCACCGGAAAAGCATAACGTCTTTAGTTCAAGTATTATAGCTATAGCTAGATAACTGCCAAGTCATACTTGACGACAGTCTGAGTGCGTTAACCAAGCAATTAAAACTAAACGTTACACAATTTGTAAAATATATTACAGTTGACGTTATTTTAATGTTGGACGAAAGGCTTGGTCATCGAGATGGTTAGCAAGTTACATGCTAGGTTACTTACGTTAACGTTAACAATCTATCTTTTTATGACTTCCAAAACTGTTTGGGTTGACCACACAAATGAACGTTATAATCTGGCAACATCTATATCTTAATTAAATACCAGGGAAAACTCAGTTGAGCCATAAAGAATATCGTTAACTTGGGCCTCCATTTCCTTTCACTTAACGCTAACTACAGTTGGGTACAGAATAAAATTGAAAGTGGTCTTGATAGACCTGTCACAATTTACTTTTTTAAGAAGTAGTGTTGCAATTTCTACAAGAAAGTGTCTTGAGTGTCAACATTTGCCTATAAACAAGCCCTTAAACTAAATTGAGTAAAATATCAGTACTGTGGATACAGTACAGCCTCATGGCATTTGTTTCCACAGCAGAGACATCTGACATGGTGATTTTTATAGTAAATAGTATTTAGGTCTACCTACTTAATTTTCTGATTTTTGCAGCACCAACTTTTTCAAAGTAAATACCTGCATCTGTTTTCTGAATTGAAGTTTTCATTGTTGAGAATGTGACTGCAGGATAGTTAACTTACTTTTCTTGTAAATGTCTCTGACTGTGCCTTCACATGTCTAGAGTGACTGTTTTTACCTGGTCTCTGAAGACGCTTTAGGGATAAAGTTACAAGTCACTGATGGGTTTTTGTCACCTGTAAATACTTTGTAGACTGTCAATGATTGCACTGCAAACTTCAGAAAGACATAACATGCAAAACTTGCATGAACATTCTCCATGAATATATGCAGAGATATTTAATAATATTTTTCCATCCCCATTTACAGTATATCGGTGAGGGTAGATCAAATATTAGGAACACCTCTCAGTAACTCAATACAGTTCAACAGCATCACAAACTAAAGCCTCTGAAATGAGTATAAAGTTGAATCAACACCTCTCTAAAACATAATCAACAAAAACTGAACATTATAACCTATATGGTTTTATACCTATAAGGTAGGATTTATTGCAGTGCTGTTGTATCAGACTGTTAGGTTTATGTTGGTGTACCTAATAAACTTGCAACTGAGTGTCATACTTTTCTCTTGTCATACATTATTGATACATTGGTATCAATGTCATGATTTGTACTCTTTAGGTGTATCCAGCTTTAATTGCAGGTGTTTTCAGGAACCATTATGCTTTGTGGCAGTTTTGCCTTTTTATGCCTGACATTTGGGTGACAGCACATGTGTATATGTGGCTGTATGAATCTAGCCCTACATCATGCTTTTAATAATGATTTGGCCATTTTTAGAGAAATTCATTTCCCTTCAATTACACAAATAATATGATATCTTAACATAACAGATTCCCTTGCATCGTGATACACTCATTATCAGTGAACCCATCATTGAACACCGTATTGTAATAGTATTGTGTCATAAATTACCCTGTGATTCCCACCTCTAATTACATCAGGATGGAGTGAAATAAGCATTGTGTTTTTGATCGAGGGAATTCACTTATCTAATCTTGTAATTGCTGAGAACAGTCCCCCGTGAGTTGCTTTAACGGTGGAATCATGGCACTGTACCATAATGTACTCTGCTGTTGTTGCACCATCATTCTGATTTCAAAATGTGATGCAGAATGCTTATTCTCATGCAATTTTAGCATTCAATATACAAAATATGTTTTTACTACACTTCTTTGAAGTTGACATGCATCATAATACCCAGGTATTCCAGGGAGACCCCTGAATGCCTGTAACCATAGTGACACTTCAATGTGGTGATTTCGGTTGCCAGACAAAGTGATTTTTATCACATTTTTCTGTTCATAAAGCAAAAGGTGTAAATTAGTTTGTTAGCTATGTGGTAAGCCAATGCCAGCAGCAACTTTTGGTGCTTTTATTACTTGGATTAGTTTGTTGACAGTGCAGAGTGGAGAGGAAAGTAGACTTATGTGATTGTGACATATTCCACTATACTGCTCCCACAAGCAAGCTGCGTTCAAACACAATGCACAAACTGCCTTTCGTTATTCAAAGGG
Organism: Maccullochella peelii; assembly: GCA_002120245.1. Classification (NCBI taxonomy): domain Eukaryota; kingdom Metazoa; phylum Chordata; class Actinopteri; order Centrarchiformes; family Percichthyidae; genus Maccullochella; species Maccullochella peelii. The sequence continues at coordinate 485,631 of LKNJ01000067.1, read as the reverse complement.
ATTTCAATGCTGGAGTGCAGTCTTGAGTCTGTTGGCTGCAAATAACCAATGAATGTTTTTTCTGACAGATGGTATGAATGTTTCTGTAACAATACACACAGACACGTGTGTGTGTGTGTGTGTGTGTGTGTGTGTGTGTGGTGTACATGTATAGGTGTGTATGACAGCGGAGACTCAGACAGACTTTAAAATTGAACAGAAACTAAGTTGTTCCACTTCCATTCCTTTTTTATCTATGTACATTAAGAAAGTGGAATCATATAGTTCAGTTCAGGTTAACCACAAATGTTTTGCTCCTGATGAAACATTTTCAACTTGTGCAGACACCACCTTTGACCAATTGGTATTTGGTTGCATCTTTCCATTGACTTTGCATGCCACCTCTAAATTTCCCTGTTCATTGTACAACTTAACTGCAGGGCAGAATCAAATGTGGTGGGTTTTTTCTCAGCTTCAGCAGAGAACAAATGGGAAGCAGCAAATAGAAAACCTGGAGTGGCTCAAGAATGATTATTGAAAGCAGCAACTCCACTCTGCTCACATACTCACACACTGTGTAGAATTAAGAGTTTAGTGTAGAATGCAGTACTTGTGTTTCTCCTTGAGCACAAACTGGTGGAAGCGACATGTGACCGATATCTCTGCACGCTACTGTATGACTTATACGTTTGTAGAAGTTACGCCAAGGTCCACTAAAGCTACTGTTGCAGCCCTTGTGGCCCAGCACCTTACTAATCAACGAAGTTCACTTTCAAATGTGGTACTAGCTACCTGAAAGTTTTAGTTAGTGACTTTAGCTGACTTCAGCTGTAGGTAATGACTTCATTTATTCAACTGCATTCCACTACCTTAGAGACTTCACTCTCATTTGTAACCGAGCAGACTGTATGAATGTACCCAATGGTGACTAGGCAATAAGAAATGCTACAAGGTTGAAAAACAGCATGTAAAGAATGTATTTGTATTTTACGTAATTGTTTTTTAGTCAGGAAGGACATGAAGAAGGGTGTGCATAATTAATGTGTCAGATTACTTTTGTTGAGAAAACCTTCATACAGTGTAACGACACTGTGTTTGTGACATATCTGAATTTGCCATATCATCACCAATATTTCAATGCTGTCCAGTTTGGTGCTCTTCTATGGAGCTGTCCTATCATATGAACATTGTAGGATCCACGTTGCGAATAAAAATGCAAACTCAAAGTGCAATTTGTACATACTTGGATCTTAGATTAAGGTGGAAATAGGATTGATGTGAAATTTATGTGATAGAACTTCTTCATTAAATGTTTTTTGTGGACAGGTTTCCATTTGGTTTTGATGCCCTTTCAATCAGAAATCAGGATAGTCAGACCTTAATCAATTAGGCCGACACTACACCACAAACAAAACTGAGTTTGATGTGTTTGTATCAGTAAAATGGACGATTTTTGTGACAAAAGTGAAGCACCACATTTGGTTTCAATCACTGCAGTATGCGCACGCTGGCTAGTTATACTTCTTCTTATACGTCTTCCCTTTCCTATGATACACTATCATCACCTGTCCAATCAAAGGCAATGGTGCACTGGGATGTTGTTGTTTTTTTAAACCATGTATCTGGTTGCCATTTTGCCTGTAAAAAGTCTAGAGAAAAAAAAAAACTTGTATTTTATCAGGAAAGTACTGGCAGCCTTAGCTGCCTACTCTTAAACAACTACTGTGAACAGAAAAATTGAAACTCCTCTTCAGTGTAATGCAATCCAGTAGAAGAGCCCTGTGGTGAATACTACCTTTGTGAATCATTTTTCTTAAGATGGTGTCAGAGAGGAGTTGACTTAACTTTGTGCTACTTCTATGGCTATAGTTGGTGGTGGTATTTTATTGGATTTTAATGTAATGAAAGGTGTTTCAGATATTTTTGTCCATGCCCACTAAAATACATGGGTGGACAGTAAATGGTAATGTGAGTGAGAACTATAGACCTTTTTTTTTTTTTAGCTATTTAAAATTATATAATATCAGTTAGTCCTTTTTTAAATTACCATTCTGGTCTAGTACTAGGCTTAATCCACATCTGAAAACCTGGATCATAAAGCTGCCTGTTGTTCCACAAAAGAGTTTAACTTGTTATAGGAGTAGAATTGTGGAAATGTACACTTGACATGAGCTTGTCATGTCAAGTGTACCCTTAATTATCAGTTGTTGTAGTGAAGATTGAAAATTGTCAGTAGTTTAAATGTAAAATTCATATTTATTTCTGACCAACCCGTTCTCATTTCTCTAGAATCCTGCAACAATAACACGCATCCTTCTCAGTCACTTCAACTGGGATAAAGAAAAGCTTATGGAAAGGTAAGAATCTCTGAAGTACATTCTTTATTTGCCACCTTTAACTTGCCAGTTAACACGTATGTTAGCTGAAAGCTCATGTCTGAATGCTTTTTTTAAACACTGTGATATCTCTTTTTTTGTCTCAATTTATACAGGTATTTTGATGGTAATCTGGACAAGCTTTTCTCTGAGTGTCATGTCATTAACCCCAGTAAGAAGCCTCGGATCCGTCCTCCAATCAACACTAGATCATCGGCACAGGACATGCCATGTCAGATCTGCTATCTGAACTTCCCCAACTCTGTGAGTCCCATAAGCAACGTGTTGCACTAGCTGCATGTGTGTTCAGGTCTGAATTGTGGTGTTACAATTGGGATTTTGTTAAAAATTGTCACACAAGGCACACAAACAGTTGTGTCTTATCTTAATACCACAATGGAGAGGCACATTTTAACTTGCAAGGGGTCTGAGGCATCGTCAGACAATGACATTTTAATCCTTTTCCTAATAATTTTTCAGACCCAGTTAAGGCCAAGACAATGGCAAGAGAAAAAGAGGATGGTTAACTTGAAACAAAATGTTATCACATTATCTGTTATAAAGTATGCCTTCTATAACCACAGATATAAATCTGTGAATGTAACTCATTAATTTAATTACAGTATTCACTATTGTTGTTTAAATTCTTTATCAGTACAGTGATCTAATTTTACTTTGCAGGCTAAAAGTGAAAACTTTAAAACCAAAGGTTGGATAAGTTACCCAGCAGTCATGATATTAACATAGGATATAAGCTGATGTAATCTGACTTTGTCAGTTGGGGTCAGGATAGGAGAATGTCAGGGCATGCCAGGTAATAAAAATGCTTCAACAGTAAATTGTTCCAATTTTAAGTAAAGATTATTAATACAAAGAACCAAGGGGAAAACAGTTTTAAAGTGTTACATAACTCTGATGGAAAGCTGAATGCTTCTATGTCCTACTTGCTCGGAAATATCAGAAGTCAAACACAGCAAATACTGCAACAGCTGTTAAGTAGCAATGGTGTACAATTTGAATAGGAAATGGAAAATGAGTGTATCCCAAAGATGGTTGAATTTCTATCCCTTCTTGTGATCCCAGCTCTTCTCTGCCAAGTGCTCACTGCTACATAGTTTCCTTGCACTCAAAGTTGGGGGAAAAAAATAGATTTTTAAATTCAAATCAAGGGGTTGATTTATGTGGATGTGGCCTAATCATGCATAGTTACATACAGTACTTTAATAATAATAATGATAATAATATTAATCTTTTATATAGCACCTTTCATACAGAGGGTGCAGCTCAAAGTGTTTTACAATAGAAGTGAAGAAAGAAGAGAATAAAAACATGCAAAATATAATAGTGCAAATACTGCACAATAAAGAAAAAGAAGAGAACCAGCAAATAGCAACTTTGCTGTATGTACAGACTGGTGGAGGAAGTGTTATTGTAACATACCATAACATTGTAGTAGACCAGGTTAATCCATTCATGACCATCATGTATTGAAGGGCATAGTTACTTTAAACAACACAGTGCTTCCTGTGGTAGTGGAAGAATCATCCAGGAACAGTTCTGAAAAACACAAGTTCCTCAAACATTTCGATTTAAATGGTTATCTTGCTCGGACTACCACACTCTTAATATCAACCCAGTCAAACATCACAGGAGATGGCATAACAATTGTAGAAAGTCGCATCTACCCAGCAACTTGCAGTTGGAAAAAGCATTTTAGCATACATGCTATTGATGTATTATGGAAAGGCAAGGGATTGGGTTAAAGATTTTGTTTATTTTCATTTCACAGCACAAGCACAACCAATACAGGACTGGTTTTAGATAAAATGGCTGTTTACCCCTTTGGACTTTTTTATGTTTTTACAACATTTATCAACAGAAAGAACTTTATTGTCAAGGTGAACAGCCCCATTCCTATGATAGAGCATATTGTCTCAACAAAGGATAAATGCATATCATCATGTTTAGTTGGTTTAGTGCTTCAGCTATGATATTTAATTATTTTCCCAAATCAGAAAAAAGCTGCATAATCCAGACTATTTTAATGTAAAATATTTCTATGATGGGGTTTGTAGCACACAAAATTATCCATGGGTTATTTTAATCTGTTTGTTAAAACATAATTGTTTTGTTAAATGTGGATTCTTTTTTTCCTAGAAATGGCCTCATTCTGAAGGTTTTGACATCCCTGGTTACCAGAAGCACATATGCCTATAATAGTGTGATGTCTTATTTACTAGATGTTTCTCTCTTACAGTATTTTACAGGCCTGGAGTGTGGACACAAGTTCTGCATGCAGTGCTGGGGAGATTACCTGACCACCAAAATCATAGAAGAAGGAATGGGACAGGTACCCACTAAGAATACTTTTTTTCAGGGTACGAGTCACTGATCGCTGTCTTTTAACAGCTGTCTGACTAATTAATTGCCTTGTGTATTGTCTTCTCAGACCATTTCTTGCCCTGCTCATAGTTGTGACATTTTGGTTGATGACAACACAGTCATGTGAGTATCTGTTTGTGCTTATATTTGTTTTGATGTCTTATTTCATATTGGTCAGCAGCGATCAGAATACGTAGATGTGACTGAACCATTCTGCTACTGAAAAGAGTGAAAAAATTGATTCCTCTTAATTTTATTTTGTCTTTTTAAAAAATTTTAAATTTTAATCTAATCCTTAAATTTTGCAATTTTTGCCAAAAGGTCTTAAAGTCAAAGAACACACTATACTATTTGAACTGTATGACCAAACTGCAAAGGACACAGATATATGCTAATTATTAAATGCGAATGAATCAAAAGAAAATGAATATCATTGCTCTAAAATTGAACATGCTTTTTTTTAAATTTATACCTTTAATGCATTTAACAGGAATAGAATTTGTAAATTGGAAGAATTTTTCTGACATTTTGCCTTCTAAAAGAAAGTTCTTAGTGCAGGGCTCTGTGACTACACACCTACCTCTACATTGAAAGCATGGACACTAATCTCTTATATCAGCTGTTAAGCTGACAGTAATTGTCTTAACCTACATTCTGATCTGACCAGCTAGCTAGAGACCTCACAGTGTTTTCACTGATCAGTTTAGGGCGCAACACATGCTGAAACATATGCTACTCATGTCAACATTTAATTTCGTGAGGTGAATTTTATATCTCTTTAGGTAGTAGCCTGCACTTAAACTCTTAGTTTTGTAATTATGAAATATCTTTTTGGAAAAATAGTTAATGTTAGCAGACAAATTAATATTTTCACTGTATTGTTAGCTTACAATTTTACTTCATTGAGCTAGAAAACGTGACAGTTTCCTGCATTGTTGCTTGGAAGATATGCACTGAATATGAAGAAAGGAAGCTTTTATCAAAGTCACCCGTTTTATGTAATGAAGGCTAATAAATGATTTGGCTTCTCCTATAGGCGCCTCATAACAGATTCAAAAGTGAAGTTGAAGTACCAGCATTTAATTACGAATAGTTTTGTAGAGGTAAGCTTTGAGATTTTTTTCACCTTGACAGTATGTTGAATGTAAAACCTTGATTTATGATGTTGAGCTGTTAGGTTATCCTGTATGCACTACTTAGAAAAGAAGGGACCTTTTTTGGGATTAAGCGTCCATGAAATTATGAGTTGATAATCTATCTCTCATTATTCCTTTAAGTGCAATCGACTGTTAAAGTGGTGCCCTGCACCAGACTGCCATCATGTTGTCAAAGTCCAGTACCCAGATGCCAAGCCAGTGAGGTGCAAGTGTGGCCGTCAGTTCTGGTAAGGGAGCTCGTTTAAAAGAAAAACAAAAAACATTGTATCAGACTGTCGTGAACTGACAGCGACAGGACTTGCATGTTGACTAAGTTTAATAGTAATTATTCAACATTATGTGAATTTGACTTGTGATGCCTCCTGTTGGTGCAGCTTCAACTGTGGAGAGAATTGGCATGATCCTGTCAAGTGTAAGGTAAGCCAATCGGGAATATTTTATCAACTTACAGAAATATTAACCAATTCCTCCTGTTAAGACTAGCGCTCATTGACAACATGATTTATTTCTTACTCTTATTTAAATTCTTTTGTAGTGGCTGAGAAAATGGATTAAGAAATGTGATGATGACAGTGAAACATCAAACTGGATTGCAGCAAATACTAAGGTATGGAATCAAAGTGGTCTTAGTTTTTCCCTCTTGTCTGGTTCATGTTGGTAGGGAATTAATGTGATGACCGCAAAGAAATTTCAATTGTGGAAACATTAGATTTTTGTCTCTCTTTTTTTTGAAAAACATTTGGCCTTGAGCAGAGACAAAAATAATTACTCTCCTCTCCTGACAGGAGTGTCCAAAATGCCATGTGACCATTGAAAAAGATGGTGGTTGCAATCACATGGTTTGTCGGAACCAAAACTGCAAAGCTGAGTTTTGCTGGGTCTGCCTGGGTCCATGGGAACCCCATGGCTCAGCCTGGTAAGAACTAATGGCTTATGAAGTAAATGATGATGGCGTCACTGCTAGTACCATTTTGAAATATACTCCAAGTAGGTCTTTTTGGATAGTGGTGTTTTAATTTCAATTAAAAACTTAAACCTTTTTAAATATGTGGAAATCTAATTTATCAGTTTAAATATCAGGTGCAAATAGTCATGCCATTTCATGTCTAAATACACATCTAACATCTTTATGTGAGAAAGTATGAAAACAAAATTTTGTCAAACATTAGTGATATGTGTTATGGTATTCTGGAAGTCACTGTTGATGGTTCTGACCCAGTTGTGATGTTTCAGGTACAACTGCAATCGCTACAATGAAGATGATGCCAAGGCAGCCAGAGATGCGCAAGAGGTAATAAATGATACTCATATCGCTACATTTTAAAACCTTTGCATGCTGTTTTATTGGCGCCTATGCCACATAATGCCACAATATTTATATTTGTCCACTTTACAGTGAAAATACCCTTCTTCAGTGCGCAAAATTCAGCCATATTTGCCATTTCTAATCACACAGAGACAGCAGTATTGTTTCCATCCCACTGCAGTGGGTGACACACAAAATTCAGGCAAGAAGTACGGAAGAAATGTGTATATAATTTGATAAATACGGGGGCGCCCCGGTAGCTCACCTGGTAGAGCATGTACCATTAAGGCCTTACCACAGCCTGGGCCCTTTGCTGGATGTCATCCCCCCTCTCTCTCTCCTGCCTTTCCTGTTTCTCTCTGCAGCTGTCACTATCCAATAAAGGCTAAATACCTGAAAAAATTATGTTTAAACATTTTTTTTTAATGGATAAATACAATTTTATAGCCTGCAACAAAAATATCTACATAATTTTATAAGAATGTAATCCACTCCGACTAATTAAACAAGTGACAGTTTCTCATGTAACCCTACTGTACACTGTTAAGAAGTTGATTAAAACACAGTGGATTCAGTGAAATGGAAACAATACAGGGAATGCTGCTGCGTCTGCCTAATAAAAAATGTCCATTACACCTCTGACAAACATTGTTGCATACTAAAAAATGGTGTTGACACCTGCAGAATACAATGTAGACATTTCAGTATATTGCTGAAGATCCAGTACTCAATGATTTTGAAGATTAATAGTCTAGTACAAGTCAAGTTGAGCATGCTTGAGTTAAAGCCAGTTCCATGCTGTGTGTGCAGCGCTCCAGGGCAGCCTTGCAGAGGTACCTGTTCTACTGCAACCGCTACATGAACCACATGCAGAGCCTGCGCTTTGAGCACAAGCTCTATGCTCAGGTCAAGCAAAAGATGGAGGAGATGCAGCAGCACAACATGTCCTGGATTGAGGTGCAGTTTCTGAAGAAGGCTGTAGATGTGCTGTGCCAGTGCCGCTCCACACTCATGTTCACTTACGTCTTTGCCTTCTACCTCAAGAAGAACAACCAGTCCATTATTTTTGAGGTATGATAAAAGGGAAATTGTTGGCTCAAATGTCATAAATGTGAACAGATGGTGCATGACATAAATAACGAGCTATTTTAGTATTCATATTTTATGTTGGTGTTAAATGTCAATCTTAATAGCAGACTGCCATTAAATGAGGAATTTATTGTTGTAATGGAATTGTGTTTAGTAACAGTGTTTTGTAGTGCCACATGAAGGCAGCAATACAATATAAAAATACCCCTGAACTGAAAATCATGTTGATCCTTTGGCTGAAATTTGTCCCAATAAGTTTTAGCCTTCCAGTCATAACTGATAGTGATACCTTGCTAGCTTACAAACAGATGGGTGAAAACATAACTTTCTAACTAGGGTTATCATGTCAGATTTTCACTACATGGTTATCCTGCCACGAATATTCAGATAGCGGTAATATCACAACAAATAATACTCAAAAGTTTACTTTTAAAGCTCAACTAACCAGTGTTTTTTATATTAATGAATGAAACTCTGCAGCTCAACTGAGCTGTTTACCCTATTTTTTTTGGTGTGCGCACGTGTGTATGTGCGATTGAGAGGAGCAGTGGGAGAAGGAGAGAGAAAGAGAACAATAAGGAACAATGAGAAAAATAAAGCAAATTTTAAAAGGAAAGCAGTTACATACCCATTTATTGTTGCTAGTTACAAACAAAATATACCGAATGTGTGTGAAACTACATTCCATCACACAAAAAGACTAAATTAGTCAAACACAAGATTAGAAATATTGTATATAAAATATCATAGTGCATAATATTAGATTATCTTGCCAGAGGGAGCCAAGCACCACCTTTAGCTTTATCTCTCTGACACACATGTTCATCTCTCTCTCACTTCTCTCATTCACACTCACACACAGACACTCTCTCTCTCTCTCTCTTTTTGAATGGTATGACTTACTCCCAACGCTTCTCTTTGTCTATACAGTTGTGATTTTTGGCAGCAGAACTAGTCCACTGACAAAGACCCAAGACCAATTTAGTCACCTGATTGTTGGGAGGAAATCTGCCCAAATTTCCTGTAGTCTGAGTTGGGCCTTAGACAGGACACTCCAAAGTTTAGGGGACATTATCATGGATAACTTACATTTGTGTCTTTTAATCTACCCTGTGGCATTGAATAATATTGTTTATTAACTGTTTGGTTAATCAGAACAACCAGGCAGACCTGGAAAATGCCACTGAGGTGCTGTCTGGCTACCTAGAACGGGATATCTCCCAGGATTCCTTGCAGGACATCAAGCAGAAAGTACAAGATAAGTACAGGTCAGTGACGGAAGAATCGTAATCACCTGCCACTGTTAGGTTTCTGTGTTGTTGGACTCTTAACAACTTTTTTTGTGTCTCTACAGATACTGTGAGAGCAGGCGAAGAGTGCTGCTACAGCACGTGCATGAAGGCTATGAGAAAGACCTGTGGGAGTACATTGAGGATTGAGGACACGTCCCAATGCAACGGACTCTTGAGTATCTTGACAAACTAGAGCGCTGATGCAATTTAACAGGGCAGCACGGGCCTTCTGCCGCCTCTCCTTTGGCAAACCAACCACTTTTGCATCATTTTTCCTGGATTTGTTTAACAAAATCTTCAAAGTAAATTATATTTAAATAAAAGGTAGAGTAATAAAAAGAAAGTGTACTACAGTATTGTTAGCAACAGAGTGGAGTCTCGAGAAAGCGGAAAATCCATCTTAAACAAATACATCCTTTTGGCTTGTATTGTAACACCTCCCCTGAACGACCTTATTTTCCTGTTTTTTGCTTGTGAATCTTTTCTGTTTTGATTTTGATTTTTGTTTTCCCATTAGTGTGAAAATGTTTTCAACACAGCTTTAATTGTCCTGGCCATGTCTGCAATATGTGGTGAGATCCATTTCTGGGTGGCTGAATGCTGATTGCAAAGGGGCAAAGACATTTCAGGGGGGAGAAGAAAAAAACATCAAAAGAACAAAATAGCAAGTCTGTATTTTTCAATTTGTAAATAGTCCCATATGCATGGAAGTTAAAGAGCAAGAGTGGCACGTGTTTGCATAATTTTGAAATTTTCAAATATTTATTCTTTACCAATATTGAAAAGGTGTACTTTTGCTGTGTAGGTTGAGTCTGTTTACTCCCTCCATAGTGTGTGGGAGCTTGGAGGTCTTTGGCAATAAGGCATTCGCCCTACCATCCTCAGTCTCTTCAGAGCAGTGCACAAGTTACACCTTATCAGTAACTCTAAATGGGGACTGATAGAAAGAATTTCTCTTAGTTGCCAAGTGATCAGATAAAGGACTCAGTGAAAGTACATGGCCGAGTTACAAAACCAAGGGCAGAAAAGGTTTTACAGTTCAAAGGTGAGGTAGAATGCTCTGGCCCTGTGTCCCTCTATTCTAACTTTTTTGCCGTACCCTCTTAGTTGTTTTTAGAGGTGTTTAACATTTAAGAACATTACTAATTATTTGCAAGAGCCAAACTGAGTGACATTCACTCTTTTTTTTTTTTCTTTTTTTCTCTCTTTCTCAACGTGGCTTGAGGTAGCCCTCTTAAAGCTCAGCTTGCACCTTGGGGATTGAATGAGGGTAATAGAATGTACCGACAGCACAGCTTTGTAGTGCTGCTAATTGGGCTGGATCACTGTCAAACAAGGTCAGGCATTTGCATCACTCTTGCAGGGAATACTTGGATGGCATGGGGCTGATAGTGACCGTGCCTCTTTGAAGAGATCTCTTGCCGTGCAGTGAGACTGAACAATGCTTTAAACCAAGCTACACAGATGGACTTGCGTGATCCTTAGGCAGATAAGGAATATAGGGCAAACTTCTAAAGGTTGTAGGACTGTTTTATAATGCTGTAATTCTTTTGCATTAAAGACTGTATTTTTCGCACATGGGTTGAGGATTCAACTTTGAAATGTCAGTGCCCCTCCAGATTTTGCATTGTTCAATGTGGTGGTTGCTCTGGTTGTCAAGCTCTCTGCTTGTAAATGCTCGTTCATGTCTCTGCAATATGGCAGTCTTCACAAGATTGACTGGAGGGGACATGAATTTACAGGCACTGATGCAAGTCATAAGATGACACCAAAGTGTCAGCTTTCATTAAAACACATCCTTTAACCCAGTTTCAGATCTTTGGGGAATTCTCTCCCAAATGCTTCTTATGTGTTCAGACTTATTATTTTATCCTAGCAAATTATAAACTGTATTGTTTATTTGAATAAATGTCATGAGAAATCTCATTTTTGGGAGTACTGTGTGAGTCATTAGAGTAGGCTTGGTGTCCATCATATGAATTACCCAAACATCCATGATGCATTTCTGCGCTATGTATTTTGCGATCTAGTGTACTACATACCTTTGCAGAGCTGTGTCTTCCAGAATTGCGTGGAATTAATTTGGTAACTGTCATTGAATAATTTTGATTTTAGGCAAAAATGTTAGCTTTTTTTGCACCACTTTTAATTGCAGATTGTATGATAAAGATCGGGTGGTTGTTTGTATGATGTCACTTTTGAATTCATTTTGTCTCAAGTCGCAAACCAATGATGACACAAGTTGAATGGACAATAACAAAAGATGGGCTATTTTCTCTAAGCTGTCTTGCAGGTAACACAGCAGCTATAGCTGTGATCATTAGGCTTATATGCTCTCCAGGGCTCACTCTGTTTTCATTTTGTCTGCTAGTAGTTCATGAACATTTTGACATCGTTTGAAGTAACAGAAGCAGCTAGTTACATTAAATTGAGACATCCAAAAACTTTTAATACTTTTCTACATATCTTTTCTTTATGCTATCAAAGGTGTTTTATTTCCTATTAGTGTAAAAATGTGGGAAAAGTTAGTTGTCTGTTTTGGAGAAAATATTAAAGTGCAAAATGTTGCAAACATCGTTCTGGCATGGGTGGTTGTTTGATAATGGACACCATGTTTTTGTTGTCACAACAGCCAATTTCTTTCAAAAACACTTTTCGCCACATTCAATATTTCATGTCTTTTAAAACTGTGTCCTTAATATGACTTCCACTGTGGTACAAGCTAAACCCATCACTGGAGATAGTATCCAACTCATAGCAGTGACAGCTTAAAAGGGACTTTGTAACTAAAAGTTCTGCCACTGGATGGGGACAAAGACATAATTCTAATTTGAAGTTTCCTATTTTAGGTCATATCTTACAAAGGCAGTGTTTACAAAATTAACTGCTCATGTGTTTTATCACTTAAAGCATGATACCCACACTGATGTGGTGGGGAAAAATAAAAAACATTCACTATACTTTGGGGTGACAGGTTTAAATGAGAAGTTGTGGCTGGTAATTTGTCAGTGGTGAAGCAAAATGTGAAATGTAGCTTTGATATTTAAGAAATCCCATGAAACTCAATTATGTGTGTTTAAAAAAAAAAAAAAAGGAAAAAAAATCTTCACAATGAGGTCCCAAAGTCAAAAATAATGTATTTTGGGGAGAAGCATGACAGCATGACATAAAACATGTAATCAATACAAACATTTAAGACAGTGAGAATGTTTTAATTCAATCTGCAGAAGTCTAAGACAATTATACAAAATTCAAACAAATACGATTTGAGGTTTAAGTCTTAGGGTCCACATTGTGAAAAACACTTTGAAATGGGGACACCTCAGACTGTGCCATTTAAAGAGCAGCTTAGTACAGAACTACATTAATGCCTGTCCAGCTTCAGTTATACACAATAAAACAACCACAATCATCAAGGTAAAAAGCACTCTTTTCTATAATGACATACACGACTGGCACTCTTACTGTAAACCTATATACACATATGGCTGGCACTGTTACAAGTAAAACCCTTTTTAAAATGTCTTCATGTCATTTGCTGGTTTCTTATTTCTTACTAGCAAAAAAAAAACCAAACAAAAACTATACCATTCACTAACTTCACTCAGAATTAAATTTTTTCTTATTTTTAAACCTTAAAAGTGGATAATTATGACATAGAAATCAATACCCATCTTCATAGTTACTTAAACTTTAAGTGTAAAAAACTTAAAGGGACACTTTTTATTTTTATTTATTTATTTATTTTTTTTAAATTGAGCATGGTTGTGACATTTCTTTCGCATAACCGCAATCTTATTTTGTGAATAAACCAGAATAGTCTTTGATAGATGTGTCAAAGACGATAAGAGCTTTAAAAAAATATATCTACACATTGGATATAGTCAGTCCCTAAAAAATGTACACTGTAGCTCTCAAGTGACAAAAAACATTTCATTACAAAAAAAAAAACCCAGTCCAACTTCATTCCTGAGGTGGCCCGTCAGATAGTTACTTAGGGCTCATCATCAGCCTGTTGTTGGCAAGTAAATCAAAAAACAGAAGGAACTTATTAAAAGTGATGTTACCAGAAACAAAACTGGCACACAGACATTTGTGTCAGGAAACTAATCTTCAATCTTGAGCCAACCTTTTTTATAGTCCATCAGCAGCTCCAGGTAGTACTTCCACTCTGGCTCGCTGTCATACCTGACCTCAAATACAGTCTTTAGAGGGTTGGTGTTGGCCTCATGGATACGCAGCACTTCTCCTCTGTACCACACTTCTGATTTGTCATCTTCTTCATACAGATGGCGAATCCTCTTTCCCACCAGGTCTGGGTAGTAGAACATCATGGCCCTCTGAGCCCTCTGGACAGCTGAGCGCAGGACCCATCGCCTCCTGTGTTCGGCACTGTGGCACGCAGACAAGTAGGGACAGTATTTGATGTTTAAGAGCGATCTGTGTTTTCTTTTAGATGAGCTGCTAAGGGGTCTTAAGGTGTGAGAGAAGCTTCCTGTTCTCTGCCACCTGGTGGTTACTTTGGGCGTCCTCCTGTGAAGGTCCCTCTCGCTGCTCACTTCTCCCTCCCCATCATTAGTCTGCGAGAGGGAAGGATCAGCGAATGTCCCTGAGTCCGAGATTGCTTGGTAGCTGGTCTTTTTTCTGTTTAGACCTTCGCTAAACATCTTTCTCAGTCTGAGTATCACGCCTGAACAATTGTTGGCTCTAACCGGAGATTTGGCTGGTCCTGAGTGCTGACTAACAGGCCGCGGACTGACGGATTCCTCTGTTTCTGTGTCACTGGGAGATGGAGAAAGCTCGTCCAAGGTTAAAGGACACGCCCATGAATTCTCAGAAGTTGTGCTTAGTGGAATGAGTGAAGAATCCTGCTCTGCAACTGTACCGTCACTTCCTCTATTCTCAGTCCCTTCAGACTGATGGCCACTCCAGATTTTCTCGCTAAATGCATTCAGCACGCCTCCACTTAGGGCCTTTTCTGTGTCATCTGCCTCTTCCTCATCTGATAAACTGTCATCCAAAAACATACGCCTCGAACTGCTCTTTACCCTGCTTTTTGTTCTATTCCTGTTCAAAGTTGATTTTGTTTCCTGGTCCTTCAGATGTGTCTGTGGGTGTGAGTCTGAGGGTGACGCAGCAGTATCTGAAAATACAGGAGTCCAGCAGCTGATAGTCTCCTCACAACCTTCATCTATTTCTCTGTTAGCAGGATCATCCATATCTAATCCTGCAACACAGGGAATATAGCAATTAGGAGAGGTCAAAATGAATACAGAAATATGGCAGATATATATAATTTAAAAAAAAAAAAAAGAGGTTGCTGACAAAATGGGAAAGTTAGAGTTTATAGAATTTAATTAGTGACCAGGGAAACATTAGATGCGTGGACATTCAGGATTTCTGATGCAAACAAATAAAATAAATTCACTTGTTTCCCCAACAGATGATTCCAAAAAAGCAAGCTAGCAACCACAAAGTCCAACACCTCCATACAGGTTGACAAATCATTGCTCCCATAGTGCTTATTCAGCACACAAGAACAATGAGAAACTATTCTATTAATATCAGCAGACATGGTGATTGAACAGCATGATCCTCCACCATGAAACACCCTTTCAGCAGAGATAGAATAGAAGGGTTGTGGGAGTAAACATGAAGGCTGGGGAAAAAGTCAGCTGCTACAAGGGATGCTATCAGTCAGCAGTTGGGCAAGAGTAAGACAAGGGAAATGTTCAGATACCAAAGTGCTTCCAAACCATGTGAACTGTTAATAATGTCAGCAGTGAAAGGAAATTCAATTAAGCCCCAATTCAGTTAGTAAATCCATGTGCCAAAAAAATAGGACACAAAGTAAAAAGGTGATTTAAAGGAGAAGTCTGGTGATGTTTTATATTTTTCTTATTGTCAACAAATCCCATCAAAAGACCAGAACCAATAATGAATTGATCTTACTAACAAGTCTGTGTAGCCAAAGGCTGATAAAGCTTATTCTTCTCTGCCACAGACCAATGACATTTGAGCCACACCACTTCACTGGGTGCCCCTTCATTATGATGAACATGGGCACTGTACTTCATTTTGAGTCAAGCCCACATACACTGTACTGGAGCCAAAAATACTCACTAGTGCACCAAATATGCAACTGAAAATAGTCCGAACAAATGCACAATTTATTCCTGTTTGAGTAACATTTGCTAAAAACTAAGCGTCTAGCTGTTTGGGGAAATCATTGAGCCTTTTTAAAAAATGAAACTATATATTTGGGATCCCTTTTTTTACAGGTTCAGCCTTCAGTAGGAACAAAGGGGCTTGGGGCTGAGAGCCACAGGCAGGCTGTCAAAGCACGCAAGTATTGAGACACAGAAACACATTGTTGGTTTTGGTCTTTTCATGCGATTTGTTGACAATAACAAAAAACACAGAATGTTGAAATTGCCAGCCTTATTCTTCAAATCCACATGGACATTATTTCTCACAACACCAATCATTTAGTCCCACTTCCCTCTATCACTAAACAGCACAGATGCACGTTTCTTAGGGAACTGGTTAGTAAAAAGATGATGATCACCATCTTCTGAAAACATGAACTTCTCTCCAACAGAAAGGGCTCACAATGTGCCAAAGTTATTCCCCCTGTGTAGCAGGCCCTCACTTCCTTCCCCTGGTAATGTGATCCAGCAGCCTGCCTCACAATCTTTAAGGTCCACTAATACTATCTAATAAAATCATGAAGGAGAGTTGAATTTTTCCACAAATAGCCCAGCACCTGTCCCTCCACCCACCCATAACATGTATAATGCAATCATGCAACTTTTTGTGATTAGCAGAAGTTTCCTGCTCTTTCTAATCAGAAAAAGGAAAGGAGTAGTGAGATTGAGGGACAACATAAAAAACAAATATACCTGGACTCTCTTTTGGACATCAGGTGAGGTTGATTCTGTAAAAAATAAATGGATTTTATATTGAATATTTATTGTTTATTGTGATTCATTCTTTACAAAATGGGCCAATAATGCAGAAAATAGGATTACTAAATTACTGTTTGAGGGTAATCCATGATACAGTTAACAGTCAAAATATGATGCTTAATAATAAAATCCAGAAAAATCAGTAAATCACACCTCTACCCAATGGGGATTGTCAGAAATCTGCAAGGAAAGGCAGGAAGTACTGTTGCTTTGGTCATGTTGTGCATATCACATGGTCAAATTACCAAAGTAGAGGTATAATCTTTCAAAGTATTTGTCAAAAAACAAAAGATTTTCAGTTCATGGAACCAATATTCTGCAGAACTTCTATCTGAAACAGTATCACATGAATTATTTCAGTGAGTATATTCAGTGAGTGATCTGTAAGAACAAATGACGCCTAACTTTCTACACTCATGACTGAGGTGAAAAGTTACATTTTTAAAGCTGCCTGACCAATCAACTCCACTTAATTGACAAAATGAATTGGAATCTTAGTGCTTAAGAACTGCTGTAGTCATTGGAAATGATGGAAATATTTAAAAAGGCATCCAGTTTTATGTATGCATGTGTGCACGCACCTAAAATGGCCATTATTCATTCATTTCCTGTGTACTTCAGGAACATTTGTTTACTTACCAGAGTTGGTCAAATAAGTAGGTGTGTCCAGCATTTCCCCATGAGGGGTAATTAACACAACTGTTTACTGCAGCACCTCTAATTTGTCTGGCTTGACAGCACCAAAAGAGGCAAAATACCAAAATACCATCCCAGAGCAATGTTCATTTGGAAAGGACTGAAATAAGATGTTTGTAACCAACACTGCGTCAGTGCAATACCCATTTCCTTCCTTTGTGAAGATGCACTCACCCAGATGTTTGCAGACACAGGTGTAATACAAAAGGTTGACCACATCGGCGTAGATGTCAGGCAGGTGTTTGAGGGACATCAGTCTCCTGAGCCTAGAGGAACAGGCTCGTTTTTGAAGCTGGATGAGGATCTTTTCTTCGGAGAGCGTGGTGGGCCGCAGCTCCACTTTGTGCTCCTGCAGGACCTGGTCGATGAAGCTGCCCAGGACCGTCGGAAACAACAGCTCCTTCACCACCAGCATGGGGAGGAAAACTGCCCCCGTCCGCATGACGTGCGGAAAAGGACAGCGTTCCTGGGCGGTGTACTCTCTCAACCTCTCGAGGACCTTATGGAGTGCTGACTTCATCTCCTCATCAAGCCACGCCTCTCTGGCTTTTACCCCCAACAAACAGGACACTTTCTGGACTTTGGTTGCCGGAGATGCAGGTTCAGTCAGTTCCAACTGAGACAACCATGTTCTGAGCTCCTGCTGTGAAGAGGCCAACACAGATTTGGATACTAGCTTGCAGAGGGAATGGTGCAGCTCAAAGAAGTGCTTGCGGACTGGCATTTGGAGCTCTAGTTTTGGTATAAATTCAGATATCGGCTGTACAGGTGGCTTGTCTGGGGGTGTCTGGGGGCTAGAATGCTTCGTATCAGGGAGAAGGATTTTGTAGGTGTTAGTGGAAAGTTTCAGACACTGGGGAGGAATGTTTTTGAAATTTAGTTTGCTCTCAGGCGGTTGAGGTGGAGTAATGGATTTGGGTTGAAGAGTGACCACCTGTTCGTGCAGTCTCCATGTATCACCCTGAGAAGATGAGTTCATCTGTGCAGTCACTCCACCAGGTTTGGACTCATCTGAAGTCTCATTTTCATCTGCTAATGAGGGTTTACTTTCAAGTTCATCAGGTTCACATTTCTTTATCACCAACATGGGCCCACTGCTGGATGAACCAGTCTCTTCAGGCTCTTTTTTGATTGTTACTTTGCAGCAGTCCATCTGACTAACAGTCTCTACAGAGTTGTCTGTGTCTGATGGATCTACTTTTTCCACTTTCATATTTTTGGGTTCAGAGATTTCTACAACAGGCTTCTCTGTTGGAGTATCTGCACTGATTTTTTTGGAAACCAGACAGACAACAGGCCGCTGTTCATCTCGATCTGGCCTTTTCTCTTTGATGTCTGGCTTGGTTTTGACTTCACAGTGATCAGACGACTGGACAGTCGTTCTCTGAGGTACTCTGCCTGGAAATAACACTCCAGGGGCCTGCAGGTATGCTTGGTAAGGCGCCAGACTGAAGACATTGTCAATAACTGGCATAGGAGGAGAATCAGTTTTATTTCCTACTTGTACATTCTGCATTTCCACTTTTTGTCGTTTCTTTACGAGTTCCACTTCACATAAATCCCTATTCTCATTTTTTATTTTGAGGGGTGAAGATAAGTCAGAAATACTTCTCTTCAGGCACCTTTTAAGAACAGGGGTGTCTGAACTGGACACAGAGCCATTGTGTTTATTTCCTGGTGAAACAGCAGGGGAATAAATAATTTTTCTGACATTTGCACTATTAGGTACAGCTGTGTGGATTGGATTTGAACTGTGATGGGGTGACCGGGGCAGCCATGCTTCTGGGGAAACAGGAAGTCTTTTTGACGGTTTCGGGCACATCACCTGGGCTTCACAGGAGGAAGAGTCCAGGAGTCTGTCCATGTTCAAGCCAGTTGGTGGAAGGACGGGTCGGTCTATGTGCAGGCTGGTGAGTGAGGGAAAAAATCTGGTCATTTGTATGCTGGATGGTGAGATGCCAGATTGACTTATACGTCTGGTAGGACTGGTTTGGTCTACATGTAGAAATGAGTTGATGTGTGATTCGTCAACATGCAGGCTGGCATTGGGTTTTTCCTTATGTAGGTTGGTTGCAGAGGCCATGTAGTGATCCATGTATTGGCTGGATGGGGAAACATTTATGCGATTAGAGTGCAGGATAGGCGATGCATGTTGCCTTTTTAGGGGGGCTCCGATTTGGCTTGCGTTTAAATGTAATCTCGGAACTGCATAACATGGATAGTCAAACCCCCGCATAAAAGAATGATTTGGCAACCTTTCAGTGCTAGGCAAAGGAATTTCACCATGAAGCAACGGAGGCACTATGTAATGCTCCTGGGGGTTTGAGATTGTGTGTTTATGAATAACAGGGACATCTTCTCGCTGCTTACTGCCAATATCTTTACACTGTGTCCTGTTTTCTACCTCCACATTTGCCTGGGGGTAGTAAAACATCGGGTGCCGTGTTAGATGGCCATATTTGGACATGGGAGAATGTTCCTGATAAACCTCTGAGGTCATATGCTCATATGTAGGATGGGAGGGGTATAAGCTAGGGTAGCCTCTGGGGGAAGTCTGTAAACGCTGGCTCTGCTCACTTAAAGAACCAAACAGTGTGCGAGTCAGGGTGCAGGGGTAACCGCCGTAGTTTTGCTCAATGATAGCAGGCAAAGTCCTTGCTCTACCTGGGCTGTATGTCTCCACAGGTATCCTCTTCAGTGGTTCTGCAGTGGGCTCAAACTGTAAACCTCTTTGTTGCAGCAGTGTATCTTGTGCTTTCCTCTGGATGGGCGGTCTTTCAGTGTAGTGAGCATCAGTTTGCATCCAATCATGCTCGTATACAGTGTTTGGTATCCTCGGAGAGCCGTGTTCCAGACTGTATCGTTGTCCTATCACACAACCCAGTTCATTACAGCAGGGGTTATGTCCATAAACTGGCTTAGGAATCGCTAAGTAAACAGAGTTTTCCGATGGGGGAGATGAACTGTCACCTCCAGTTTTTTGTTTTCTAACTGTCACTGATGTAGCAGCTGTAGGACTACTGATCCCAGGACTTTTTGTGTAAAATGTGAAGCCTTTTACTGGGGCATGGTGCAGAGAAGAAGAATGAGAATGGCCTTCCTCTGAAGAACTGCTGTCTTGCCTGTAAAGTATGTGGTTTTGTCTCTCCATGCCAGAGAGGTGACTCACAGAACTTCTACCATCCAGCAGAGAGGTCTTTGAGTTGCTCCAAGGAGGAGTGAATCGTGCTCCATCCTTTCCTTGGGCGTCATAAGTAAAGTAGGCCCCGCTGTACTGCAGCGTGTGCTTACCCAGGAAATCAGACATATTTTGTGGTTTTGACAGTCCTGTGGATGCTATGGTCCTGTCAAATAATGGCATCTTGCTTCGAAATACTGGGTCAATGACAGTCTGCTGGCTGCTCATCATGTAGTAACTTTGTTATGATGGTGCAATGATATGGCTCCAGACCTGAGAATATAAAAACAACAATTAGACACTGGCATTTATTATTTAAGATCTATGCAAGATTAGTTCAAGGGATCCATCTTTTTAATTAGTTTGAATAAACTCCCACCTTAGGCATCAGACTGGACAGCAGGATACATAGCAGAAAAATAAACACTTTGCACACGTAAAAAGGAGTCATCATTAGATAACAACTAGCTTGAGGCATTTTCTCAACTTGACGAATCTTGTGGCTTATCACATGTATATCACATAGATCCTCATCAGCCGATGCACATTGGTGGAAGTGGAATGCAACAAGTGGCAAAGATGATTCATAACTTAACGCTTATGCAAGTACTGTTAGTGAATGAGAAAGGCTAAGAATGAGAACAATTTCCTACAGACAGCCAATGTGACAGTTACCACACGTTGCAATACACAAACCAGCTCTCATGGTGCAGCCTCAAGTATTACTGGTTATGCTGGTGGTATAATATCCATGTGTGATTGTAAGCAGCCTTCACTTCAAAGCCATGTCTGCAAATATGAAAATTACAATGGAGCTGAATTACTATAATACTGCGTTTGAGTCATATTTGATGCGTTATGGTTTTACTATGGCTCATGTCAGATGTCAGAATGTGTCACCACCGTCACTCAAAGAGCTTCAGTCTCGTTTTTAACAAACCAGAACCTGATCTGACCTTCACTTTTCATCTTGCGTTTATGTCCTGAGACCTGACACTACAGTGGACAGTGGCATGTTTCTATTCTGCATTTCATTACCACAAACACTCTGTCATACCATAGTTCCTTTTTTCTACATTTCATACAAATCCTCACAGTTGTGCAACTGGAACCAGTGAATGCTTCAGAAAGTTACTGAAACGGTGAATCAATGATCAAAGTAGTTGCTGATTAAATTTTCCGTCTGTCTATCTACTAAGTCCACAACAATTCCATGCAACATCTAGAAATGAAAATAAAAGGTAAAGAAATAAATGTAACTTTTCTGAGCTGAGATACAGAAGTGCATCTATTCCCTGTCTTGCATTTCTTCTGAAGTTTTCTCTCCTGATCTGTGCCTGGAGCTCTGTGTCAGATAATGCAACATGTGTGAAGTCATGGAGAGCTTATGGTCAATAAACAAATGTGTTATTTGTGACAATAACGATTATTGGCACCATAACAGTCTATAAAGCACTTATAGAAAAAAAACTCAGTGCCTTCAAGAAGTTTGGGCCAATCACCAATATTTATACCCAGTCTGATGTTCCATGCTGGCAAATGTAAAATGTGGAAGACTGGGATTTAAACATTTAAAAAGTGGAATTTTAATAGATATTGGCCCATCACTACCGATCCACAAATACTCCATCCACTGCTTTGTTTCTCATAATATGGACACAATATGTGAAGTGTAACTAAGACTTATAGGGATATGCACTATAAATAAAATGTATTTTAAACTTTAATCTTATCTCTATATCTCTTAAATATCTTTTTTTGTCTGACTATAAATCAAGATATTCAGTTTATTATCATATTAGAGAAAGAAAAGCAGCAAATCCTCACAATTGAGAGCTGGAACCAATGAACGTTTGGCATTTCAGCATGGAAAATTACTAAATGATTAAACGATTATCAAAATAGTTGCTGATTAATTTTCTGTCGATCGACAGACTATTTCAGCTCTAATTTTATACATATACAATTATTTATCTATGCACATCTTATGGCATCTTCAACATCAGTTGCTATCCCGCATTTACCACTTTAATCATAATATTTATGCATGCTCAACCGCTAATTCTGGCTTTTCCAACAGGCACTTGAAGGCAGCATAAAGCAACTTGCGCACAACACAGTCTGCCTGACGATACTGTCAACTTGGCCTAGAAGGAGAAAGACCGATGACCTCATCACCATGCCACACAAGCATCTGCATGAACTGCGATACAGGACGAACCAGTACAAGGTGTTTGGGGTGTTTTTTGTTTGTTTTTGTTATTTTAACTTTTATTATTGCTCTACCACTAGTGGCCATTTCACTCCCTAAAACTAACAAGTCACAGTGCAAAACATCCCTGCTGTCAGGCAGGCAGCCAAATTCAGAGCATAACATCTGCCAATATATGTTGAAACAGCTGTATCAGAGCCAAAGAATACATACGTCTAGCAAACAGACTGGCAAACTAATAATATCTGAGACATATCTGTAGACTGTGATGAGGGTGGAGTGAAATTCTCACTGTAACCCCCACATGGGCCACATTAAGACCAAATCCAAACTCGTTCAGCACACAGCAGTGCTAACAGATATCAGTTCATCCTGTTGACACCTTTCAGAAAAGTAGAGCGATGGCTTATAGCGAGGAGAAACGTGGTGTATATGCATGGAGGAAACTGCGCAGAGCTGTTTTCAACAGACTAAAAGCCGCAGTCTTTGAAGTAAGTAAGTGTGTGTGTGTGTGTGTGTGTGTGTCTGTGTATCTGTCCGTACTCCCAGATCTGTAAGGCAAGGGTGATGGAGAATGTGACTTCCGAAAGCAAACCGTTCAAACTGACAGGCTGAGCCTCAAACCACGTGGGGAACGAGTGAATAGGCAACAAAAAAAAAAAAAAAAAAAGGATTCACTTGAGTTCAGTCTGTCTAAAAGTTACAAACCATTTATCTGATGACTAATTAGTCTGTCAGGTCAAGAAAAGTTGGAAGGTGGAAAGTTCACATGACTGCTTGCTCTGAAAGCAGCCAATCAAAACGACTCCAGTTCAGACATAAAAACGGAACTTAAAAGTGTTAAAGTGTCTTCACAGCTTCTTTAGACAGGCAGGGAAGTTGTAGGCGCATATCGGGGGTTGACATGAAAAGACAAGAGCTTGTTGTTCTGCCCGAATGAACCGCCTGCTCAAATTAATAGGACGCAAATAATATGTAAATCACATAGGCGCAAGCAAGAGCTCACAGTGCGAGTCATTTCCATACAGGCTGCGACAGCGTCGTAAACCACGGTAAAACTAAAACCACACTGTGGGCTAAAAAACAAAACAAAAAAACAAAAACACAGTTCCAAACATTTACGATGGATATTGCTTTGGCTACATGAAATAGTTTCATAACCTGTCAGGCTTTCTTAAAGGACACGCTCGCGTGTGTGCCAAGTTAAAAACGATTTGTTTGTTTCGCAATCTGTAGCCGATCATAACATGTCGTTAACTTGGACATTTGAAGATAGATCCGTTAATGGGGTTTTTTTCTTACCTCGATGCTGTGATGACAATAAATGATTTCCACAAAGACTCCATGAAACATAACTTCTGAGAAGAAGAAACAAAGAGGGGAAAGTCTCTTCTCTGCTTGTTCGTGGACTCGGTCAGTCCGGATGCGCCAAAATCCCACGAAATGAAATGGAGCCCTGCCAAAAGGTTTGAGCGACTCGCCCGAAGTCCACGCGGCTTTTAGAGAAGTTAACAAACTGAAGAAAAGACAAAAGGGAGGAGGATGGTCTTTGATCAATAGGCGGAGTCACACCCTCTGTCTATCCACGGCTTGGTTGGTTTTTTTTTTACACATAATGTTTTCCCGCTGCTCACTTTCTCGCTTGTGTTGGCTGTTTCCTAATGACCGGCTTCCAGCTGCCTGCCGATGTCAACTTAAGTGAACTTAAGAGTCATGTTTTTATCCAGTCATTAAGAGATAAGACAAGTATTATTGATTTCTCTTGGCCGATTTTTCACTCCCTTCTCTGTTGTTCCTAAACCAGAGTCTTGGTCCCAACCCTTCAGGGTATTACGGGGGGGGGGGCTTTCACTCCATGAAAGTTAACATAAGACGTTTTATAAAGTCTTTTTACATGCATGCATCACTTTACATCTTTTTTTTATTTGTTGCGTTTTCACACAGCTATAAAAACAGTTTGGGAACCCCTGACCTAGATTAAGATATCCCACTGCACTTTTACAACAAAGCGAACTACTAGATAGCTTATATACAGTAGGCCTATATACTACAGAGTCATAGCTCTTCATTAAGAAAAAGTCAAGGATTTGGAGCACACCTCTAATATGATATCTGCAACAAGAAAATGTATTTAAAAATGTATTGTGGTGACAGCATATTCAAGTGTTTCCCCTGAAAAACATCATATAGGCTTGCTATGAGACTGTCCCATGCAGGTACAGTGCTGTATCCAGACTGTCAGGGGTGCATGTAGGCTAACCTCCTCAGATAAGTAAAACCTCAAATCAACCCCAGAGCAGAAGAGTTAAGGATGAGGTATTGAATTTCAAAAACTAAGAGCATAATGTAACTTATATATAAATAGCTTGTATAGACACAAAACTGCTGTGAAGGACGGCTCTAGCACAGAATCACCATGTGTTGACCTCATCCTAATGTAGTTAATGGTTGACTTTAGCTGACCAAAGTTAAAATCAGGTCAGCCATTACCCCAGTCAGACTGTGTTTTACCTCTCGCCATTGATCAAGTCCTTATATTTATTTATATTGTAATGTTTGATTTAGCAGAAGGTCTTATACTTTAATAAGATCATTATGGTGAGATACAGGCAATCCAACATTATTGTTACCCTAAATTCTTCCACTTGCTTGATTTACCCTCTGGATGAGTTAATTTCTTGTTGCACTTGCATCATACCAGTCCCTCTTCACCTGTGAGTTGGAGTCTAATTGGTGCGTCCCGTGGGACTGCCACCATTTAGTCTAGACAAGTTGGTGGCTTCCATCAGTCCCTGTGGCCTCGCAGGTAAAGAGACGCTCATCAGGGGGGGTTGACTGAGGAGAGAAGGCAGGAACTTTTCCCCACAGAGCGCTTTCACATCTCCCCTATTTCCAGTTACCATGGCATTACAGCTTAAGGCTAACCAACACAGAGCATCAAGGGGCTAACAGTGTGCCATATGGGTACGGCAACACAAATCTTCAAACATACAAGGCAAAAAATTATGCATTAAACAGATACAGTATTGTACTCTGTGTTGTTAGAAACGTGTTTCTAAACTGCCAAGGTAATTAGATATAGACAGGCAGTGCAGCTTTCCATGACAGAAAGCTGTAGCCAGGGACAAAGGGATTTCAGGAAATGGTCAGAAACACCCATAATCCCTCCTGTGGACTTGTTGCTGGTAGCCAAGTCAGTGAGAGGCTATTTGATTTTGCTTTTTCTTTTAAAGTGATCTGCTGCCTCTTATTTCCTGATACGTTGACAAATATTTACTGGCAGCATAGTTGGCAGTACTGTACTGTTAAAGGCTATTTCCCTCTGTGAAATATCAATAGATAATCATCCGTGGGAAACATTTAGCAGAAAATTTTAACCGTTTTGAAGGTAAACAAATTATCTTCACGAAGAAGGACTCGTCTTTCCCTGGGGCTATCAACATGGATAACATTTTCTGTTCAAAGGGTTTACATCCTGGATAGGAAGAAGGCAATACAGTGTTATGGTAATGCAAATACAAAGCATACAAAGACAGTAATAAATGCATAATAACTGAGGAAAGAGTACCAGCACAAATCAAAAGTAAAATGGTTTGCCAGTTAATTGTTTTTGTTCCGTGTGGATTTAAGTTTGACCTTAATTATTTCACAGGCAG
The DNA here is from genome assembly GCA_002120245.1 of Maccullochella peelii. Classification (NCBI taxonomy): domain Eukaryota; kingdom Metazoa; phylum Chordata; class Actinopteri; order Centrarchiformes; family Percichthyidae; genus Maccullochella; species Maccullochella peelii. The sequence goes on along the minus strand of LKNJ01000067.1, from coordinate 459,341 downwards.
CAGTTTCACAAAACCATTATTGTTTCACAGGACTTTTATTAGGTAGTTTACTGTAAATTATTTATATTTTTAATGGAAAACACCCAACTTTAGAATTTCTTGTACATAAATGTATATAAAGTACACATAATATAATAAATATATAAAGTACAATATGTCGCATGCTGTGCAAGACAAATGCAACTCATTAATTTCTACTTGCTCATGAGTGACTCCACAAGGTGTTTACCACTTCTAAACGTCTGAGAGTCAATAAGGTGAGTTGTGGTGACACAGGGAGTAGAGCAGCTGATCTCTCAGGATGTAGTTTCTGATGAAAGACTGTTGAACATTCCCAGAGGCCACAAACTACGTGTTGAGCCTAGAGACTGCTTGAGTTGCAACAGACACACGAGACGCATGCGCACCTGAACGTGCACACGTATTGGCACAGAGAACAACATATCATATGTACTGCATATTTGTCGTCTGTCCTTTTTTTAATCGCTCGCTGGTCAGGTAACGCACCTGTATATTTCATTTTCAGTCACTCCACTACAGCTTTCCATCTAGAGCTCAATACAATTAACAAATCCATTAAAGCATTGCCATCTGATGTTGCTTTGGCCTCCTGTTATTGATTTTATTAATTCTATTTTGTCACTAAGATGTGTTGTTTGTACGCTGGTTGTGTGGTTGTTTGACTACGACTGTTTCTTGTTCTCAGGTGTCTTCATGACAATAACACGACCTGATTAAGTAAAGTGACTATAGCGAGTATGAAGTAGTGAGGGTTAAAAAAAAGTTAACTACTCCTTTGAGATTTAAATTATAATAATAAGTTATAGATAATTGAGCTAATCCTTTAATTGAATTGAATGAGAAACTACTGATTAGTCAATCACTAATGACAGTGAAGTATGATGGCAGTGTGGTGATTGAGTTGGTATGCTGCTGGATCAGTCTTTTTATTCTTTAACGTTTAGTTACATTGACCTTCATTTACAACCGTATTTATATTAGAATTTGTGGGATTCACCGTTTTGTCCTGCATGTTTTTACACATCACAAAACAAAAGAGGTTTGATGAAGCTGAGAGTGCAATAATACTTTTGCGAGAAGTAAACATCTTTTGATAAACAGGTACTGAAGGGGAAGCAGAGAAAAGTAGTATGTTTAGTCTTGAAAGCGTACGTTTGATTATTTCACATTGCATCTGACTACAGCCTATCTGAAGTTTTGATGATTTGTTCCTAGCTGTGAGAACATTGTGTTTAATCCCATTAGGCGCACCTGCAGGCTGCACATTCCTCCACAGAGCTGTCAAGGCCTCGATGACACTCCCCTTGTCGTTGTGGCTGATGTAATGTTCCTCTGGCATCATTAACAATCACTCAACAGCCAATAGCAGCAGGACAAGTTATGGCTCAGGGAAGGATGCATTTTCTTTGGAGAGCCATTCACATGACTCCATGTGCTGCAACCTCGACAGTTCAACAGTATCAATGCCCCCGGTTATTTGCAAACCAAATTCCCCCCTCCTCCCTTGGATTCGGCGGGAACACACATAAACTAAGATAAAAACATAATTATCTGGAGCGCATAGGAAAAAAACAAACATACACAGCACAAATGTCTGCATGTTGGTTATAAAGGAAGGGTTCACTTTCTCAGGGAAGAGGAATTTCAGTGCTTTGGAAATAAGTGCATGTTTACAGTTTGATTGTATTTGACAACAATACAATTAATGATTCACCAGTGATGCATGTCATGAGCAACTATTTTGTTTCAAGAGTGCTGTAAAACAATAAAAGGTGTATAACTATAAAGATAGAAGAATTTTAAGGAACAACTTTATACGGTGCTAATTTAGGTTGTGTTTGTAAATCTAAATCTGTTAAGCAACTATGTTATTGCCAACTGTTTTCTCTTTCTGGATGACAATGTTTGAGTATTTATATCTTGACCGCTTATGAAGCAGGTAGCCTAAAGTGCTGTGTAGTAATACTCGTCCAACATGATAATATTGCAGAGGAGACATACCTCAAAGACTGCCACCTACAAAGGTTCAGTTCCTTTAAGTTTATTACAAGTAAAACAGTTGTTACTGCCTGCTTTCCACTCACTAATATAAACAAACCATTGTCTGGTTTGGTTTGACACTCTCTTGTGTGTCTCCTCTTGACACAATCCAGACCGGTTCTTTTCACTTTGTTAGGAGACGGAGGGTTTTCACAAAGATAAACATGTCTAACACTATGTGAACCATGTCAACCATGGGTTTCATCACTTTTGACCTTTGATGCTTGGAGTCATGGTGAAAAGCACTTTGTAAAACACATCTACCTCTCCTCTGTATATCTTTTAAAACATTTAAGCCACAATATCATCAGGACATTTTTCAAAAATATTACATAACATAAATACTGTCTGCACAAATAAAATCAGAGTATATGTTTACTAAAATAAGACAGTACTAGTACATAATGAACCCAATAGGAACCATGACAGCGTCTCTAGACTCAAACAAGAAGAATGTTGTTCACACTAAAATGGATGACTTAATAAGCACGTGCATTTAAAGACTTTTTTGCTTAATGACCAGTTTGCTGAGGTACACCTATGTTGCTTTAAGCACAGAGAACATGTACTTTCTCTACAAAGTACAAAATGTAAAATTGAAATGAAATTCTTGACCTTCGTTTTGCGAGGCATTTTGCTATTAAGAAAAGCAAAATCAGAAAATAAAACATTCACAAACGTGGTTGAAACTTTAACTTGCAAACTGTGTTTTTAATCCAAATTTCTTTGACCTTTTACCTCGGACACTGTCAGTAATCAAATTCTGTTGTCAAAGACAAAGCATGTCAATGCTAACAGCCCAAGAATTACCATCACATTTTTTTAAGCAGGTAGAATATCTGACTCTCAATTACGTTGCTATTTTGTACTTATACGGTCATTTGACAAAACTCAATAACATGCCCATACCTGACCCAAACCGTGTTGTTCAGTTATATGAAACACAAAATAAACAGTTATAGGGGAATTCAGAGAAACAAAACTTTTTCCTTGAAAGCCATGTGGAGCATATCATTAAACAGGTTTGTCAAACTGTCCATTTAACCTCACTCATTTCACAATGCTGGCAGTAATGCACCATTTCTTTGTCAATCACCTTTACTGAAAAAGACAAGGAAGAGATGTACAGTACAGTAAGCATTTTTAATGTTGAAAGGCGGACTATACACACATTTCAGTGCGGATGACAGACGTTTAAGACAGAAAATTGTCAAAACATAAACTACATTTTTAACTTTTCCACATAAGCTCGATGACATCACACTTTTCAATGGGATTTGGGGATTAATACTTTGCTGCAGAAAAGGGGAGGGGCTTAAATTACAAGATCAGCTGATGGGCATTCAATCAAGCCATCCATCATGTCAGTATGAGATCATGAATAGATGATAAAAACCAGCACCACATGTTTTAAAATGTAGCTCTTATAGTTGCTAGTAACAACTAAAAATGAAGGTCCTGCACCCCCATACAAGTCTTTTTTGTTATTCTGGCTGATTAGGCTGCAGAGATTGCACTTTGGCAGAGCTATGCTAGGAATTACATGAGGCCTCTGTGGTGGGAATTTTCGTATTTACTGTCCTATTGTTCCTATTTTATCTCTGACTTAATTAACTATTCAAGGTTGTGTGCCTCTTTCCCCTCTATGTGTGCAGGTCAGTTTGACCTTTTGTATGTAAGGCCTTAAATTAAGCATCCTCCCTTCTTCTGAAGGAGGCTCCTATGTCTTCTTTCCCACAGAGATAAGATGTGGGGCTCCGTTTCTGGAGGAAGGAGGAAAGCGTTATGAGTACTAGTAATGTTTGAACTTTTACTTTTTTTTTTAATCATTGGTCTGTCTGTAAAACTTGAGAGTAACGTCATTCTGTGGTTTCTTGCCTTATGAAGGCATGAGCCCCGTATGCATACGAGAAACTGTAGGCCTAATAAAACTCTAAAAGAACTGTTTATTTTTGAATTCACAGAAATTTCTACAACAGCCTCCAAAAGGTCAAATTAGTGTAAAGGTGCATGTTGCCCTGCCCTAACAGGTGCAAAAAACAAACAAACAGAAAAGTCAAGGAGATGCCAATCAATGACCGTCTGTACACATCCACACAATCCCAATCTGGATTCAGGAAGACTTATCAGGTAAAATAGGTGAAAGGAATTGTGTTTATCATGGGTGTGTAGGGCCTTGAAGGTTGGATACAAACCTTGTCTTCGGTGCCAGCTGAATCTACAATATGATGTCACGAGTATGTTTTCTGAGATGACTCATCTGGTTTCTCAAGATACTGTTTGACAACACTGACAATGGTCGGTACCTCTGCCATGGCCCCTTTACCTGCAACAAAGTAAAGAATTGCAGAGTTATGAAATTATTATTATTATTAAAGTATCTTCAGAAACAGTTGCCACGTTTACAGTGGTTTGTGCAAATACAAAAAAAAGTAATTAAAGTAGCGTGCCAAGGTCTCTTGAAAATACAACCAATTTAATGAAAGACTGAACCATTAGATACAGCATCAATCAAAGTCTTACACTGGACCATACATACAGTGTGCAGGGTGCATCACCACAAGACAAAGACAGCAGTATACAAAGCAGAGGAGCTGCGTAAGGGCATTAAAAAAAAAGCCCTGCATGTTGATAATCTTAAAGAACCACTTGCACAGAAGTGTATTCTCCCCACAGCAATATTCTTGACAGCAATTTGTCTTCAGCTGTAACATCCTTGAATAGTTAGTTACTTTCAGTCCTTGATCAAACAATCCTATCCTGTTCATGGATGGCACCAAGGAAAAAGTTCCCCAACCTACCCCATGGGCCAATCTCATTTAAATTTGTAAAGAACAGTAGAAGCTGACTCTTCACTGAAGTAGGGTAAGTGTAGAGGCTAATCCTTAGGGCTGATACTCCACTTGGAATATATGTTTGAATTGGATTGCATATACAAACACGCAATCAAAAGTTACTCGAGTTTTTAGCATGTTCTAATCAAATGCACAAGATAACTGACAAACTAAATTGTTAAGTTGTTTAATTGATCATAAAATAACAAGGTTAGGCAGATATAGCATTTCTCTTTATATTAGAGCAACAAACCAGACTGAAAAGCCATATTTCACTGCCCTCCCTGGTTGAAAGTTTGAAGGCTGTCGCACCTCTGACGACATCCAGCATCACTGCAGGTGTGGTCAGAAGTGTGCTCTGCTGCATCTTAAACCACACTCAACAGAGATGTCATAGTGTATTTACACACCCTGGAGTACACTTCCACATCACTACAAAAAGGTGAGATGTTGTGAGAACCACTGGAGGAGGAGGATTTTCAACTAGCGTGAAGTTGCTCTTTAAATCAACAGCAACAGTCAACTTACACATAGTATGGATATTTTTAAGGAGTCATTGAAACCCGTTTTTCCATTCATTCTATAGAATGGAGGTTTTTCCATGCTTCATGGTCAGGTCATTTTTACTTTTCATGTTTCCGATGTATTGTAATGTTTTTGGTCAAACCAACAGGGCCCTGCATTCTGAGATTTCATAAGGTGAAAGTAAATATTGGTAGATACATTTACAATTTTTCTGGTATTAAAACCCACCTTCATCTCCACACACTAGCTTCTTAGCAATGCAGGGGATTTCCACATATCCAAACTCTGTAAGCCTGGATACCTGCTGGGCTGTAATGGGATGCTGCCACATAGCTGTATTCATTGCAGGGCAGAAGAGGAGAGGGCGGCTGGTATCCCATGCTCTTACCACACATGTCTGCCAATGACAAAGACTAATCAACTTGGAAATAATTTCAGAGAAATCATGTAATGAATTATTATTTGCCATAACATTTTGTAGGTAAAAATTTCATGTTCTTACCAGAAGATTGTCACAAATGCCATTAGCAATCTTTCCAAGAGTGTTGGCATCAAGGGGAGCAATGACAAGTAGGTCTGCCCATCGCCTTAGCTCAATGTGTAGCACAGGGTCAGATCTCTGAGTCCACAGCTACAACAGACATGTCCATAAGCAAGCAACCAATGAGACACTCAATTCCTCATTTCCTTTCTGGAATGCAGGACACTGTAGACCAGGGTTTCTCAATCTTTTCTGGCTCATGACCATGTTTTTATGTCTCAAAATTCTGATGACCTCAGCAACTGGAAAGCTGTCAAGTGACTACTGTCAAGTAACCCGAACTCACACACTTTAATTCACTCAATGTAATTTTGAGTAAGGCATTCTTTTATATTTTAATTTCAAGAACATGAAGGGAGATTCATGAAAATTATGATATATTGCATACCTATTTCGCATATTATTAAGAACACGCCAATTATTCAACTATCAAGTTTACAATACAGTCAGCTTATCAGTGGCACTAAGTCTGAGAAACTCTGCTATAGTCCATTGTTACCTCCCACTCATCCTTGTCACTGTAGATTTTTACTGAAACCTCTGCAGGATTGTAGAAATGCTTGGCATGCTCCGTGGTGACAACTCTTACATCCACCTAAATCATAAAACAAGACAGTGAGAGGAAAATGGCAAGTAACTGATCTTTATCTTAGAGACCATTTTATGGGTCTTACACTTTAGCATCTGTAGCAACTGCTACAGAATTGTGTGGTCAGACTTGCACAATAACACTGGGCATGCAATTTTGACTGCATTTCACAGAACCATATCACCAGTATCCAGCAGTCTTTTTTTTTTTTACCTTGTGTAATTACCAGAGGTTAAGTTTCTCTCTCTCTTGAATGTTCCTTGTAAATATTAAGGAAGGTTATAGAGCTAAATATGTCTCTAACATACAGACCTAACACTTTGTTATATTTCACACAATAATCCAGACACTGACTTACGTTTTCACTTCTCTTTTTAGTTTCCCGTTGACATTCTATTAAGGGTTCTCATTTTTAGTAGGCTATGCAGCTTTTGCTATTTCTGCTTAGCAGACTGAAGTTACTGCTTTGTTAGTTTAATCCCACTGTACTTCGTGAGGCTTTAAATGAAAACGACTATATCTGAATGTAAAATAACAATACTATAGCTGGATAAAAGGACTATAATAATACGATTATACTGTTGTTGTTGTAGTTTTATACAGCTGAATAACAGCTGCTACATCTCCATCTTGCGGTGAAGGTGAATTTATGCGACCCCCGCCAGGTAGAGAAACAATAATGTGTGCAGATGCATGGGACAGCACCACGTGAGACTGACAGAGGAAACGGTGATTAAAAACAGGCTGTGAATAAAAAATACATAAATACGAAGAAGCTCACCCCGGGGAGCTGAAGAAGCTGGGATACCAAAAGAGGTAGTTTCAAGGCTGCGACGCTCCCCGTCACGCCAACAAGAACACGAAATGTCCCGCAAGATTTCAACAAATCAGTTTTTAGACAGGAAACATGGTCGTCTGTCTGCATATTAGCAGGTCAACAAACTGCCGTGTTGTGCTCCATGAAACCGCTTCCACTTAACTACTTCCGTAAATAGATTCATCACCAGCCAATCAGAGGAGAGCACAAACAAACGGCTCTCTCTCCTTCACGAGCACGTCGCTACGCTGACAGATGGCGAGCGCACGCGTTCGCAGAATATTCTGGTATTTACTGTAGCTGTCCAGGACGGCTAGCATGAAGCGAGGAGACTTTATTCATTGTCCACCTAGCCTGATATTTGTCTGAAACAAAGTTCTATAAAAACAGAACAATGACACTCACACCTCTCGTTTACTGGGCTCAACGCCATGAAGAGATTTACCTGCGAGTGGAGCTGACAGACGCTCAGGTGAGTTAACAAGAGTGTAGCTACCGAACAGGAAGACCCTCTGGGGTAACACAAACTGCCTGCACTCACTTTTCATCAGTAATTTGCTTTAGGATAGTACTTTCTGAACTGCTCGTGCACTATGTTATGCCTTTAAGAGTAAATATTAAATTATGCAAATGAAGGGTGCAGGTTCTTGTAAATGCCACACCGCTGGGTAGCTGTACACTTTGCATATTAGATGACGAATAGAGATCCTTTCAGGTGATATTTACAAAGCCCCCTGCTGTGGCACTGTATAGTGCTCACTGTGCAGTAAACAGTAACATGAAGAAGAGCTGATTCAGGGTGTGTGAAATGAGTCATTTCCTCGAGAGTTTCTTCAAACAAGGACATTATTCTGGCTGGTAATTAAATGGCTCTGTGGTTGATGGATATTAGATCATTTTAGCTTAATTGTTTTAGGTCCAACTTGTTCGTCTTTTAAATGTTTTATTATTGTCTCTGTTCAAAGGTATTGTGCAGAGGTAGCCTACGTAATACGACGTTTGAATTCTCACTGACTGTAAGAGGAAGTAAGCTTATCATCTGTCTCTCTGTTTCTTTTTGCAGAATATTGATTTCCATATACATGAAAAAGTGCTTCAGTTTAGAGGTGACATACATTTGATGTTCATTTGTCATTGTTGAAAAACAAAATATTTGTTTAAGAAGTTCATGATTTGTGACATTTTTTTAATGGTATTTTATGTGTAGCCCAGGGCCATGGTGCAAAAGGACTAAATGAGTACGAGTTCAGCTTGGAGTTTCTTTTACCAGTAAAGTCAGAGGTATGTATCCACTTTAAAATCAGTCCTAGATATCTACTGCTCCTTTTTTTTACTTATGCCCTCTAGTTTTGCTGACTGTGCTCATCAAATGAACCTGTGTGCCCAGGTGAGCCACAAGTCCACGCAGAGACAGGTGAATATTACAGTGCGGAAAGAGCAGAGAGGCTGGTGGGAAAGACTGTCGGTACAGGAGCGCAAACCAGTCTTCCTGGTACCTGACTTTGACCGCTGGCTGGACGAGTCAGACGCTGAGATGGAGATCCGGGAAAAAGTGAGATTAAAGTAATCAGTGGGACATTTTCATGCACAACCCTGCATTTGACAGCTGTATTAAATAACATACTCAATATGGCAAAATGTCAATATTATCTAATTATCAGAACTAAGATTGTACCATTGATACCAAAGGCAAAGTTTGAACACTTGTATGAAGATTTTATTTTTTTACTTTGTAAAAAGGAGGAGAAAAAGAACAGGCTGAAGGCTTCAAGGCATAGCGAGGAAGGTGAGTACAAATCTTTCTGGATGCATGCCTGTTTCTCTAACGTCTAACAATTTTGTTTCCACATTTTGTTGAAGAGGTTTGGGTTTTTTTGGCAGTAGACTTTTGTCATATCTTTGTTCAAGCAAGTTGTGTGCGTCAGTGGCCTCAATTTCTTTTTTCTTTAAAATGTTACAGGGTTTGTGAGCCTGAAAACTGGATTTTTGTTTGTATATAACCTGGTACAGTTTCTTGGTTTTTCATGGATCTTTGTCAACATGACTGTGCGGCTCTTTATCTTTGGCCAAGGTGAGGAAATATAAGGATGCTGTGGCTTAAAGTTTTTCTATCACTGATCAATGTCTTTACAAAAACCTAGTAAGACCTATCATTTTTAACACTGCTCTCATTTCAGATTCCCTCTACGACACATTTCACACCATATCGGACGTGATGTTCTTCTGCCAGATCCTGGCAGCAGTAGAGGTCCTCAATGCTGCTTTTGGTGTAGTCCGGACAGGTGTTATTCCAACTCTTATACAGGTATGGGATGCTCATTAGACAGTTTGAATTTAATGATGTGCAGTGACACCTGCTTTCCACAATAAAAAAAATGCGTGTAACAGGTGGAGTGCCAATACATTTCAAGTGTTTGTACCAATTAATTATTAAGTGCTTTTGTGGGTTTTGTTCTTTTACTAGGTGGTTGGAAGGAATTTTATCCTCTTCATCATTTTTGGTAGTTTGGAGGAAATGCACAACCAGCCAGTTGTGTTTTTCGTTTTCTATCTGTGGAGTGCCATTGAGATTTTTAGGTAGGTATGCATCTGCCCTGTCATGGTTCATGGTGAACTGTCAGCTAAATGGACTTAGAAAAGATCAATGATTGTTTTCAAGCCAGAGTCTCAGCAGTTTTCTGTGTCACAGAAATCACACCAAAACTTTCTCTAAATGGACATAAACTTCTGCTGAATTGTGGGCTTACTTTTCACGCAAGTTTGTTGTCAATAAGATTGAATAAGAACACAGTCTTCAAATATAACGATTAATCAATTGAAAGAAAATTATTGGGTAACTATTTTGATAATCGATTAATCGTTTTGTCCTCCTTCAAGCAAAAATGCCAAACATTTGATTGTTCCAGGTTCTCAAATGTAGAAATTTCTTGGCCATAAATCCTAGTAAATTGTGGACATTGTGATGGGCATTTTACAGTTTTCTGATGTTTTATAGAACAAATGATGAATCAGTACAGAAAAACATTGTAAGTCTCAGCCCTATGACAAATACTAAAACTGTTGCTGTATGGCATCTGCGGCATTAACTGTTGACACAACAAGCACACTGTCAGTAAAAAAGCACAATACAAATCCGCCCTGAGCAGCAGCATCACTTCGAGTAAATACAGACTCAACTTGACAGACAAAAGTTTGAGTTTAAGGTTTACAAAGCAGCAGACGGGTGCAGCGGTTGGTGTTACAAGAATCAGCCTAACAGTGAGTCATTTAGGCTGCATTGTTATGAGGACGGACTGTTATTGATGCAGCCTTGTGTCATGCGATTAATAGCAACATGCCTTGTGTTTCCTCCCTAAAACTAACATGATGCTCCAATTTCAGGTATCCATTTTACATGCTGGGCTGTTTCAATACAGAGTGGAAAACTCTCACATGGCTACGGTACACAATCTGGATACCACTGTACCCATTAGGTGTTCTAGCCGAAGGTGAGCTTGTTTACTTCTCTCAGACATAATTCTTCACACACCCAAGTACTGAAATGTATCTCATCTCCCAATCCCATGTAGCTCTTGCTGTGATACAATCCATTCCCATCTTTGACAAGACCACACTCTTCAGCATTCCTCTGCCAAAAGCCGTCGGTACCTCTGTCAGCTTCTCATACTTCCTGTACATCTATCTTGTTCTCATGTTTCTGGGTAAGTCTCCAGATAAAACATTAATCATACATATCTTTGAACAGATATGTTTCAGTGTTAGCGTTTTTGATCTGATATCGTTTTTGTTTTTTTCACACCCTCTTTTTAGGACTTTTTATCAACTTCCGTCATCTTTACAAGCAGAGAAAGAGGCGTTTCCGTACCAAGAAGAGGAAAGCAAATTGAGATTCAGCACCAACAAAACTCCTCAAACACCTTTGCTGCCTGCTTATTTCTGGAGAACATTGTTAAAATGATCATGAATCATGCTACAGTCAAATCCGTTCTAGTTGTGGTTATGAAGTTATTTTTCTTTTGCTTTGCTCTCACTAAAATAACTTAATCTATGGTCAACATGAACAAGACGATGCAATATTGCATTGACATCTCATTTACCGGTAATTGAGTTCTCTTACATGTCAGTCAGTATTTTGTAGATTAGTGAAGAGCTGTAGTAAGCCATACAACCTGATATCCTGTGTTTCTTTTTCCTTTTAATCTTGGTTGAGTTTTTTAATGCAGTGGTATATTTGCTGAATATATTGCAACAAACACTCAAACCCTGATGTTCTCATTTGATATACAGTCAGTGTGTAAATGAAGAAAGCAACAACACTGTCAACAAATACTGTATTTGTTATTCCAGATTTCTGAACTGTCCCATAAACCTCAGGGAAAATTACACTGCTGACTGCTAACATACAGAGAGCATTTTGTGTCCTTTATGCTCAATAATAACCTGCTATGAAGAATTTCATTATTTTGACATTTTGTCACCTGAATTTTAAATGCCAACATTAACAGTCACTTCCCAGGTTTTCTGTAAATGCAGCAGTTATTTGACCACAAATAAAAATGAAATTTGAATCTAGTGAATTTGTGAAAAATATCCTACTAATAAACATGTAAAAAAAATATGTACACGCTAACATCTTACAAACACCTCATTATGTATGTTTTGCCATGTTTAGCCAGAGTCAAAGAAGGAGTCTTAAGTTATCTGACTCATTTAGGTTCTTGAAGCAGCACCCTTTGATGAGTTCTTTTAACATTCAGCACACACAGGCGCTGTCTCCATGTTGGTCCACACAGGCTGAGGCGTCTATATTTGAGTCACTTTTTACTAATTCAGACTTTGCTCAGCTTGAGAAGTCAGTGTGCATGGGAACAATGTTGTGATCAAAAGCAGCATACTGGGAGTCACCAGTGCTGGCCAGTTTGAGTTGCTGTGCGGCGTGGGAGAGCTGGAAAGCAGCATCTGGATGGGCTGAGTCTGGCAGCAGGGTGCACTCTCTCTCCAGCAGATCGGCCACTCCCTTCAAGAGCTCCCAGAAACCGAAAGCCAAGGCAGCCTTCCGAAGACGGTTTAGCTCCTGACAGATTAAAATGGGAAATTCATTTAAATTATGAAAAACATAATAGTTCAAGTTCAGAGACATTTTCAGTTAAATTTACCTTATAGAAGGTTTGAGTTTTATCTGGCAATTTCCTTGCATTCCTCAGGATCTTCTGCACATCAGTCTGTGGAATGACAGCATAAATAGCTTGAGTCAATTATCACCAGAAATGCTCTTCAAAAATGTCAATTTTCCATTTGGAGTCAATACTCCACATGGTCACAGTCCTAAAACTGAGGAATAGTCATTCAAGAACTCCTTCAAACTAAACACATGGTTAAGGCTCGAACTGTATATCTCATCCATATGGGATGGATGGTAGATGGGAAAGATTCCCATGTTCACAACTTGCAAGTGTTGACATCATCAGGACCGTTGTAGAGTTGGTCATATGAAGGTTAAAATACTGTGCATCTACAATATAACACCATATCCATTTAATCATCAATTAGCATTAACGAAGTTCCATTGCAAAGAGGTCATGCCTATAAGCCCTATAGGCTACACAGGAGCCGGCTGTTGTGAAATTTCTTGTGAAAATTGTGAAAGGTCCTAGCTGCAATGCACTGAGGGAAAACAGTCCCTCCAGTTTCTCTGAAGTACCCTGAAGCACCCAAAGTGCACTTTGGGAACACAAATTCTGAAGACACCTTGTAAAAATTACAGCTACCAACTGTCATTTCTCCAAAGACTTCAGCAAACAACAGTGCTTTTATAGTGATTTTACTGCACCTGCAGTCCACTGGCCTTAATCCACACAGTGACATTCTGGGCATAGCTTCGTTTGACCTGGGGCTGCACAGGGAAAGGACTTTTACTGTCGTCCTCTCCATAGGGATTTTCAGCAGCCTCTGAAATACCGGAAAGGTCATGAAACAGAGTAAAGTCAGTATCACGATCAAGACACTCCAGCTTCGTAATAAAACTGTAAATTATTAACTGGTTGATTATGTGCACATGCAGAGAGGCCTTTGATCCTTAGGAATAAACAGTCATTTACATGTACGTGGGTTAGTGTGTCATAAGTTACATTTAAATACAGAGTTTTACAATATCACAAAAATGTTGCCTTCAGAAATCAGCAGAGGTAATAAACAGTATGTTAAAGAGATCCTGAAAGACATTTGTTTTAAATCTGTAAAAATTGACACAGTGAAGGGGTGAGAGGTTACCTGATATTGGTCCCAAATGTGAGATCTTGCCCAGCCAAGGCAGAGGCTCTGGACCGGGATCAAACAGAGACATCATCAGGTTTGATTTCTTCTTGCTGTCTGCTTGCGAGTACAGCATGCCGTACCACTCTGGCCTGGGAAAAAGCAAACTAGATTGAAGCCATTTTGCCATAAAATGTATTAACTCGTTTTACTCTGCAGGTGTCTTAATATTTAAATGCACTCAATTCTGAACACAACAGAATTCAAATACGTTATAAAATATAAACAGGCCTGTTGCATCTCACCCCAGCTGGACCAGTGCCACCATGCCCTCAACTTTAAGACTGCCATGTAAAAGTACACAAAAATTTGGACTTTTGCCTGCCATTTGACTGGCAGAGGGTTCCTCCTCAGGCTCATCTGTGGCTCCTGTGCCAACTTCATCCACCTCTGAAATCAAGTACAAATAAAATACATTGATAAAACCATAATCTGACATGTGGCATACTGAGGGCTGATTGATTTCAGTTTTTGTATTTAAAAAAAAAAAAGATGTGTTTTATTGTTCTTTATTTACTCTAATTTCTCTGGTGAATTATCAGCAGCTTGTTTGCATTTTCTCCCCATTTTTCTCTTTAATTTGTATTATTGGAAGCACAATCTGAGCTGTCCATCTTACAAAAAGATGTGGTTGACTGTGTGGGGACATAAAGTGCAGGTGAAAATCAGTTTAAAACGATCTGCTCCTTAAGCTAGAAAATCTAGATATTATCTGCGAAAATCAGTTAAACCAAAAGCAATGAGTCCTATGTATGCTATATGGCTGATTTGTCTATGAATGTTTAGTTTTTCTTTAAAACAACACAACAAATTTTCAACACTAACCTTTGTTAACAGCAATAGGCAGTACCAAGTGTCTGGATATAACAGGAGGACTGGAAATGTCAGCAATTTCAATGAAGCCTAAAATTTCCAAATCTGAAACAAGTATGACAGAATATAGATGTGTTAAAGGAAAGAAATAGTTTAAATTTAAGTCTAAATCATAAAATCTGAAGCCAGCTAAGTACCTGTACTGACTGTTCGGGGCATGGGCTCTACCTCTTCATCCATCACAACAGGCTCAGGTCGAGGGAACACCTGAACATCTGAAGACAGGTTCCCACAGTGCAGGACAGCATGGAAGGGAGAGTACGCGTGATCAATCAGCCTCCTGAAGACATACAATGACCAAAGGTTTCTTAGTAAACATATAAAACATGAAAAGGTAGTTTTTTTTCTGGATTATTTCCCCAGTAAGAGTCATACCCAAACATGGCCTGTACACTCTTCATGCAAAGTGGTCCCTCCGTTGTGAAGATCTGTCCATCACCTCCGCTGAGACGAAGTAGCTCCTCCAAGTTGTCCATGGCATCAGTCATCTGTAACTACACAAGACAGGGGGTTGCATTCATTGCAGCTAGCAAATCTGTTGCAAGCACTAACTTGCCATAAACTTAAATTATACATTATTTGTATAATGTGTTTATAATTATACATTAAAACTTCCCAGGCATACGAGAGAAAACTGTTGCTACTTGACACAAAAATAATGTGCTCAGGGCTCTTGTGAGGTTGCATTCATATTTTTGTTACAGTTAGAAAGATCAAATAAAAAAATGTGTAAATGCAGAAGTACTGGAGGAACAAAAAAATTTAAAGATTTTCCCTTTGAGTCTCTTGGCTCAAAAATACAGGTATTAACAACTGTCAAACTGGCATTCTCTCATCCTAAGATTTCTTCAACAATATCTAGAGATATAAAGCCCCAGTAGAGGCCATCAACTTAGATCTTGTCTCTATAGCTGCTTCTAGTTGGCTGGTATCTGATGAAATTTCCTCCATGCTTTTACACTGACAGATCAAGATGCAAGTGAATAGAAATTAATTGTTGAACAGACAGCAAAAAAAAGGGTGACTCAGTACCTCCTCTGCATTGGCTACACACATGATGAACAGTTTGGTAGGGAAAGGGAAAGGGAGTGGGAACTTCTTGTCATCCCCACGGTGCTTCCGTGTTTGGAGGGAATGACGTAGAGATCCCTTTCCAATACCAAGAGATCCATCAGTAACCAGCACCACCTATGGGACAAAGGAAGGAGGTACATAAACATAATCCTATGTAACAATACATAGGCACAGATAGCTGAACTCACCATGGAAAAATGATTGAATTAATAATAAATTTCAGAAGCGTGGTGGTGATATTGTATAAAAGACTTGTCAAAATACCTGACAGGGACAGGCACTGCCCCACTCCTGCTGTACCATGTTACTAACTCCATTAAGAGCTGATTCAACACAGGTCTTGTCATAGTCTTCCAGGTTGCCCAGAGCCTCCTGTGCAGAGAAACACATTAATTAGATAATCCCCATCTCCTCTCCCAAGTCACTCTTTTTCTCTTAGGTCAAACTCAGGCAGTGACTCAGGTGAGGAAAACCTGCTTTGATTTTTCAGATTGACTTCTCATATGAGGCACTTTACCTGCAATGCATTGTAATCTCGGGTGAAAGGCACCAAGAGCTCCCAGAGGGAAGAAAAGGCCATCAGTGATGTGAACTCCAAGCGGTAGTTTGAGGCCATGTGTTCAAACAACATATTTAGTCCGTGGACAGCCAGGTTCTTCCTCTGAAACTCCTCGCTGCCATCCTGCGACACTGGCCGTGTCATGGACAGAGACACGTCCATTAAGACCACGGTAGGCATGGCTTACAGCTTATATAGATTCCCAATAATACAATAGACTTAAAGTACCCTCCAACGTTCTCCCACTGAAGAAAAAGACAAAGATGATATTTGTGAGGACAACAGCACAAAACTAAGAAGTTGGCTAACTTAGCGTTAAACAGCATCTCTTTATGCCTCTGGATGACATGTTAACAAGATCGTTCGTAAATTATGTAGCTTATTATGCTACAAATGTTGATTTACGCGCAACTACTTTTGAGAATATCATAGTGAGGTTAGTTTAACAACTACCATTAACGACGTTACGCTAAAAAAAAAGGAAAAGAACATGTCACAGCAGAGGACTGTTAGCTAATGTTGGCTAGTTGTTCGGCTAACTTACGCTAGGATTCTGCAACGTAAAGCCACAAAACAACGGAAGAAACGTTCTGGTTACTGTTTAACAAATGTGAGGAAACAACCACTCATAAGTTATAACTAACTATAATGTGAATAAATAATATGACAAAAATTAAATACGTGCCATTCAGTGTGTCGTAATGTGAGCCACTACTTCCGTCCGGGTGACAACGGTGTACTTTAGAATAAATAGTTCCTATGTGATCTTTTCATATTTCTGTACTGAAAAACCTACACAGAAATCAGCAGGGCTATTCAATAATGTCAACATTAATTCAGTTGGCTTATCCACATTAGATCTGGTAAGTATAAATCCTGAATTTAGTGATTCCAGCTCAAATTGTGACGTGTTACGTAAACTGCACGAAATATAAAAGTAATGCGTGGAAAACGCTAATGTCCCAAGACGAAAATCTTACCCAGACTGCACAATTGGCTTTTGGCATCTAGTGATCCGGTCAAAGCCATGAATTTTGATAATTTGTTGGATAGTTTTGCTTAGAAACTGGTGAAGAATCTCCCATTTGAAGGTATGACAGCTCACACTGTTATTTGTCTTTATGGCTGTAAAATGAATATTGCAAACGTCTTTTGGTGATCAGTTGTGTGAGTGTGAAAATGAGACACTGCACACAATCCTCTTAGACTTGTCCAACGTCATATATATATATATATATGTATGTGCTTTTCAGTAATGGCAGGCAATTATGTATTGTCTGAATATAATTGAATGCTTGCAAATACTAGTAGTGCTCCATCTGCTGCATAATTGTCATTTTATCTATTATAACAATAGGCTGGGTTTTCCAAAGAGCCGTGGTCTTCTAGTGAGAAAGCTGGACTTGCCCTGCCCTATACCATTGCCCATTTTTGCAGCCTGGTTTTTCGTCAATACCACTTCTTCTTTGGGGGTGAAATTAATTGTTCAAAGAGGAAGCGACTGTAGCTGAGCCGGGTGCTGTTTCTCGTCTCTGGGGTATTTCTCTGTACCCTCTACCAGTTGACCATCAGTGCCAGACTGTACTAGCCTTTGCCAATGACTCAGATTGGAGGATTCATCATTCCACGGTTTGGCTCCAGTGGCCGTCAGCAACAACGGGCTCTTCTGTGCCATCATGCTGCTCTTCATCATGCTCCTCTTTGTCATCATCTCCAGTGCATCCTGCAAGTGGAAGATGAATAAGGCACTGGGTTTCACCATGTCCCTGCTCTAATTTATCTTCCTGGTGCGTAGCATGATGCTGCAGTATTGCATCACAGTCTGCCCTGTTATTGTGGGCAAATCGGCTTGAAATTACTGTATATGTTTATGCTCATGAAATTGCTTATGCTTTTTTTATATGCATATTTACAATATATGCATTCTTATTTTTAGCAATTACTCCATTTTCTGCTCGTAATGCACATTTACAGACCAAAGTATAACAATTTAAATTCCAATATTTACGGTAATATCCAAACACATAAACACCTACTTCTGCATCTGAGTCTGCATCTACATGCACACCAGCATTGCAACATGATATGTGATTATTTTTTACCCAACTCTGATTTTTATGATGTTGATGTCTCTGTGAGGAAAACATTTTTTTCTTTTTATTTAAATTGCCCTATTGCTCCAAAAGTAAAGGACACCCAGTGTAAGATTTTATGTACTATTTATCCAGTGAGTTGGGTTTTTTTTAACTTCAAAAACATAGTCTTTAAAAAAATAACCTAGATACTCACTTGCTGGATCTAATTAATTTGGGTAAATATCACATGCTTATGTAAGTGGACTAACAGACACCCGTTTTATACATATTTTTTTCAAAGTCTCAAATGTATATTTTATCTCAGAAATGTATGGGAAAACTAAATAACTGTATACTTGCATATCAAAAAATATATTTTATAATTATTTTGTATGTATGTGCTTATGTATGTATGTTTATAATATACAGATTAAATTAATGTATATTATGAGCACTACGTATTTAAATATTTTAATATTGATGCAATGGATGTCTGAGTTCAATGGCCCTTATTCTGTGTGATGTGTTGTGCTGAGACCCATCAGTTACCAGCACCACCTACAGGACAAAAAAGAGAGGTACATAAACATAACCCTATGTAACAACATGCACAAGTAGCTCTGTTTAAATTATTTAACTGACAATATTATCAATAATATATTCTGTTATATTTTTGACTTATCATATAACATTTTACAACATTGTGTCACTTTTGGGGGCCCATACAGCACGAGATATGTAGAAAGTTTTTGGAGTACTGTTTTGTCAGTATTAATTAAGTATACCAAGGGCCAAACTTTATATTTAGCTCACAAGATATACAATCTTGAGCTGCACCATGTTATAGTTTATTATATTTTTGATCAAACATGGAAATATTATTTTTTAAGGACGGTAAGGAAGTTGAGATAAAAAAGGTTACTTCTAAATAACTGGACAAGAGCAGTTGGAACAGCTTTCCAAACTATATGAAACATTAATATAACTTTTAAGCTAAAGTTAAGAAAGGAACTGGCCGGTATTAACCATTATTTAGACTAACATTTCTACCATACTTTTGACAGTTAGTTATTCTAACGTGTGACCGTTCGATAAACCCCTCCCCGAGCAGCGATTGTCCAATCACAGCTTAGCAACCGTAACTAGGCACGGTGGGCCTGTCAAGTTTCAGAGTTCTCTACAGGTGCATGGTGCTGTAATATGAGCGTTACTCCATAAATAAATAGCATTCCCAAAAAATACAAGCGCAAAAGTGTATGGGATGGATTAAACACACTGTAACGTAACGTTAAGCAAACGTTTGCATGTCCGGCAAACTACCTACACTCTAATTTACAGTATGAAGTAGGCCTAATCCAGCGTTACTTCAAAGGCTAATGTCACATCATTTTGTGAAGTTAAATTCAAGGTAACCTTACTGTAAGCCGACTGATAAAACGTCCCAGTTACTACTGAATGAGTGAAAGCGAACAACTTTTCAAACCAAAGGCAGACTAAAAACATAGACTTTCACTGTTTTCTCACGCCTTCGCCTTGTAATGTGCACCACTACTTCCGTCCGGGTGAAAGCAGTGACCTTAGAATAAATAGTTCCTAGTTCCTCCACACTTTAAATGGGAAATTTAATAGTCCTGTGCTGAAAAAGACGGCACAAAAATCAGCAAGGAACGCCATATTTTCAACAATAATGCTATTGGCTTATGCACATTATACAATGTGGACTGGAGTTTAATGTTAGCCTTTCCAGCTCAAATTGTTATGTTTCATTATATAATCAAATTATTATTTCCAAGTGTCAGTCTGGGGTTCATAAAATAATTTTTATGCTATAGTTATGCAACATAATAGAATTAGACTAAAGCACTACTTTTATTTTGCATTAAATTAAATATTACTAAGGTAGGCTCATGATAAAGTGAGAGTGAGACAATGCACATAATCCTCTTAGAAGACTTCAGGTATTAGGTATTATGCTAATCCATTGTGAAGACTTGTCCTGTGTCCTACATAACCCTTCGGCCATTGGCAACAGTTTGGACTTTTGTTTGTTCCATACCCAGCTGTGGAAATCTGCTTTTGTAGATTTTTGCACCCCTGAATTTGCAAGACATTCGTTCTGTGGTAAGTCTGCATCTGTAATTAAAATGCATTGTTTTGTTTCTTCTCTTTGTGATTTATGTGGAAATTAGCCTAACCCCTAACCATATTACATGTTCTATTTATTTTACTTGTTATCCATTTTTTGTTTCTATGTGCATTTATGTTTTGCCTTTGCTTGGTGTCTGTGTTTGTCTATTGTGTTCACCTGTCACTCATTTTACTCATTCTGTTTCTCAGAAACCACCAATTATGTATGAGGTGCATTGTCTGGATAGTTCAAATGCTTTCAAACGTACACTACTGTTGTGCCACCTTCTGTCTAAATGTCTGTTGCTTCCTTTCATTTACAATAGGCTGGGTTTTCCAAGGAATTGAGGATGTGACATGAATCACGCTGCTGAAATTTTGGATTCTGTCACCCCATGGTCTGCTGGGGAGAGAGCTGGACTTGTCCTCTACCGAAGCCCATTTATGCAGCTTAATTCTCCATAGCTAGTAGCACTGCTTTGGAGGAAAATGTATTGTACAAGAAGGAAGCGACTGCAGCTGAGCCGGGTGCTGTTTCTCCTCTCTGGGGTTTTTCTCTGTACCCTCTACCAGCTGACCATCAGTGCCAGACTGTACGAGCCTTTGCCAATGCCTCAGATTGGAGATGATTTTGGAGAAGGTTCAACAGAAGGGGTTGAGGAGACTACAGTAGAGACTCAGGGGCTGGAGGAACCTCTCACTGCAACACATGAATTAGAGCTCACAGATCAAACAACACCAGAGATGCGTGTGGTACATCATCCGGATACAACTTCAGATTTTAAAGCATCCACCTCCACTGAATCTCCACCATTGCCAACTACAAACCGAACTATTGTGCGTTGCATCTATGTGGCCCCTGAGCCTCCACAGGAGACACCCACACCGGCTCCAGCTCCCCCTGTAACCATCATCACTCCGGCAACTCCTGGTGAAGCTCCACATATTAAGGGTGAATACCCTGAAGATATCTTTTCTATTGAAGACCGCAGACGAGGCTGGGTGATCCTCCACATTACTGGCATGATGTACATGTTCATTTCACTTGCGATTGTGTGTGATGAGTTCTTTGTTCCTGCGCTGGGGGTAATCACAGACAAGTTAGCCATCTCTGACGATGTGGCAGGAGCCACCTTCATGGCTGCCGGAGGTTCTGCTCCTGAGCTTTTCACCTCCTTGATAGGAGTCTTCATCGCCCACAGCAATGTGGGTATTGGCACAATCGTTGGTTCAGCAGTTTTCAACATTTTGTTTGTGATTGGAATGTGTGCTTTGTTTTCACGGGAGGTACTTCATCTAACCTGGTGGCCACTTTTCAGAGATGTATCCTTCTACATACTTGACCTCATCTTACTCATCATCTTCTTCTTGGATAATGTCATAATGTGGTGGGAGAGCATGATGCTGGTGACCAGTTACACTCTCTATGTGATTTTCATGAAGTTCAATGTGCAAATAGAGCGGGCCTTCAAAACCCAACTCTACAAAAACAAGATCATTGTCAAAGTTATTGCTGTGGAGGAACCCCAAAAGGTAAGCAGTCTTGTGACGAAACATGAGCCTGGTCTTAAATCAGATTTTTCATGTTCTCAATTGACACAATAATGAGTACATTATTAGGTATTTATATCACAGAGAGTTTTTTCAAGTGTGGAAGAAACCCTGAAGAGTTACTAACCAACCACTTTGCAGGCATTTGTCTAAAAGGTGTCTAAATGCTTCAAAAAATATTAGCATACTTATTTCTTATAACAGTGGTATGTAATTGAGAATAAAGCTATGGAGCTTTAAAGAGCCTCTTGATTAATTGAAAATTCTGCAGGTTTTATGATACTTCACAAATGATTTACTGGCACCATTTATGATAGTGAT
The DNA here is from genome assembly GCA_002120245.1 of Maccullochella peelii. Taxonomy (NCBI): domain Eukaryota; kingdom Metazoa; phylum Chordata; class Actinopteri; order Centrarchiformes; family Percichthyidae; genus Maccullochella; species Maccullochella peelii. The sequence continues at coordinate 437,082 of LKNJ01000067.1, read as the reverse complement.
TAATCATGTTAACGCAAAAGTAATACTGTCACATAATATGGCACTCCATAAGAGAGAGGCATATTCTAAAAAGTGAGACAAGCCCTTTCACAATTTTGTCTCTTATTCTGTTATACTCATCACAGGCTGTGTGGTTTATTACTGAAACAGTGAAAGTCACATTACTCATCCCTCATCCCACCTGTGGGGTTATATGCAAATCATATGAAAAGAGTGAAATGACACTAGCAAAGGCCTTGGGCGACCAAAGCTGATCAGCCACAGCAAACTAATCCTTTGAGGAGCTACGGCTCTGTACAAACGGTAGTATAAACATATACTGTGTTTAACCCTGGTAAGTGTGATTGAGGCTTAATTTACACAAAGTAAAGCTACAGTATTTGTGCACACTCAGGGCATTTGTTGAGCTAGATATACTGCTGGTGCTGGGTTCCCCATGAGAAAATCTAATTATTTCATGTTGAAAATGCTATTTCACATACATAATCAAGCTATAGTGTTCTTTTTTTTTAGTTTTAATGGGGTGAGGGATATAGGGAAAAAATTATAATCCTATACATGACATGCAGCTCCATGTAACACTAACAGGCTAGTAGCAATGTATAAGATTATAGTATATACTGATATTTAAGCTAAAAATTAAACAAACTTTGGTCTATCTCTACCAATGAATGATTATCACTGAAAACACATTGTTGCACGCAGACAAATGGGGACGGTGAAGATAATGCCCCTCCTGCTCCAGAGGACAAGAATCATTTAAAGGTAAAAATCAAACAATAAACCAACCAATCAACTGCAAAAAGAAAGACACAAAAAACATCCTTATACCCTTGACACTCACAGTCTGATTTTACATCTTATTATCCTTTCCACATTCCCATTGATCATAACATCATGTTAACATTTCTCCCTTCAAGAGCCGGGCACATGTAAACGCACTTCTCAAAAAAAAAACAAAAAAAAAAACAAATCTATATATATATATATATATATATAAATACAAGCCTGGCCTTCATTATGGTATGATTGTCTAACACTGATGGGTCACTGTCTGTTGTTGTGAATAGCTCTCGTGACCTCAGCCATCTCTTTCCCCAGTTGAAGCCATCCCTTCAGCGAGGAGGAAGTTCAGCTTCTTTACACAACAGCACTATGAGAAACACCATCTTCCAACTTATGATCCACACATTAGACCCTCTAGGAGAGGGTGAGTACCATATCGCCACAATGATTGCCCTAATGATTGATAATTGTGTGCCTTTAAACTGCTCTTATAGTGAGGGTCTGAGGACTACGTCCTTCTCATAGTAAAATGGATTAGCAAAGTGTCCCAAATGAAGGCAGCACTAAGTCCAGATTGATACTAAGCAGATAAATACCTACCTCAGTCTATTGAGGGATCCATTAGACACACAGTGAAATATGAAAAAGATTCTTAAGACACACATAGTGGTGGTCTTAGTCAACAGAAATATAATAATTATTCAATTATTATTATGTGAGAGGCATACCAAAAAGTGTTATAATTTCTGTTAAATCAGTTAGATTTAAAAAAGTAATTTAATCTGTGATGTGGTGATGGTTCTGTACATCTTTCCCAATGTTTTTCCCTAATAGGTTTTCCTGATAGGTTGGTAAGGTTACTGTAGCTTTATAGTGCATTGGGCTATGGTGATCATACTAGGATCATCTCACAGCAATGTTCATATTTTCCTGTGGTTGCCTGAGGCAAGCAGTGGAATTCATGTACAGTATAATGGGTTTTCAATGGAGAGCAAAAGTAAGATCCTGTCTTGTGCTGAGCAGTGCTTCTTGTGCAGTTCCTTCCTTGATGAGCTCATTGTTCCTTTCATGACATTGCTCTGGGCTGCAGTAAGGATTATGATGCTGTTGTTGTTTTTGATGTTATGCTGCCAGTATTTTGCTCTGTGCTAACTCATGAAAGATGTGACTGCTTAATTGTCCTCCATTTAAGTGTGAAATTATTGTAATTATTATCACAACTGAGTAATTCATCACAGAATTTGAAGTTTGTTTTTGCTTGTTCGTAGGGAAATTTAAGGATAAGGCTGAGACTCTGAATAATGTGGCTAGACGGAAGGCAGAGAGCAAAACTCAAGACAAAAGTGAAGGTAACATTGAAGGATGTGATGGTCATCCACTGATCTGGCGCCTTTCATTAAGCTTAACAGGCTGAAAAGCTCTATTTCACATACATTCAAACCATACAGCTGCAGTGCCTTGGCAGCTGAATGGTCGCAACAGTCACCGCTTCGTTTCCAGCCAGTGACTTTTGTTGCATGTCATACCCCTCTCTCTCCCTGTTTCCTGTCTACCTCTTCTCTTGTCACTGCCAAATAAAGGCAAAAATGCCCCAAAAACTACAGCATACTGTGGGTGGGTGACCGGTAGTAAAATATGAAGTGTATACAGGGTAGTGTGAATAAAACACAAGGAATATATCTTGCAAACAGGTACAATATACTGTATAAAAACAATATACAAATGGTACTTAAAACTAGGCAAAGTGCCTACAGGAGCATGTAATAAAATAGTTGCCATGAGGATGACCTCATGTATCATGTAAGTCCTAACAACACATTCACTGAATTTCTCCATATGACAAGTCTTATGACATGACATGGGAGTTCCTTTAGATAGCTGAATGAGTCAGGGGCATGAGGCAAAGGCACAATATTTTTGGGATTCCTTTTGCAGATGGCGGGGAAAAAAATGAGAAGACCAAAGAGCCAGAAGCTGCCCCGGCCACAGAAGCAGAGAAGAAGGAGCAGCAAGAGGACAAGAAGGTACTCTCCAACCATGTCCTGGTGGTTATCAAAAAACCCAGAAGTCAATCTATGATACCTGTCTATGTAAGAGTCAATGTACAGAAGCTACAACTTTAGGCAGCAAACAACCCCTTTAGGCTTCTGTGGTCTTTGTTTTTATTTCTCTTTTGCTTCCACTGTCCACCTTCCATCATAATGTCTTTCTTCAGGAGGATGTGCCAGCAGAACAGGATGGGTCAGGAGGGTCAGGAGGCTCTGACAGTGATGAAGATGGCAGCGATGAAGACAGCGATGAGTCCAGCGAAGATGATGATGATGATGAGGATGAAGATGAGGGGGAGGAAGAAGAAGGAGACAAAGAAGATGAACCTCTGTCTTTAGAGTGGCCTGACACACGACGTAAACAAGCTACCTACCTCTTCCTGCTGCCCATAATCTTCCCTCTGTGGCTCACAGTTCCAGATGTTCGCAACCAGGTAAAGACCCAGATGCATCTCTGAGATCAGCTGTGGTTTCTTAAAATGCCTCAGCTGTGTTTTGCTTCATCACTTACTTTACCTACAGAAATCCAGAAAATTCTTTGTGGTCACCTTCCTGGGCTCTATTCTGTGGATTGCTGTCTTCTCCTACCTCATGGTGTGGTGGGCCCATCAGGTCAGTTACTGTAGTAACATTTACAGATGGAATTTGAAATACTTTGCCCTGTTTCCTGATTGTGCACACAAGCACAAAGCAGCTTTCACAAAAATTGGTGCAGAGGCTGAGTAGACATGAATCCAGATATCAAAGGATTTTTAAAATTCCATTTAAATCTCCCTGAACCAGTGAATATGTCCAGAAAGTGAGATTAAGATTATGTCCTGAATCAGTAAGTAAGTAATTTTCCATTTCTGTAGCTTCTGTCCACGGAACTCTGCTTTGCCCTTGCAGGTGGGTGAGACCATCGGCATCTCAGAGGAGATTATGGGCCTGACTATCCTGGCTGCAGGGACGTCCATCCCCGACCTCATTACCAGTGTGATTGTGGCGCGTAAAGGCCTGGGGGACATGGCTGTGTCCAGTTCAGTGGGCAGTAACATCTTCGACATCACTGTGGGGTGAGCTCCGATAGCCTGATGTGTCACGATTGAAAAAGAAAAGCCAGTGAACACTCAGTTGATGGATTTTTGTTTTGTCTCCCATTTTTCTGTGTTTCTCGCTCTGTCACTTTGTTCAAAAGCCTGCCAGTCCCATGGCTCCTGTACTCATCATTCCACAGTTTGGCTCCAGTGGCCGTCAGCAGCAACGGGCTCTTCTGTGCCATCGTGCTGCTCTTCATCATGCTCCTCTTTGTCATCATCTCCATTGCATCCTGTAAGTGGAAGATGAATAAGGCACTAGGCTTCACCATGTTCCTGCTCTACTTTATCTTCCTGGTGCTTAGCGTGATGCTGGAGGATCGCATCATTATCTGCCCCGTTTCCATCTGAACGTGTGAGCAGAAGCCTTCTCTACAGCAGGCTTTCTCTTCACTTGTGACCTGAAGCAGAACTGGTAACCCATACATGTATGGATGTCATGAGAATGGGTCTGGATATCTGTAGAAACTGTGCAGAAAACTACTGTAGTTGCTCTGCATTGGTGCCAGTGACATGTGTCAGGTATGTCAGCAGCAGTACACATACTACAACATTTTCTAGAACTTGTTACATACAAATGTTTAGTAACGATGGCAGCTTAAACATTCATTTTTTGATTTTGATTTTTTTGATGCAGAACTACTGTCTAATATAGTGTAGGTTGTGCAATAAAAGAATGAACACTAACACGGATATTAACATTTTTTTCACTGTTTACAAAACAACATTTACAGAATGGAATTAGAAATCTAGAATATGTGCACATTTTGGAAAATTTATGAGGTTTCTAAATGTGAATTTTGGATAATATGTAAGTATACACTTGCGCCAACAACTGTTTTACAACATTAATTATAGAGAACCTGAGCTTGCTTGAATTTATCATTCTTTCAGTTTTTATATAAAGGTCTGGCATAGCAATAGCACTCAGTTTGGAATAAAATAAAACTTGACATCCATAGAATAAACGTGTTTATTCATAAATGAAAGCAAACTATATATCCAGCCAGGGAAAAATTTAGATTTCTTTTTTTTATATATAAAAATCATACAAATTATTATCTGTGTTACAAATGATAAATAATACCTCATAAACATTGTTTAAACTGACAAATTGTGTAAACAACATGTATACATCAAATTATGTTTTGGTCAGCTGTGTTTTTTGTTTTTTTTTTGTCATAATTTACAAGGTGATTAAAATGCAAATGTACATGCTGTGAGACTGGCGTTAATTCCAAGCACACAGCCTTGTCTAATCCAGCATTGTATCATCATGCATTATTGTGGTGAAGTCCAGTAATAAGCTGTGGAGCTGCATCACACTACTGACAGGATCTTGGCAGGTTATTGTCAGTGAAAGACAAAATTAAAACAATGAACCAACACACTCATTTTTGGAAGTGATTTTTGAATTAGGGCAGGTCAGTGCACTGCCATCTGTCCAAAGAGATTTAAAATGTCCTTTTATGCTCTGTATGTCACATTAAACAGTGCACTGTTGTCCAAATGTCTAAAACGGACATTTACACCATACAGTGAAGACCAAAATGAAATACACAAAATACTAGAATCAGATACGCTGTACATTTTTATAGATTCATTTCTGTCAATAAATTAATTTCTTTATTAAAAAAACCCCAATTGTTTTGATTAACTAACAGAAAACATTTATTTTCAGTTTTTATTTGTGTACTATTAGTTTGATTGTACTTTTTTTAAAGGAAATCTATCCTTGGTGGTCCCATATAACACATACATTATTCAATCCTCACATTAAAAAAGGTATTGCTTAAAAAACTGTTAATAAATCATAGAAGCATTATTCCCTTTTGGGGTCTTTTGGTAAATTGTACAAAAAAGGATAAATGAATAAACATTGTGCATATACATTAATGGAGTATTCCCTTCTTGATTCAGAAATAATGTTATGTTTCATAATTGTTTGATGTTACCATCTAGTTTAGTGTATTCATATGAGCATGGTCCTGCTAGGTATACAGGGTGCAGATGAGGAGGAATTTCTTTGCTTTAGTTAACTGCATCTAATGGAAATATTAGACAGTACAGTAAGTCCTGTAGATGCCAAATAAAAAGTCACTTAAGTGTAGGCTGCTGGGCCACAGCATTACTAATAAATGAGAATGAATGGTAAGAGATCATCTTGTCAAAGTGCTTTGTAAAAACATGAATGTCTAAAAGCAAGTACACACACTCAACAACAGTCTTAACAAGGTCACCAGGACCACTTAAGAATTTTGACAACGTGATCATACACTTACTTTTACATACTTACTCACAGCTTCAACAGAAACAAAGTCATAAAATAGACTGTATGATAATTGTACAAACATTTTACCATAGTTATACTGAAAATACAGTAGATTTTCTAAATATTTACAAACACAAGGCCTGTCACTCCACGCATCTCAGCTCTAATAGTATACAAGAAACTCATGGCAGTTGCTTTACATGAAGTGTCATTTTCCCATTGTGCTTGAGAGCTCAGTGCTCCAGTCAGGTGAGCTGGTACTGAGTCTGAGGAGCAGTCCAAAAAAAGAAGAAAAGAAAAAGAACAGCAGCAGTGACCGTGTTTGAAGGAAAAACATGACAGGGCAGAAGAAGAGGAGTAGTTTACAGGCTGGGCTCCCCAAAAGTCTTCCTGCACTCCATGACCCCGGCTCCAGGGGACCGGTCACAGTTGTGTGTCAGTTTAACCTGGTTAGGGGTGAGGCGATCATATGCCAACTTGTACTCCCGGTCAAAAGCATCTGCAATGAGATTATGGTTAGTTAACCATGTAGACGTAATGTGTCACTGTCAGCACAGTTGCTTTATATGATATACTACATATGACTACTCTACAGCCATGCTAGCGGCTTTGTGAGGCTGTACTTTGGCACATCGGTGAGTTAAATGCTAGCGTCAGCATGCTAACAGGCTGAGGCTGATAGGAATGTTATTAGTTTTGCAGGTATTTGGTCCTAAGCCAAGTACTAGTCACATTGAAATTTTGACCTGATAATGACGCTAGTTAAAAAGTTGGGGATCACAAAAGTCATCCCGAGGGGGATGTCTGTACAAAATTTTGTGCCAATCCATCTGGTAAATGTCAAGATATTTCACAGAATAAGTGAAAACTTTGACCTGATGGCGGCGCTAGAGGGAAAGTCAGGGAATCCCCAACGTCAGTAGGATTCATCCTCTGGGCAACATGAATATCTGTGCCAAATTTCATGGCAATCCATCCAACAGTTGTTGGGATATTTCAGTCCGGACCAAAGTGGTGGACCGACTGGCAGACAAACAAACCGCTAGCATGGCTAAAACAAGATATTATGCTTTTGATCTTACTGATATTAATGTTGTTCTTGCCCAAAGTCACCAGAGCGAGGAACAATAAATCTCGGTACAGGCTCCTTTTTGAGAGAGAGAAAAAAAGAAGAAAACAATTAGACTCTCCATTCATGTCATCTTTCACACAGGACTTTACACTAAAATCTTTATCTCCTCACCTCTGTCTTTTAAAACCCAGCTCTGGCCCCAGCACCTGGATGATCTGGCTCATGGGCTGATAGACGTCACTCTTCTTAATGCTCCTCACAAAACTCTGCAGTAGCTCCACAGTGAAGAGCTGGCCTTCCTCACACAGCCCAGAGCGAACCAGGGAGTTTGCACCTGCAAAGAATGAGAGATAAAAGTCACCCTGATCAAAGGCTCATTCACTAAAAATCACCTCTGAAAGTATAGCACTGATAAGGGTGGCATGACTAATAGGAGTCCTGAACTGAATTATGTATGATATTCTAGTTACTTCACATGCTTTATTTAATTTGTGACCTTGAAACTTGCCAGCCTTACTAGCAGAATCATTTTCTGAAAGTAATTTAACCATTTGAAACATATTATACCTCAATCAGTTAAAGTAAATGCTATAATAACTTACAATGTGTGTTCCACAGGACGTAGCAGGGTTGAACTTTGTCTTTGTGCAACTTCAGGTTGTCCCACATAATCCTCACAAGCACCTGCTTGCTGTCCTCGGATGAAATGCTCTGAGGAGTCTGCAAGGGATAAAACGTGTGGAAGATTAATCCCTTACTCTGTTTGTTACAGCACTTACGGGTAGAATTTTAACGTTGTTGTATCTATAAAAGAATTTCATTTTCATTTGTTTAAAAAAAAAAAAAAAAAAAAAAAAAAAAAGACCCATTCTCAGTGAAAATTGTCTATGTGCTGCTTTTATGCATTGCTCAGTTTTGACAGTGTCTTTTTTGAAACTACCACTACGAGTCACCAAAGTTGGAGAAAAATTTTTTTTTTACCCTACACACAGGAGGTTTAAAGGAATAGTTTGACATTTTGGGAAATACGCTTATTTGCTTTCTTGTCGAGAGTTACATGAGAAGCTTTGGTGAGCAGGTATATGGAGAATGGAGATGCAGGCTTTTGTCAGACTGCACAGTGCACTTGTCAGGATTGGCAGATGGAAAAGAGATCGGCACACACAGACATGCCACTCCCCCTAAAACATCTCCTGTAAATGCACAGTGGGTTAGCAGATCGTCGACAGTCAATCTGATCGCCAATCAGGACAAGCCTACTTTGGACAGCTAGCTGTTTCCCTCTGTTTCCAGTCTTTGTGCTAAGCTAAGATAACCAGCTGCAGCTCCATACAGATATGAGAGCAGTATCAATATTCTCACCTAACTCGTGGTAAGAAAGTGAATAAGCGTATTCCTTTAAAACAGAGTTGATAAAATGATGGCTTTATTGTTAATGGGTCAATCTACACACAACTATATGTGGGTGAGCTTGACAGCCACCTGCATGTTTACCTGGTCTCCATGGCTACAGTGCTGGGAGGCCAGGATAAGAGCCGGCAGGTTACTCGGCAGCTCGAGCCTTCTGAAGTACCACACAAGGTTCCAGAAGACGATGGGGTGCTGGTCGACAACACTCGGGGAGGACATGGCCTGGTCGCCCTCATTCACAAGCAGGCTCTCCAGCTCCTTCCACAGAACCAGAGGGCTCAGGTAGGGCACCGTCACCGGAGCAGAGGTGGAGGGTGGGGCTGAGAATGGCGGCTCAGCACTCCCGCTGCTCTCCTGCTTCTGCGGGGGAGCTGCAGGTGACTGAGCTGTACAGTCTGCCGCAAACATTTTGGCCTCGGCATTGAGTGACGCCGACGTGACCTCCTCTGTAACAGGACTACTTTCCTTAGAAGACCTGAGGGGAGACACAGAGTGGATCTGTTTAAAGAGGCCAGAGGGATAAAAGATTTTGTGTCTTAGTGTGTGTGTTTCAAAAAAACAAAAAAAACAAAAAACAAAAAGGCAGACAGCTAGCACAACACTATAAAAATAGACAATCTAGAATTAGAGATCAAAGATATTGAACCTCATATTACTGAATTCAGTGTGAAATGATGGAAGCACTTGATTAATTATTCAAAGCGTTTGTGTACTTTATGTGAATATATACTGTATATACTGTGTTGGTCTGTGTAAAGGGAGCATATACCTGCTCTGTGGTCTCAGGTCTTTGATTTCCACATTGAGGAAGGGCAGGAAGGCTGTGCCGCAGAAGGGACAAGTGCTGTTGAGGTTTGAGTCATTTGCTGTCCAGCCAGCCATGATCTCTTCATCATACACCAGACAGTCACATGTCTTACAAAGGGAACAGCTGGACATCAGCACCTACAACAAAAAGCAGCAGGATGATAAGGAAACCAGACACAGTGCAACACCCAATCATGATAGTCTGAATCAGTCTACAGGTGAGTGTCTGATACAGGACTTTTATATGTGAGTAATTTACCTCTATGGTGTAACTGGGAGTGGGTTGGAAGCGGCTGGTGTCGGGGGAGGAATCCGGAGTGTGAGGAGTTTTAGAGGGAAGTGCCAAACCACCTGGATACGATGGAGGATTATACAGTTAGACACACAAGACAAAACCAAGATTTAACACAAAGATCAAAGCTATACATATCTTGATTAAATAAAGCAAAAGTGGAAAAATGAAACAAAGCAGCAACCCGTTCTGCAAAGTGTTCAATCAATGTACGTTTTCTTTTGGGTTTTTTTTGCAATGCAGGTTTAACGTATCTGTGTTTCACACACTGGTGTGTCTGGGAGTGTGCATGTGAGTGTGCATGCACGTGTTCATGTTTAGCATAGCGCCTGTGGCTGAGTGCAGAGAAGACTGAATCAGCCCCCATGCCTGCTGGCCTAGTTTAGCACAAAACAACACCCGACTCGCTCCATTACTGCAGCCCTTCCCTTACTCTAAATTTAGATTGTCAAGAAGCGTTTTGCTGGGAACCAACACAATGCTGCAGTTAAAACAGCAATTTAAGGAGCATGTCTGTAAGCCATGACTTTTTCACATCGGTGATGCTTTCATAAAGACTGCAAACTACTTTAAATAAATGTGGATTGTGCTGCTCGTCTAAAGTAAACATTTCAAGATTCCACATATCAATGTAAAACCAAATCTAGCAGCTATATTCCAACAACATTAGTTATGCAGACTACAGAATTAAAGCATGTGCGACAAACCAGAGAAGGAGTTGTGTCTGAACACTCTGTTGGGGGTGCTGGGGCTACCCAGGTTGGTATGACCCACAACTGGGCTCCTCCTGAGTCGAGACACGCTGCCATGCTGTGGGGAGGTAAAGCCATCTGGGTCCAGACAGGAGTCATTATCAAGCAGCGAGGAGCAGTCTGCTTCTCCTGAGGTCAGTGAGGATACGCTAATCTGGTCACAGTTTGCATCCTGCAGGAGAGGAGGAAGAAAAAAAAAATCATTTTGGAAGCAGTTTGTTTAGGATTATTAGTTAGGGAAAAATGCTGCACTACGAACCTGTGTTAATGAAGTCTGGGAGGACAGACGAGAGTACAGGCGGCTGGCCTTCTCAGCCACGCCCTTGCCTGCTGATATGACGCTGCTCTTGAAGATGTCCAGAGTTGGAGTGAACAGTGAGTCCATGGAGAACGATGAGGTGGAGGGAGTAGGTGATGATGGTGACACCAAGGAGGAAGCCCTCTCCCTGTCTTTGTTACAGACACCCAGAGGAAGAGACGGTGACGGCCTCAGCCTCTCCTTGTGTTTGACAGGCAGTGGGAGGTGTGTGTTGGAGCGGAGCAGGGTGGAGGGTCGGGGGGAGGTGTGAGGAGACGAGGCGGAGCAAAACAAAGGGCTTGAGGGGTTCTGAAGGTCCATGCTGGGTGTGCGGCTGCTCAGAGGGCTGTTGGCATTATTCATGTACATCTCAATCTCTTCAGCAAGGTCGCGGCGGGCCGTGGGCGTGTTGCTGTTCTCCTGATCACACTCTTGTACCGTATCTGTCGCAATCAGTGACAGAGGATCAAACCCCATCTCAATACCTGTTCTCCTCACAGTCCCACCACTGCAGCTGACACTTCTCTCCACCAGAGGTTTCTGTTTATCAGTCTCTGTCTCCTCTTCTTCTACCCCGTGCAGTCTGTCAGCAGCTAGGTGATGCTGCTTTGTTAAGCCAAGGTGAGGGACGGTGAGCCTCAGACTTCCTTGTCCACCAGACAAGTCCAGAAATTTTGGCCTCTCTGTCTTTGGCAGAACTCCACACAGAGTGGTGTCACTAGATGGACTGGAAACCAGCCTGTTGCCATTGCCTGTGACAAAAAACATGTGGCAAGAAGTTCAGCTCCCATAATGTGAGATTGAGATCTGTGGCATTTACACAATCATAATGGCTTCTTGACAAACTTCTTTATAAATAAAACATACCTGCGCTGACATCTGGTTTGCAGCTTCTAGTAGAAGGAGAGATGCAGCTGATAGGAACCTCAATCTCAGGTACTGGAGATTTAAATTATACCAAATTGTTAAGGAGATAGTAACACTAAAATACGTTTTTGTGCATTTGGCCACTCTATAAAACTCTCTAAAATCTCGAACAGTATTGCATTCATGCAAAATATACATTTAATATAGAAAATCACACATTTTGTTACTGCAAAGGATTCATTTGATTACATCTATAAACACTTAGAGTGCTGCCATTTATGCTGAGATAAAGCTATTGCAGTAGGTTGGTAAACTGGCAGCTGTGTGGTTTCTTGAGGGACAGCTGTTAATCTTAAAATATGGATGTCTTGTATTCTATCCCAAAAAATAAAGTAAGCAATTAAGCCTCTGATGAAGCCCCACACCAAATAGTGAGGACTATTGATCACGAAAGCTGGAGCAGAGATTGCATCAGACACAGCATGCTGTTATTTGCAACAACATTCAAGACAAATCCTGTCATGCACCTGCTTACATAACACGTTCATCCATCAACAGAATCTGTTTCTCAAAAACATCTAAATATAACAGCAAATGGACGAGTAGAGAGAACATTACACCCACACTGCGATATGATACCACAGCTTTTAAAGACAGAGTGTTCATTTTGCTGCCAGTAAGCGGTTATTCACTCCTGCAGAAATGATAACTAAGTGTCAAAGATTAGAGATAGAAGCTAATCCATAACTCACTGGAGTGCCTTGGCCCTTTGTCTTCCACCAGTGGTGTGTCAATCTCTCTGCCGCACATCCTCTCCTCCTCTTTGGACAGTGAATCGTAGCCTTGGTCTGACTGTCCACCTGAAAAAGATAAGAAGCTTTACTCTTCTGAAAAACAGTGAGATAGTTTGTTTTTTCACCCCGCTTAGTTTCCACTGTCAGAAAGAGCTGCGTGACTAAAAATCCAGTGATTTAGTCTCCACAGATGCTTTATAAGAGACAACTAATTTGAGAGTTTTTCTTCAACAGAGTGTGGTGACATTCCCTACAGCTTACAGCACACAACGCTCCCAGAATAGAAAAGCAAGAGCAGCAAGAGAGGAATCCATCAGAGAGGAACTTGCATCATATTCACAAGGTGAAACCGCAAGAAAAAGTACAAACCTCCTCTGCAGTGATTTATTTTATTCGGACAGAATTTCGGCTTTATTCAATTGTTTGCCGCTGAGGGATATGAAAGATGAGACAAGTTTCAGATTTCCAGATTCAAATCCATGATCTTTTTAGTGTAAGCCCTTTAGCCTGCTGATAGACCACTATAAGCCCTGTTGTCTCTACTGTCCTTTATCTACAGTACATTAGTCATACTGTAAGGCAAAAGACAAAAGAAGAAAATGTGTGTTTGTCACCAAGGCAACTAGTCCATTTGTTTTCAGTCTAGTTTACAGTAGGTTTAGTACAGTTTTTTTGCAAAAAGACAAAACAAAAAAATACTTGCATAATGTTATCTTGTTTGAATTTTTCTTTTATTCTATGGACATGACAATGTTTTGTGGTTTTCCTCTTCTGAGTGCATGCAAAATAAAACAGGAATTGGGAGCAGTTTTTTCCCCCGTCTTTTTGTGCAGACTGTTACCCAGCAGCACCTGCAAAGATAGTATGGATGTGCGTGCGGCTCCTGATGATTGGAGAAAATGTAAACTAGGCAATCATTTTAAATACCATTGGGATGTAATTAGCTTTTCTAGCATTTGGTATGTTTTATCATTTTAGTTATTTATGTATTAATTTATACTTTTGACTGTTCAGATGAGCTGCTGTATCATTTGTCACTTCTTGGACTCAATAGTTATAAGGTGACACGGTTTTGAAGCATTTCTTGGTACTGGAGACTTTCATTTCTTTCTGTGGGTGTCAAGCGATTGGCAGAAAGCAGAATGTGCAATGATGTCACAAATGTATTTGAGTACAGTGACATTTAAGTAGATAAATGCAAAATTAAGATTTATGAATCATGCGGTTTGGCCACTTTAAAAGTGGTAAATGTAATCAAATTAAAATTAGATTTTTCCGCTGACACACACGATGAGCAGCAGTGACACAATTAAAGGATGAGAGTGAAATAGTTCGGAGAAGAAAGAAGCAGAGCTGTGGTTTCCTACCTGTACTGAATCCATCATCACTGGAGTCCATTTTAGTGAAGTCAGTGTCGATGGAGGTGCGCTCAGCAGAGTCATTAGCACTGTCCAAACTGCCATGACTGACTGTGTCAAGATCACTGCCGTCTGAAGGGAGATAACAGAAAAGGGAGAGGATGAGAGGTTAAAACAAATGACACAGCACCAACAGGATTATAAGACCAGAACCCAGCTGGTATAAGAGCACCGTATAAACACTCAGTGAACAGTGCTGTAATCATTATCATCCACTGCAAAGATGCAGGAATGCTTTGAATACCACATAGCTGTCATCACGATTGAACATCATAAGTTCAACATAAAAGCATACCAGAGAGACAAAAGAGAATCAAGGTTTCACTTTTCGGTCTTATTTTTAACTCAAAGGAGAGCAAGATTCGGGTTGAATTAACCACATTAAATTGCACATTTTCATTTCACAACTTTCACTGAAGGATTATTCGCTGAAATAACTAAAGGATCTTTGCTACTCAACATGATTAGAATTGAAATTTGGTATAAAAATCACTTTGTGAAGTGAAGAAGATCAAAATGAACACACAACCACGTTACAATATATGGTGTGAGCATGATGTTTTCATTAGAATGCCCCAAAACATGTCATTATAGTAATGAGACTCTCACTGGGCCATTGTGGGAACTAGGGACTGATATCAAGAGCAACCTGTGTGCTGTGACTGCTGGGGTGGAAAAACTCTTTGTTTAATTAGTGTCATTAAGGAAAAGTGGGTTGGGAACAATATGTGCTGGAGGAGCCTGGAGTTGGAATAAACCTTGTTATGAGACCAGGAAAGAAGCCTTGAAGAAACAACTGCTCCCACAGGATCGCACTAATTTACATGTCTATTCATTAAGAACTGCAGCAAATAAGAAAAACCCTACACTTTCAGTCTATCATTTACTGAATCTGTGCGCAACTGAAAAGTAATTACCACTGAACTTAATGCAATCTCAAACAATTTAAGGCCTGATTAGTCTTGGATATAAAACAATGACTACTGGTGTGTGTTTTAGAATTTGCATGCAGTCAGCGTGGGAGTGCATGATATACTATCAGTTATCATACTGACATTGGGCAATAAATGCTTAAAAATATGTTATGGCTGATAAATCGCGATCGTGATTTTATATGTGGATGATTTACTTGTTAGTGTATAAGAGTGTGTTTTCATTTCTTATGGCTGCAATCTTTGTGACATATTACTAGTTAATATATCACTATATTTAAATGAATAATAATAAGTTCACATCTAACTTTGTGTGCAATTCTAAAAACTTGAGTCATGACTGTAGGGAGCATATTTCACCTTTTAAATATTTACAAAAAGGGAAACTTGCTAGAGAATAAATGCTAAAACAAAGATGTTTAACCAGATGTTTGTGGGAAAATTGCTAACAAAAGGAAAAATAGTTGTCAGCCGAAATTAACATGCCAGATATCAGATATCAGTAAAAATGTAATATAATGCATCCCTGAGTCGAGACATTAGTATGCTTACCTGAAAGCTGAGGATCTCTCTGTGGAGTCTGTTGTTTTCTCCTTGCTTGCTTGAACTGGAGCACACCTAGGACCACATTCCTCAGCTTTCCCCACAAAAAGTAGCCTCCTCTGGTGGTAGAGGGCCAGGTGCTCTCCAACACCGCCTACGGCAATGAACATGTACAGTATATGTGGTCATTTATTTTCAGACTTAAACTAAACTGTTCAATTTAGAGTCAGATTAGCTTGTTTACAGCTTACTTGTATTTATGTACAGGATATACACATAGCACACACCTTGTTGTAGTACCCATAGGTGATGGCATTGGGTTGAACTCCAGCTTTCTTCATTTCAAACAGCACCCTGACAGCCAGGACTGGCTGGCTGTACTGTCCACACAGCTGCAGCAACACACGGTAACACACCTTGGACAGAAAACACCAGGATTTAAAAATCAAAAATGTGCACTATAACTCAATTTAGCGAAATCTACACAACTAAATATGTATATAGTTGTGTGGTTGTTTTGCAGTTTCCCACCTCATCTGGAGCCTGCAACTTTTTGTCCTGCATCTTCCTCAGCACATCGTAAGCTGTACGCAGAGCCCGCACCTTAGAGTGGCAGGTACCAACAAATCCCGGTAGGCAGATGAACCACAGGCCATAGCAGTGGCGCAGCAGACACTTGGACCACATCTGAGGCATAGATGAATAGGTTTTGGCCATTCTTTGAGCTGATTTGATCTCCTGAGATAAAAAAAAAAAAAAAAAAAAAATAGATCACATATAGAGGTGATTCATCATCCTTCAGCAACCAGATTTGCATTTTGCATTCACATTTCACACCTTTGTAGAATGAGTGCAGCAGTAAAATAAGCTTCAATTCTTCAATTACAAACATATCAAGAAATAGCTAAGCTGAAATAAGGATAAAATAATATGGTTTCACAATAGAAAAAGACAGTCTAGTAAAAAGACTAGTAAAAGACATACAGATTGAGGGGAAATGAAGGTTCTCTTTATATATGTCACTTCCAGAACAATAATTCATCAAAAGTAATGGTATTTACAAGTATGTTTTCAAGAAAATCTCATCACTCGTACTGCTGACCTGTTTAGAGCGTCTAAAGATGGCCGTAGGGCTGGCTGGGCTGCTGTGGCGTGAGGCCATGCCTGCTGATGGAGGATTTGGTCCCTCCAGTGGCTCAAGAAGCTCAGCATTCAGCACAGGGAACCCAGAGTAGCTGCAGAAAGACATATACTCACTCACATACCCTGACATAAACTGAAACGGACACCAATCCCACATAAACACTGGCAAGCCAAGTGACATGCACAATAGTTTGGCTCTGACACCCTGGAAGCTTGTGAAAGTGATGTGCTCCGGCTCAAAATAATCACAAAGCCCTAAAGCAGTGACAAATTCTTTAACAATACAGGCAATTTACACTATGTCTGTCTTTTGGGAGCTGCATTGTACAGTGTCAGTGAGCAGTGCTCCAGAAGTGTGTGTCTATGTAAGACAGAGTAAAAGAAAGAAAAGAGCCGGTCTTGTATCGACCATTTAGAGATTGATCTGCAGTGTGGTACCTATAGCACAGAGGATGCTCTTCTCCCTGTGGTAGTGGAGGCAGCTCTGGAGGGTTGACATAGACCGTGTGCTCACTGCGGTGGGATTCATCCAGTTCCATCAGTCTGGTTTCCTCTGGCCGTTCACTGTCCATCTGGTTTTCAAGAGAAACACACATTCATCATTGTTCTTCATCTTTCCTCTTAGCTTTGCCATAAACACAAATCCATAGGCGTTAATGCCGCCTGGAGACTCATGCACATCTGATAGTGTATGAGCCCTCAGATCAGATCAGATATGAGGGTCAGTGAGGACAAACAGATGTCACTAATGAATCCATCTACATCAGAAGGATGGCCCGTGTCCCCACTCCGTTTATCTAAAGGGCACCGCCAAGGCAGGGGCTTGATCCTATGAATCCTCCAAGACTAAATTAATCCAGGCCACAGTGACCTGGCCAAAACTGATGTCATGTTGCTCTAGGGAAATGAAACCATTAAACTGTACCACTTTGGCAGCAATGCTTGATACTAAATGGCCACATTTCCTTCATCTGCTGTATGGAGAAGTGTACAAAGTTCCACTGCCTTCCTTCCTGTTTGAGAACAACAGCAGTGGCACTCCTTGGTGTTGCATGGCAAAGTAAAGCCCACATGTTCTTTTTTTAGGAGAAAAATCACTATTGCATAGCTGTCTGGGAGGTCATAAAAAGCCTGCTATGCTGATGTGCAATCACTTGGTTTATCTGAATCGATTACCAGCTTATCTCGAACATGAGCTTCACAAAAACGTTAATATTATAGCAGTGGCTGAATGGCTTCCCAGTCGTACTGCGTTACAGAGTTTGTTCCACTCAGTCGAGTGGATGATTTAGTCAACTGACTCTCACTGACCTATTTGCCCTTGCTTCGATTCCGCTATGTGTTTCTCCGCTTGTTGCCCTTCCTCTTACACCCAAGAGGCCTTTCTCAATCATGCACTTGTTGTCATCCTCAGCAGCACTGACACTGAATGAATCAATCCTCCCACTTCTCAATAATAACCGCAATGACCATTCATATAGGAGCTCTACTGTTGATGCAGGATGTAAATGTGACTTCCCGATTGCACAAGTTTGCAAGCACAGAGTTTTTGGAGGGGAGGAGGATGTTTTGTCTTTTTTTGTGTGTGTTACAAAACATGTGTGGGCAGGTTGTGTTAATAAAACTGCCAAATCCCCAAATGACTAAACCTTTGCTGACAGGACTAGACCACATCACATGGCATTTCAGCAACAAAACCTGTAACATTTCGACAAAAAAGGATTATCGCCTCCGTCTTTGTCTCTGTTGTTCTTCTATATATTATATTTCAGAGAGACTTTTGGGGTCAGGATAGTGCGCAGAGTCATCTCAGCAAACGGCATGCACAAATAATTAATCTCACTGTCTCAGCGTCACCACAGAGTCTCTAACAGTTCTGCATAACCTCTCTATACAGGTCATTCTAATGGCACTTCAATAATGCAGATTGCTGACACACACTGACAGCTAATGCACATCCTCACATTCAAGATCTTTCCTGCACTTTTAGGTCCACTCCCTTTTTCCCCCCTCACTTTGATTTATTCAGTACGCACATGCCGAACACTCTGAGGCGAGTCACACCCTAAGAACAATGGAAAACAACTTTGATTAGGATCATACCTGATGCTACTAACGCCAAAAAAGGGGAAAAAAAGTGCAATAAAAAAATATTGACCCTCACACACATAAATGGTTTAAACTACAACACAAGCTCTGGTAGCTTACCTTGCCTCCAGTGGTGAATAGCTACCCGGCAGAGGCCATTATGACAGAGCAGCAGAAAAGACAAAAGGCAGAAAATCAGAGAAGAAGAAGACAACAATGGAAAGAGCAAAAAAGCACAGAAAGACAGAAAAGCCTTTTTAAAAGGACTGAAAGAACAGGGGACATAGTGATGTTAATAAGAGGCTCAAGGGAGATGTTGGAGTGTTAATTACACTGTTTATTTCTATTAGTTCCTGTTATTTTCTTATTAGCGCCTTCAAATTAAACCAAGACCTTAATAAGACATCTTAATTAAGCAGACAGCATGTGATTAATCTTTCCTCTAAATGCCTCTGCTTTTTTCTTCTGCAAACCGGTGGAGGCCAGACTAAATATTGTTATTGGAGCATTTGTTCCCTACGCAGCAGAACAATGCAGTACTTCTGATTAATTGTCTCTGACACTGAAAATCCATAATAAAGATTAGCTGCAAACCTCACCTTATCAACACACTCATCAAAGAAAGCCAGGCTGGCGTCTTTGTCGCTGACAAAGGAGCACTCTTCTATGAAACGGCTGAACATTTGAGTCTTGGTCATGAGGGAGTAAAACCTCTGATGCGAGCGGTCTCTGCTCTTCAGGAAACCTATGAAACAAAACACATTATGTAATGACAAACATGACAAGTGGGCATTAATATAAGATTATATAATTCGACATTCAAGCTGAGGATAAGCGGTATAGATAATAGATGGATGGGTGGATGGATGGACATTCAAGACCGTTTCAGAACGTTTACGGGGTCAACATGCGGACTTAACCAACATTTACAGGAAATGAATACTGTGGTATGAGACAAGTTGTTCTTCACTGCTCCACTTGCATAAGGGCACACAGATGTGCGGGGACATTGTGCTATTACTCTTGGCGGACTTGACTGCCAAGCCTAATTTCCACTCTTTAGCTTAAGCTAAATCACCAGAGTCATTACAGCAGTGATTTAGGCCAAACTCTGATGCAGCAGCACTCAGACCTTAACCCCTTGACCTACTACAGCACTAAAATCACACATAGGAACGGCAACAAAGCTTGTCAGCGTGTTTTTGTGATTGCATACCTTGGATGTCGAAGAGGGAGCTGGCATCGGTGGTCTTCTCAGAGGGGGCTTGGGTGATGGGCAGCAGGTAGGAGCGGTAGCCTCGTAGGATGGCCGCCATGAAGCGCAGGAAGGCCTCCTGAATCTCCAGTTCCAGAGAGTGGAGGCTCTTCCCACCATTGAGCTCGCTGTCAGTTACTGTGTGCTCCATCTGCACGTCTTCGCGGTTCAGCTGACCACCTGAGAGCACACAACAGTAGATTATGTAGAATGTATAAACACATAAACAAACTGGCAACAAACAATTGCTTATTAAAAACCAGACAACTAAGCACAGACAGTTTATCACAAAATATATAGTGGAGGACAAGAAGAGAAACACACGGCAGATAGAAAATTGTTTTAGATTAACCAGCACATAGCTCCAACAATAAATTAGCTAACCAAATAACAGCCATCTATTTTACCTTCTAAAATTCAGGCACTGCAATGCTGAAATAAATTTTTGTTCTAGCTGTAGTGCAAATGCTGGCACTTTTCCCACAATGTGACAAGTGCACGCTGAAGACAACTAGCATAAGGCTGAGGTATAGGCCTACTGGAGCAATGCAGATTTTTGGTCTTTAAAGAATTGAACACAAAGATTTTGATCTGATGATGGCACTGGATGAAAACTTAGGGGATCACCAAAAATGACATTTCATCCTGAGAAGATGAATGTGTGTACCAAATTTCATGGGAATATCCATCCAATATTGGAAAATCCAACATTTCACTCAGAACCACTAGAGGAAAAGTCAGGGGTTCAACAAAGTCGGAAGGCTTCATCCTCTGGGGACCATGAATGTCTATACAAAATGTTCACTACAAAATGGAGGACTGAGCAACAATGCCATAGACCCACATTGCTAGCTTTGCTAAAAAAAATGCACCCTGAAACACTGTTATAAACAACTAGCAAGAAATTCATTTCTGGGTGCATTTTCTATATTTCAGTATCACTGAGCAAAAATAGACCACCTGACATTACATCACTTCATTTTCAGCTCAGCTGTGATAACAGAAAACATAGGTAAATGTAATCTGTCACAATCAAAGAGCTTCTTTCTAGGCTGGTATTCACCTTATTTCTTCACAAAGAAAAAAATCCATGGTAGAAGAAGAGGCAGATATTTCTGTTTTTACTGCCGACAGACCATAATAGACCTTAATACATTCAGCCACATGACTTGCTGAAATTTGAGAAAAGGGGCAGAAGCAATTCTGGGAATCACGGTAGATGACTAATTTAAGTAAATGAAGATGAGGCAGGCTGAGCATAAGTGGGTACACCATAAAGACTAAATTACACAATATCTCCTGGGATGCACTAAACGTCATAAGTTGGTTTGATATAACAGTGTAAGCATTCATTGAGTTTTCCTGTAAAATTGACTGTACAGGCTGACTCAACAGACTCAAGTAGCCATACTAAATTATTCATGAAACAAAATATAAAATGATACAGCACATCAGACTGGACTTACCCTCAGCGAGCTGCTGATAGAGCTTATTCAGGGTATTCAGAAGATGCTTGCAGGCTCTCCTGGGCAAGAGTTTCCATGTTAAAGCCTTCTTGTCATCTTTTCTGAAAGCACACCATATGGTTTTCATTAGACGGGAGGACAGTCAAGAAACATTGCAAAGAGATATAAGGAGGGAGACGGATTCACTGACATCAGCACTGACAATTTAATCTCTCAAAATATGTTTTGATCAGCGGTACCCAAATGTGCATTTGTGTACAATACGAATATTTCACATTCCAACTCCTATCATTACATAAGAGGCTCTTACTGACAGATACCGATAACCTCGGAAAGAACTTTCATCATCAGACGTATAAAAACCTAAACCATGAGAAGATGATTTTTGGGTGGGTGTCTTAAAGTTGATAGTGGCCATCTATCACAGGGCAGTTGCGGTTAGAGGTCACTTACTGGGAGATTGTGTTGGTGTCCAGATCCACACAGCTGATGTCAGCTGGGGGCACGTAAAGGTCAAAGTATCGGGAGTCCACACCCACGATGAATGGGCATGGTGCACTGAGCACACCGGCCAGTGCTAGCGGGCACAGAGGGATGTAGGGGCACGGCCAGTGGAAGGGGAAGATCATCTGAAAGGGAGGAGATATTTCCATCAGTATAATGCAATCAATATGAACGATACATACTCTGCAGGGACGATAGAAGAGATTTAAATAGGGAGATAGTCAGCAGTCTTATTTCCTCCTCTTTAACTTCATATGCACATTTCTTTGAAGAATGTTTTTCCAGAGCAGTTGCTTGAACATCCATAATACCAGAGGGTCTTTTTTGATGTGATTATGGGCAATTCATTAACGCCACAGCTCTGCCTCATACCTCACCACTGTACCTATAATCACATTAAAGACCACCCTCTTTAGTGTTATTATCAGGAAAAGCAGAAAGGAGGGAAAACGAACAAAAGACTTACAGACACAAGGGCCTCTGTGACACTGGTGAGTACAGCTGGGCGCAAGGAATGAACCAGGATCTTGTGCTCTGTGACAGCCAGCACCAGCAGAGTGGCTGCGTTCTTGGGACCCAGATTCAGTAGTAAGGTAGAGAGGCTTCCACCACTACAGCACAAAAACACACACACACACACGCGCAAATAAATCAAATGGTTCCAGATCAAGACAGCAGCAAATACAGCATGTCTTCATGTTATAATTTAGCATTTTACTGATGTTTCCCTACCTGAGAGGCAGTGGAGAGGACACAGGTTGGCTCAGGATCAGGCTGTCATGTGGAGACAGCTGTGGGAAACACACAGGAGAGTGTAAGAGCATTAGAGCATCAGTGGATGGAGGATTTAGCTCATGACTAGAGTGTGTTTAAAGACATTCATGTCAAACCAAATAAAGCAAGTGTACGGAACTGAGGTCATTACTTCACTCATCAAATTTCACATTTTAAGCTCACCTGCACTAGGATGCGTGGTCTCTGAGTGGAGGGGAATGGCACAGTTTGCATGAAGTGAGAGATGTGCCTGCGAGTAAAAAAAAGAATCACTTAATAAAGCAGGAAGGGCACCCAAACCTGTCTGCAAGACTAAAAATAGACATCTTTGAACCAGAGTGACTTCAACGAAGAGAATGAATCTGTAACTAACTTTTCAATAGGCAGGGCATGTGGTCCAGAGATGGAGTATCGGTAGAGGAATGTGAGAAAGCTCCTGAAGGACTGGAAGAAGGGCCAGTGGGAGAGCAGACAGATGCTCTTGTTGCTGTAAACACTCCTGGTCCCATCAGGTCCGAGATCAGAGCTTGGCAGGCAGAGCTGTGAGCGCTGACGCTCAGACAGGTTCTCCTCTGAGTAAGGCTCATAGAACTGGATGGCTGCTCCGTACACCTGCAAGCAAAAGGATCACAACATAAGTGTGATGATCAGCATAAAGAGTATCCAATACAAGCAAAAGTATGCACACACACACACACAAAGAGACTTGTTAACCTTAGGCAAACTTTACAAAGACACAAACCACAGTAGTCAGAGGTCCTTTGAAAGAACTTATTCAGGTAAGATGTTGTGGCAGCTCCACTAGAGAATTTTCATCATAACAAATCAGCTCAATCTTATTCAGTCCTTTGAAGTTGTTCCTCCCAAAAAAAATAAACTAATCATTGCAGGCATTAAGTGCCGGGAGACTAGTCTACAGACTAGAGGTTGCAGGGAAGAAGGAGTGAGCACTGAGGCATTCAGCATTTAAAACTCATGCACATCCATTATTCAAAAGATGAGCTGCAAAAAAATCTTTTATGCTGCATTGCTTTCAAAGACTAACCGACTTTTAGTATTCCAAACACAGCCTTTAGAGCATTTTTTTTATACCAGTCAGGTTTAAGAAATTGATTAAGATTGTCTGGTATTCTTAGAAATACTGAGGCAGTTCATCAACAAATGAATCCATAAGGGTTACAAATGCGCAGAGAGGGACAGAGGGGCAGAAAAAGATGGAGAGGTTGGCTGAAATTAAGCAATTAAGAATTTGTGTATTAAAGGACTTTGGAGAAACTGCGTAATTAATGATGATATAAATTAAACTTAGCAGGACTCTGAAGGGAGTGGTTTTGTAGGTTTCTGTGGGTTCTGCATGACACAAAAGGGCACGAAAAGATAAGTGGAACACAAAAGAATTCCAATTTAAAAAAAAGATTATGTGAAAAGGAACATGGTTATTTGTTACGCTAATGTAAGTAGGTGGTTTTACCTTTTCTCCAGAGGCCCCTGTCAGTACGAATGTGGAAAAAACAGGCAGGGAGTGTTTTGTGTGTGCTGGCCAGCACTCGATCGTGGCCCCCATGGGCATGCAGAACATAGGCACTGACTCAGGCAGTGGGAAGGACTCGTAGTCCTCTTTGGGATACCTACACAGCAGGCCTGGACACAAATACACACAGCAAAGTCAAACAGAGGCATCAAAACTCCATTACATGTTCATTTACAGGCAAGAATACCTGAATAAAACTGACATTTCCACAATTAGATTACTTGAGCAATCTGAATTAGGTTTAGCTCATGATACAAATTCTGCACACTTTACCTGCTTTGTATGCGATTGTGTTTGCTTTAGCCAGAGACTTCTTATAACACAGGTAGACTGAGGATCCCCACTGTAATATGAGAAAAGACAAAGACCATCACAGACCAGTCAAACCTGCATTATTTCTATGGACACACTAGAGATCAAACAGTCTTCTCAGAACTCTTTCCCACCATGCTGCTGTTGAGGTTCTTGTCCACCTTGCAGAAGGTGTGAGGGGGCGTCTCCCCCTTGCCCGGGATGATGATGCAGACATCAGTGACAGCCAGTGAAGTGTGGGGCTGGCTCTTCGGGGCGCGTCGGTAGGTGATGTAGATGCGTTGGGACGACGAGTTGCTGATGTTGGCAGGGCGACCCGACGGTGTGGTCTGGACGATGTGACATCCAGGCTTCAGCTTCTCTTTCCACTCGTACAGAATCCTGAAATACGAGGCAGTGTTAGACTGACTTTTTATCTGATCCTTTAGGAACAAGACAGTCCTACAAAATATTACTGGAGAGCTTTGATAATATATTCATTAAGGATATGTCAGTCTAGAGGATGTGTTTAAGAGCTGATTAAAGGGACCCAAGGCAGAGAAGTGGTTAATGGTGCTGGGTGAGTAAAGGGTCAGTGACTGAGGATTACTGCTTACCCAAGATCTGTCAGTGGAGGCTTATCTCTGCCTCGCTTGAAGCACAGAAAGATCTGCGGGCCCCTGAGGCTTGCTCCATTGAGCTCTGCAGAGAGGCCTGAGGGGGTGCTTTCAACACAGGTGAAACCCGGGGGTACCTCTTCACCCAGGGAGCGGATCACCACAGCTACGTCGGTGATGGGGGCTTTGGGTTTCACAGACTTGGGACCGGCATCATCAAAGTGGAGCTCCTCCTCCAGAGGCTTGGATGAGTCGGTGAGGCCGGCAACCACAAAGTAGTCGGCTACACGAGGCCCTTTATCCTCCATCATTTCCCATCCCACACTATGGGCTGAAACGTAGAGGAGAGGAGAGAGGGGGAGGATTACATTATGCATTTTAACCATATTGCTTGATGTAGTGTAGCTTAAAAACAAGAGGAAAATGGTCCTTTGCCATCAGGAAACGACCTGGCTGAGCTAAAACAATATTACCTTTAAAATAACCCTCTGAGCGCACTGTATTAATTGCCAATTGTTGCATTAAACATGGGAATAGAGATACAATGGAGCATGTAAAATAGACATTACCTACATTACATATCCATACTACACTGAAGAAATAACAGAATATAATGAGCATCTGGAAGCATTTAGCATGCATTCCTGTCTGCAAAAACACCATATTTCACTATGAAACATGGGAGGGTTTAAGACCAATGACCTTGCTATATGCCATGGCTGATTATGCAAAATAAAACACATGCCTTTGTAGAAAAAAAAAAAAAGAAATATGTGGAAAGGAAAAGTACCAGAACTGTAACTGAGCATTGGGAAATGAAGAGAGGGCGCGTTGTAGTGCGAGCAAAAAACTTTCTGAGCTTTTAGCGCGGTAATATTCAGACAGCATGCATTCTGTGCTCGACAATGTCGAGAGAATGAAAGGAATAGAGGGAGCTCCTGTGAGTCAGCTTGTTATAGCTTTATCACAAAGCATGGAGCCCTGGAAGCCCTCTCAGCGCTGGGCCAGCTTATTGTGCTTCAGCTGAAGAGTCTGCTTTATCTCTCTCTGCAGTTCCTCCACACTCACTAGCAAACTGATAAACAGCTGCCTATTATTTCCCCCACTGGGATATGAAGGAGTTAGCATAAAGTTATCCCTCTCCTCTGTGCTGGATGTGTCACTTCTAGGAAACATGGCACACAAGAACCTGTGACCATATTTCACCCACTTAGGACTTTGGCTTCCACTGGCTTTACAGCTAATGGATCTGTGTGCCGTCCCCTCATGCGGCCTAGAGATGGGACAGAAAGCTAAGCACTGCTTACAGGCTTAGGGCGTGAAACTGACCGCTAACATGAGAACACGGAAAAAGGAAGATAATCTATAGTAGCAAGCATTGTGTGGCATTACCACAGTCATGCTGAGGGGTGAGAAATGATTCAGCAGTCAAATATATTTCCTGCTTTATAAGCAGATGTCTCATTTACATCACATGTGTTTGTGAGTGTTTATGTCCAATGTTCCCTAATTAGCTGATTTGATGTCGGTTGTTTGCGCTCTACAG
Source organism: Maccullochella peelii (assembly GCA_002120245.1). Taxonomy (NCBI): domain Eukaryota; kingdom Metazoa; phylum Chordata; class Actinopteri; order Centrarchiformes; family Percichthyidae; genus Maccullochella; species Maccullochella peelii. Next base: position 410,500 of record LKNJ01000067.1, on the reverse strand, counting down.
TGTTGAGCCCTGTGGGTATACCCGATGACTCAGCATACCAAACAAACATCAAAAAGTTTTATCTCCTTCAATCCTAGATTTCATTAAATGGCAAAATATGTATTTATACACATTACAGCAGCACTACAGTATTTGTTTTTCTTATGCATCTTTTGTTCACTTGGGTTTTCAAAATGTATTCAAAAAGTGTTATGAGTCATTCTGACTCTTTCAGGATGTCATATTGTTTTCGCAATTTATACATATTTAAAGTGGTTGCTTAACTAGTCTCTTTTCCATGTTGCTCCACTGGTTCCACTTTTCTGGCACTTTGATAAGTGGCACCAAAACATTATTATTAAACAGACCAATAGAAAAACTTTTTCTACATTGTTTTGCCTATAAAATGAGACATATGATGATCTTTTTTTCCCTGTGTTAGATGGATTACATTACTAGATTATTATAGAGCCTTTTCGACAGCAAATGTTTGCAAACATAACACGTCTCAGACTGCTGTCCCTCCAGAATTCCCCATGCAGTATGTAGCGGTCAAGTATCATTTTAAGGCAATATACTATTCACATAGTTTGTTAGAGGGTTCACAAACTTTCCATCATCACTGCAAAAGCTTCTGTAAAAAAGATATGCTACTGTCAATAGTGATCACAGTGATTATGATAAAGAATGAAAATCAAGAGGCATATTTCTATTGTGATCTGTGTTTACAATCCATTTTATTTTGTGACCTAACAACCAAAGAAAGTTAAAGGCCAAAACATTTTTCTGTTCAGTAGATCCACGTCTTCTTTAATGTGACACAACATTTTTGCCAATCTGTAAAATACTGGGTATTGCTGCTAAATATACCGCTGGCAGATGTGCCGTATAATACTTGGAAGGTTCAGGATTAAATATAGATGTAATCTCCAGTTCCAACTATCACAACATCCACTGCGTCTATTCCTCCCTCTCAACAGGAAGCAGAGGCCTAAAATTATATCTAATCCTCGCCTTGTCTTCTAAAATCCTTTGAGACCTGCTTTAGTGACAAAAAGCCTATAAATAAACCTGACTTGATATTTCATTTTCCACATGATTTTCAACTATCTTCTTAGTATTGCCTTAGTGTAGGCAGTCCTATGTCACCTCAAGACTGGAAGTGAGTGACTCACAGTCTCCCCAGAAACTGCAATCTTTTCAGTCACCACAGTTTTCTTCATAAAAGCAGCACAAATAAGGACACAGCGGATTTCCTCTTCTTGCCAGCGAACAAGCAAACTTCCCTATTCACATCCACTATTGTTTTTATGAGTCACCTCCAATTGTCAGCTTTGCAGAGATGACAACTTGTCAGTCCTTTGTTAACCACTTGCCATAATGTTCCCAACATTTTAATTTCACCATCAAGGAGCCACAAACTTAGATTTTCCCCACACTGTGGAAAAGGTTTGTCAGGTGAAACAGGCCCAATTTTGACAAAACTACAAATAATGACAAGATGCTTTTTGTTTAAAGATTTAACAGTGACAAAAATACTTCAAAATGCTGGCTGGAATAAGATTAAATTAAATATGGAAATTATAACATTTGAAACAATATAACAGATTATTTATCTCTTCCTCATCATCTCTTTTGATATTTCATGCATTTTGTTTCTACATTTTCCCCCAAACAGTCATGCACGACTTTGACATTAAACCTTTTAAAAAGAAGTGACCCTGTCTCTACACTGAATGTGATTTTGTGGTGTGAAATAAAAGCCTTTTGACTTTTGCTTTGAGCATCACAGTGTTGTTGTAATTACGGCCCAAGAGACAGAGGCAGCGGCTGCTGGACAGTCAGTCCCAGGCTGTGCAGGGATTTGAGAGCTGTGTTAATAGCAGGAGGGGGGCAGGGAGGATGGGCAGTCTGATCTGGGGAGGGAACCACCACAACATTTCACTCAGCATCTGTTCCCTCTTAGCCATGAAGACAACCCTCACCCTCATCAGCCATTTGCATTCCTTGTGTTTGACAGGGGGGACCCTGCCAGCTCGATGAAGAAACAACACACGCCCATGATAAATAGAAGGTGATTTCCTGAAAAATACTAAAGAAAAATACAAAAAAAACCCTGCATGATAAGATTGCAACGCTTGCATTTCGTGCATTGGTAATATTTGGTTTGCCACAAAGCCAGCAAATGGTCCTTTGAAAAACAGAAGTGACCACAGTGACCATAATAGTACAGAGGGGTTTTCTCATATGCCCACATCAGAAGAAGCCATCTTATGGAGCATCTACACGGGATGCAATGAAATAAGCCTCAATATGACTTCATTGTAACCAATGGGCTCAAATATAGTGAATCACACACAGGCTGCGATGCTCACTACAAAGCATTACATATTCTTGTAATGAATAAAGCTATACAGCAATAATATAACCTATTTACCGTGTCGGTTAATTATCCTAATCAACCATCCAACATTAAAATAATAATTCAAAGGATCCCGTTTGTAACGTTTAACAGCCATCACCACAAATAAGATCAAAGTCTCAAAATATTACAAAATAAACCCGAGAAACACATTTAATTATAGAGACTGGATGTGTGAGCGTCCTTTGTTTTTATTCTCAATAAAAGAAGAATCTACTCACATCTCAGAATCACGACGAATGAAAGATGATCTGGCGAATATGAGCCGGAACAAAAACAAAACCCAGATTTCTATTGATGAGAAATATTATTCCTCGCTGTTTGCTTCGTCTATTTTTTCCCCCCCCTCGCTGTCTAAATTTGTTATCATAAAAAATAATTCACAGTGCAATAGGGGTTGGACAAATCCGAATAGACCGTGCAGTCCCGAGCAGCGCTTTATCGAGACCTGCGCGGCTCACGTGACTGATTACAAACATTGCTGACGTCACTGATGACACTGGTGGCAGCTGTGACAGAAAATCAACGTCTGTAGCTGTGAGGAAACATTTGGTCTGCGTTCACAAGTTTATACTGAATTACACACCCGCACACAGGAAGAACACAGAACCTGCATTTGTTGTTATTATTATTAAGCTTGAGCAGGTTTTTTACTGTAAATTTCAGGGCTGTAGCCAAGATTGAAAAAGTGTTATGAGCCCCCAGAAAATTATGGCCAGACACCAAGAATACCTTCTCAATTAAAAAAAATACCAATATTATCTCCATTTTCATATTTAATTTATTCAGCTACCTGTTGAATTATATTTTCTTTGATCACGAAGATGTAACAACTATCACACTAATACAGTCCAATACACCCACAGTCCAATGTGACGTCTTCAGATGTCTTGTTTTGTCCCACTAAAAGTCCCAAACCCAAACATATTTGGTTTACTATCACCCACGACAAAGAAAAGCATCAACTCCTGGCATCTGAGAAGCTGGAACCAGCAAGTATTTGGCATTTATGCTTTAAAAAATAACTAAAATGATTATTCAGTTATCAAAATAGTTGTCGATCACTTTTCTGCCTAATCGATTAAGCCTTTCAGCTTTATTTTACAGCCTTCTCCACACTGCCAAGAATGAAAATTCTGAGTGCTTTTTGGTGGCCTAAAAGTAGTTCAATTGAAATGTAATAAATGTTAAATGATACTGCAGTCAGCCTATAAAATGTCCACCAAGTGTTACTTTTTAATTGTAGAACTTGAACACGCCCAGATTGCTAAACCCCCCAAATGCCCACAAAAACATAGAGGACACAACCACAGAGTTCTCAATGGCAGCTAAGACAAATAAGACAATACAATACAATACTCATAATAAGTATTTTTATTAGCAATGTATAAAACTGCATAAAACTCAAAAATCTCAAAATTGTTTATGCTAAATTATTTAATATGATAATACCTTACACACTTCTGAGAAAATTAGCAGTATCTCTCTGCCAAAACAATTACATGTACATGGTATATTGTGATGAAACATTTTTATTTAAACATTTTAGTCTGGGGGACAGAGCAGTTCCAATGTTGTGTGCTGTTTTTCTTCATCAGCCATCTGTCAGGTAAGGTTTAAGTTAAGCTGAACCCAAGTGGATATTAGTGTAGAACATAAAGGAATACAATTAACAACTTTATTTGTTTCACTTAGACTCAAACTGCTGCAGGGATTAAACGTTTCTAGTCAGTCAAAATAGACATTCAGAATGTCTCATGGTTGAGCAGACAACATGGCCTATTGTCTTGCCCTCAACTGCCCTCTTGTGGTTATTACCAAGACATACAGTTTTGCTGAAACTTACAAATGACCATATTTGAATACCGGAAGATTACATGTCAATATGATCGTATTGACACTTTGTGGTCATGACAGTCACTAAATCAAAAATGTTGAACATGTTATTACCTTTACAGAGATTCACTGGAAGGAGGTTAATAGGGGTTTTCTACTCCAGTATGAACAGGAGGAATGGACTACACCAAGCAAAGCTGTTTCAGTGTACATTGGCAGCTGACTATTGTTTTAAGACAGTCTTGAAAAATGTGATGTGAATTTATCCCTTAAATCTTGCTGTGGAGGGCAACATATATGGATTTATATTCAAAATTTAATTTGCACAAGAATTCAGCTACAAAATGTGATCAAAGGTGATCATAATAACATTTAATATAGTCACTCGTGATCTCTGACTTCTCATAGCAAGCTATAGTAACTTTTCTGCACTGGTTACTGTCTAAAACATGAGACGATGAAGTCATTGCCTCTGCATGAGGCACTGACATCACATGGCATGTTTTGGTCTCAGTGTATAGCTCAATATGAGCTTGTGAGCTATAGATCAAAAATAATAAAAATTAAAAAAACTAATAACTTCAGCTGTCAAAAGCAGGAAACAGAGAATCCATGGCAACAGCCTGTACATCTCTGAGATATTTCGAAAAGGTAGACTACTAGATGAAGGACTAAATTTAAGCTAATTTGAACAGATGATTATTTCTTAAGGAACACATAGGAAAATCATTTGTGCAAACACAAGGAAGTGCTGAATTAGTTTGTCTTGTTATAGCTAACAGCATTTAAAGAAAAAAGAAAAAACAGATATGTTGGGGGTTATTTTGAGCTTTGAAATTGGACCAATGTTCCAGTGTGACAGCTCTGTCTTACGTAAATATGCAATCTTTCATCTGTAAGGTGTGAGTCAGCCTGTCATTAGTTATGCTTAAGAAGGGCACTACAGATTATATTATAGACAGAGATTTAGTCAATATTCTTGCTGAAAAATCCAGATTAAATTTTCTTATAATGGGGACTGGTCATTTCATGGTCTGAGACTATTATTGATGGTAATTTACATAAACATGGGGAATCAAACAAAAAGAACACTCTGGAAGAGGAACAGGCTGGAAGAGCATTTATCGGTGCAAATGAATAATCTTTTTCTCAGTTAAGCTGGTTAACAATCAGCCAGAAAATACAGTAGCCTATATCAGAATAAACAAAGAGCTCAAAACAATGCTGACAACTTTCAGTGTCCTATAAGACTGGTTCTTCACTATTGCAAAACATTAGTACAGTCTTATAGTTCAGAATTTATTTATTAAAATATTTTTCAATTAAACTTTGGTATGTGTGTGAACCCTGTATTTGGTTTGGTAGTAAAACTGCATTTGCACTTAAACTCCTTTAACTTATGGTTGCCACAAGTCAGAAACATTAGTCACTATAAAAAAAAGTTTGAAAAGTGTCAGTAGCTACTACGGTTACTTCTACTTCTACAGTTATTGGCTTGATAAAACCAAATCGTCACCGTGAAAAGTCAGGTCCCACCGAGATTTGAACTCGGATCGCTGGATTCAGAGTCCAGAGTGCTAACCATTACACCATGGAACCCGTGATGCACGGCCAACAGCCAAAACAGATCCGGACCTAGTAGCAGTTTTCACAGTTTGTCATTAATAACTTTGTTTTCTGCTTTTTTCATTTTGGATGCAATGATCGGGAAGCACCCATAAAGAAAGAAAACGTATCTACTCACTTGTCTTTGGTTTCATTTCTTCACCCTCTCTCACACGTACGATAACCCTGTCTACCCCCTGGTGGCCAATAGGAGGAATAGCATGGTACTGAATGAACACTGGTCTTAAAAGTGGCTGATTTCAAAGTTAAATTATGCATATACTAAGATAAGTAAGCAGCGTCATGATAAACCGTCATGAAATATTTCTGATTTAAGGATGTTTCTGCATACAGTAGCTGGTATCAAATAAGTCTATAAAATGTTGACTACACCTCTGTGAATTTATCATCAGTATCTCCCTCAGCAAGTAGGCCTACTGTACCACAGAGAGGTTATGGATATGGATGATATTGCTAAATTCCTCCTTTTTTAAAAACAGAACACCACATCATACCAATAAAAAAAAGATAACTGTCTCGTAGAGCTGTACTATTATGTCAGTGACAGTTTAGATGTTATTGTAATTGAGCGCTTGCATAATCATGGTTATAATGTTTGTTCTGTCTCACAGAGAAAACTATCTTTTGTGGAGACCTCAGCTTTAAATTAATGTGGAAACAACCATCCAGAGTGAGAGAGAGAGTTCTCCTCCATGTACTGACCTCTCTAATTAGACTGATGTAGACAAAATCTTTTGTCCATATAACAACTGTTCTGGACTTACTTTGTTAAAAGGCCTATTTGTGTGGAGGTATGTGTGTGATGGTACATTTTGGTCTGAATTTGGGAGCAGTTATAGACACAGCTGACGTGAAAATGATCCGCCTGACTGGGATGAATACTGATTATGCATTAAGAATGGCTAAGTAAAGATCCAGCTCTGGTCTGATGGATCCTCACAGTTCCTGTAGGAGGATGTGACCGCAATAAAGATCTGCAGCTGAGCTCTGCTATGTACTTATCCACAGCAGAGTGCAGTCAAATGGTACATGTTTAAATAAAAGCACTATTACACTGAGCACTGATTAAATTCCTGATGACAACAGAAATTCATCAGGGCAATACACAGTTTAGCAGAGGTAGTCATGTGCCAGTCATTTTAAAAGTGTTTTATGTTCACTTGATTTTTCTGCACATAAACCCACCACCCTGGCTCTTAGCAGCCGATGTCAGACTGGAGTGAAAGCGACAGGTTATCCAGCAGCAGTGTGGTCAGCATCCAGGTGCAGCCTCTTGAGAATAAACCAAAGGTGCAACTCTGTCAGAGCATTTAGAGGTATAGCCTCTTCCCAGTGGGAGCTTCTCTGAAAAACAGCTTCGGCTGAAAGATATAGCTGACAGGCTGACTGCAGCAGAAAGGATTATGCCTGAGGCCTGCATGAGTTAGGGAACGTCGCTGCAGTTCTTCTTTGCCTCTGCAATATTTTACAGCATTTTAATAATCAGCCAAGAGGCAGTCCTACTTCAAATTAAAACCTTGCCCAGATTGTTTTATTCAATGTGTTGCACCGTATGAACCCACTGAAGAATAATTTTACATAAAACTACGTCTTTTCTTTTTGTTCTTGTTTAGAAAATGCTGAATTTAAGTAGAGTGCTCGCTTTGCAGTGAAAAGAAACTTGTACTCTTTTTGCTAATGCTGGTTGTTGGGCTGCAATTTTATGTTAGCTTGGTAGACATTTATAGGCAAGTCAAGGGCTTTCCTACTTTACAACATTAAGTTCTGATTCCCCTGCAAACCATTTTCCTCAGTCTGTGAACTTTTATTCGGATTATACTTGTCAACTCACACTTATCATAGTTATTGTGCACTTTCTGTGTGCTTCTCAGAATGACAGGTTAATGAGGGTTTATTGATATTCAGCTTGCAGATTCACACTATTTCCTATTGCAGTTTATATCTGTGTGGTGGATGTGGAGTTCACTGTCTTTGGGTGGGTGGGTGTTTTTTTCCTTTATGTTTTCATCTGTGTTATGGATGAATTGTCTTATATTTTATTTATCGCATACATGTTGCTTGCTGCTTTTTGCATTCAGTTTACTTAATGAAATTTGCTATAAAATTAAAATTATAATAATAAATTCAAATAAAATTATGTTATATTTTTATTTTTGTTTATTTATATTTTTCTACTTGCACCTTTATTGATATTTTATTTTTGCACACCTTCCTACTTTGTACTGCAACTGCTGCACAATAATGTCCCTCAGGATAAATAAAGTTCTATCTTAAAATATACTTTTTACACCAGAAAACTTGCCACTTGCATAGAATTGTAACTGGTGTGCGGTAAATAGTGAATTAATTAAGCGAAAATATGCATCAAACTCTGTATTCAACACATCACACTGAAATCGGAATAGGAACAGAGGAGAAGGAAAGCGTTTTTCTTTCTACAGTCAGGATTTAATTTTATATCTAAAATGTAAATGTGTTAGAAAGGAAACACAAATGACTTCCTCCGAGACAGCTGATGCTGCTATATTAGAAATGATGGGGTGCAGGTGTGGACAGATGTGGATGTGTCAGTGAGAATCTAGTAATCCTTGGAGCAGGGGAGGGAAATACAAGTTTACAATTACATATTTAATGGCTACTATTCTTTGCGTTGAAAACTAATCCACATTGGTCCAGAATGGCTGAACAATGAGTCAAAGCTCAAGAAATCAAAAAACGTTCCTTTTTCTGTCTCAGTGACTCAGTTGAAAGGCAGCACCAGCTCTCCAGCAGCAGTAATCACACCTGCATTTGAACATGAGTAGTGGTTTCAGAGCCCTTTTAGTAGGATGCCATGCTGGGAGGCGTTTGATTTTCACACAGTTTAAACGTTTCACCTTTCAGTATCTCCCCTGCTCTCAACCTGATGTCTATTAAGTTAAACCAAATTTCTGTTTTGTTGCAGTCTTTAACTCTGCCCCCCCTAAGCTGTGAGAAATCACATACATTATTTCTGTGTTGAGAGGATATTCAACAAGCTGCAAAATCAAAATCTCTCGAGTGCTGACCTCGCTGCAGTGTGACCTCGTCTTTTCATGCTTCTCTCTCTTTCTAGTTCTCTCTGAAGTACTCGCTTGTATTTGGTCCATTAGCTTCTTGACTTACTGGCTGCATTTCTTTTCAGTGGGGTATCACTCAGGCCTTTTTGGCTGTCAGCTGGGCAGCATGTCCATCATCTGGGGAGCTCGGGAAACCTGCTGCTTACCACTGAGGAACAACCAGAACTTCTCTACTATAGTGAGCTAGTTCCACAATGTCTCTTTATGCATCAGACACAGGCTTAACATTACACTGAAAGCACATTGGTTTTACTGCATAAGCTGCATGTTTTCATCAAGTTGTGTATTAGTATTAGTACTGGTGTTGTGGCTCACTAGATAGCTGAGCCAGTAGTTTGGTTAGTGGCTAGAAAAAACTGCAGTCCTGTAACATGAACTGCTTTTAAAAAAAAACAGCTTTTTAAGTGCTGCGTGTGTGATGGAAGACAATGCATGTGATGTGACACTATGCACAAATGCCACAGACTGAACAGATAGGGTGCATGTTGAAAATACCATATGATTTTGTTTCTATGATGATTTGTCTATGTGGTTGATCATTTTCAGGTGTTGTCTAATGCACACCTGTTAGACAGGCGCATAGGGAAATTAAAGAGTAACTTAACACCCCCTAAAAATCTTGTCTCTGCTGACCTCTTCTTCTCACCTTGGTGCAGTGATGTACAGGTGTACTCCAGGGCCCTGTGACATCATTGTTGGGTGTGGTTATAGGTGCAACAAAGCACACTTCTGGCCACACCCTGCAGATATTCTCGCTTTGGTCAGAGGTTAAACATGCTTTAAACTTTCCACCAGAGAGGACAGTGAAATACTGCTCGTCATCCGGTGTTTAGTTACTCTTTAAATGATGCAAAAGACAGTGTTGAATTCCCACACACTGTCAGCACCAAGTTTGTAAGAAATGCAACATCGGTGTTGTTGACTGTGAAGTGGTGGAAAAACCATTCAGATCCTCCATAAAAGTAGCAATACCAAAGTGTAGAAATACTCCATTACAAGTAAAAGTCCTTCATTCAAAATGTTACTATTATCAGTAAAATGTACTTAAAGTATAAAAAGTAAAAGTACTCATTATGAAGGATAAATGCCCTCGGCTATATTTGATGTATTATATAACTATATTGATGCAATAACATGTAAGCAGCTTGCAGATAGTCCAGGAGACTACTTTATATACTATTAGATAGTTGTATATAAAGCAATACATCATGTTTATATTTATCATCTTATAATTCGTAAATAAAAATGTAAGCTGGCCAGAAATGTGCATAACATCTGAATAACATCTTGACAGACCTTTAAAACAATAAAATGCTGTTCAAATCACAAGTTGTACAGAACTGTGAAGCCTACAATGTATAAATCTTGAAGTTGTCGCCTCTCTGAAAATATTTGACATGAGAGCACAAAATGTCCCCATTCATGAATCTGGAAGATGTTTCACAAGAATAATGTGTGGGCATGACTTTCCTGCAGCCATAGGCTTTGGACAACATTTTGACACTTTGTAATGCAGGAAGAAGTAGGTCAGAAACCCAGTAGTACCCAGTAACAGACTTGAATAACACTTCCCATGTGTTAGAGTGGACTCCTTCAGTCATCAGCATCAAACAGTCTTGTCAACATTCATTGTCATTTTATAATTAATATTCAGAGCTACAGATGAAGAGAGATGTGTCCTGTCTAACGCTTGACACGAGAAGTAGATTCATCTTCTATCTATCCAGGGTATTAACCTGACTGAAACAGGTTTCTGATGGCAGAATAGGCTTTTAATTTGAAACGTATGTACCAAAACAACAAGCAGCATTGATATGACAGCAACTGGAAAAAACCTTCCTCACAGGAAAACAGTCACATAAAGTATGATCCACTGTCACCACACTGGTCAAAGATGGCATAATGTCCAGCACTAATGAAACGCTGTCTGGGCATCGATTGTCAACATGTTATTGCTTCTACAGAGGGTGAAATGGAATTCACATAGTGAATGAATAAATTCAGTTCAATAAATAAATAAGTTAATTAGCCTGATACAAACATAAAAATATTTTGGAATTGGACTTTTTACATATGGTTCCCTTTGTGAATACTGCACAGGGTATTTGTGGGTCTTGAACTAGTCAGATGAAACCTTATTTTCAATTTACAATCTGACAGAGAGAGAGAAAGAACATTTTTTAAGTAACTTCAAAAACGGTTCACAAAATGACACTGATCATCTCACAAGAAGATAAATTGTGTGTTATCTACATCAGTGGGTATCCATTATCTGATCATGCTCATCTTTTCTTTTTTTTGTTTTTTAAATTCTAGTGTCACATTAATAAAAATTCACCATCACTAATATAAATTAATAAATAAAGCAATTAGCTTTATAAATATAAAACATAAAAGGGCAAAGCAATCCCTTCTAAAACACCCAATATTTCAAAAATGTAAACTAAGACATTTGCAAGAAAAATGCTTTCACATAGAAAACAACACAAGATCTGATCACTTCATCAGCGTGGGAAAAGAATCCGAACTTGAGACCTACTGTATTTGTGTATCTCTTAGTAATGCAATAATGCCTGAACACTGGTGACCTGAATGCATCAGATACACCTGGCCTCCTTTACACTGCAACTTAAAAGAAGCTCTTGAGTCACAGACAGGGATCACCTTATTATTAACTGTGTAATCATTACTGGATAACAGTGAATAAAGGACCATTACAATATTTTTCTATTTATCCATGCTTTATCAGACTTGGTTCACTGTCAGCTGTGTTTCCATGTTTAACATTTAGAACAGAGAGTTCTCTACTATTTGACTGAACTTTTCTTCACTTCAGATTAGATGATCATAATCACGTCCTGTCAGCTGTACTGTGATCCGCAGCTGCTGCACACAGTGACAATTCATAAACTCTGATGTCTATATATAGTAAATCTTCACCTGCTTTGAAATGGTCAAGGTTTCTATACCTTCCTTCCAGTGGAGGAAATCACTTCTGTTAAGGGGACATTATAAACACTTGGTTGCCCTTGAATAGTAAACCTATATCACAACTGAGCGTGAGAGAATAGCTCTCTCCCTGGAAATAAACTGTCCACCTAATCCATGTATGCTGCCCTTAGCGCTGTTTGGAACCATTATGTTCCACTTCAGGAGGTCCATAAAGAGGCCGGGCAGCAGTTTGAGTGATCAGTTCTATAAGAAAATAAAATGGGTGAATGGTCGCTGGTGTGTGAGACACTCTTTTCCTCCCCTCCCTCCTTCAGGGACACAGAAAGAGTGTGAGTGAGGGAGCCAAAGAGAGCAGGGTCCAGAGGAACTGTGGCTGTCCCTCCATCTCAACATCTCAGTATCTAATTGAACACACACGGAGACAGAGGGAGGGCCGTTGGTTGAAAGTTGGCTGAACGCTGCCTGGACGCCGGCACGCTGTCAGAGCCGGGCGGAGGGTGTGCCCTCTAGAGTAGGGAGCTGGGGCTTTCTGGGGGTGGCGGGGTTGTGTGTGTGGGGCTGTGACGCATGGGCAGTATGTCATAGTGGCTGGGGATGTGGCTGCTGCGGGGAAGGTCATAGGGGCTCTGGGAGAAGCCGGTGGCCATTCCATTGGGTCCCTGCAGGACGCTCACCGTTGACTCTGGTTTGAAAAAGAAGGAAGGAAAAAAGTAGGAGAAGTACGTGAGAAACACTGAGGCCCGAAGAGTGGCAGGCACAGGCTGAGGAAAAAAGAGACAGGAGAGGTGCATGCAATAGAGAGGCAGCTCACATTTCCTCCCATCAAGCCTTACAAAGTCTGTACAGGCCCACAGCAGGGGACATGACCAGAGAGGCCATAAGCTGCAGGACCCTGCTGAGCTCCACACACCAGAGCAACAACGCACTCACCAACATCATAGACATTCCTGCTCGCACTGCCCAGCAGGGTGGCAGTGCCTCCAAAGGGCACTTCACGGTGGGAGGGGGACTTCATCTCCACATAGCTGCTCTCTGTGTGCTTGCAAGCCAGCCCTGGCGGGTCTCTAATGGTGGCGTATGGATTCTCACTATTCAGGGAGCAGGAGCTGTTGCTGCACATGGAGCCCTTGATGTAATCTGCAGTAACCGCGAGACAAGGACATATTCAGCATCAACAAAGACGATAAGACTCTCACTGACTTATATCAGGGGTATTAATTCTAGATTCTGATATTACCACTAAAATTGAAATAGACATCGGAGTGTGGCCGGGAGAATGGCAATGACAATCGTTTCCATTCTGAAGAAGTTGTACTTTCTTTGTCTCCGGGAGGTGACTAATGGTGGTATATAGTAATCAGAGTAAAAAAGGGGAGAGAGAGGAAGGCTCATCTCATCCATAACAGTCTCATCAGTCTGATAAGAGGCCTCATTAGAGACCGCAGCAAAGCTCCTTCAGACCACTCTTCACACCCCTGGGTACCACACATTCACCACGACTGCAGAGTGTGGGAGACAAAATGACATATCGGGCACTGAGCCACAGAGAGCAATTACCGTTGGAACAAAACCTCAGCCCACCATGATCTTGTCCAAAGTGCAGAGAGTTTTCACATAAATCACGGAGAATATAAGGATATGGGATTTTGGGTCAGAGAAATAGCAGTCTCAGAGGGGAATAAAAACCAAATGGGAAAATTGATCCATGGGCTGTTGAGCATAAAAGGATTTTGTAATATTGGTGCTGGTGAAGCTGAACAGGATTCCACATGCAGTATGTCTGCACACACACACACACACACACACACACACAGTTACTACAATTAATTATTTACCTTTTCTGGAGCCTCTCTGTGTCTGTGTCTCCCCCTGTTGAACATCTGTTTCAAACGTCAAAACACGAAAGTCAAACATCACATATGAATTCAGGCAATGTGTGATGTTTGACAGGAAATATCTCATTAAGGTGTGATGTAGTATGTCTTATTTTTTAAAAGAATATGAGGTATGTGAATGCGAGGAGTTACTGAATGTTTCACCCGCATGCTATCACATTCCCCCAAGGCTTACAAGCTTACATAATCAACTGCGGTCATAATGGGATATTTGCCAAACAACCACACATCATGAGGAGAAGACAAGCCTGTTTAAGGCTACATACATAAGGATGAACATCCAAGCTGTCATTATGATTGACCTGCTGTGCGCTTTAACACAAAATGAAAAGGTGTAGATCGAGATATCTGATTTTTAAGTCAAGCATGACAACAAATAAATCACAGATATTTAGATTGTTGCATGTCACTTAGCAGTAATGAGCCTGTAATCAGTACACAGCAGTTTTCATACTGCCAATGCAGTATTTAAATTAGTATGCATGTCTGTCTTTGCACCACCACAAACCATTTAATATATAATCATATTTAATATATTATATCAGTTACACTTTACTTTAACCAATTATAAACACTAGATAAACATTTAATAAATGGTTTATAACAGTATAATGTAGGTGTAATCAGATATGGTAAGTGTTTATTAAAAAACATGAAGTTGAATTTTTTTTTTTTCATGCCTAAAGAGCAATAAAAACACTTAGGAAAAAAATCCTGACTGAGGCTGTCATAATTCATGCATGAAAGGGTACAGTATTCTTCAACAATTATAACTTCTCCTGTGAAGGCATATTTTATATTATTACACCTGTGTTTTAGTATATTGTTATTCATTATCCAGCCCTAATTATGGGTGCCCACAGGAGGAGTTATCGTTGCATTTATAAACACTTACAACTGCTTACAACTCCATTATAGTGCGTTATAAACCATTTATTAAATGTTTCTGTTCTGTTTATAAATGCTAATAGGGGGTATTTGAACCAGAGATTTAAGCTATTATCCTGTCACGCTTAGTTTTTTTAAATTCAGAGCGAAGAGTGCAGTATCTGACCCAGTGTAAGCCATCATAGTGAAATGTGCCACTGAGGGAAATGAAAGAGGACTAATGAGCTCACAGCGACCCTTATTCACCTCCGCACCACTGCTTTCTCTGTCTCAGCCGCATATCTTATCAAAATCAGAGCAAAGGTTATGTTTAACAAGAAACCTCTGGTTCATCTTCATTCACAGCAGGGTAGCTGTGTCCAGACTGGTGCCTATATGAGGTTTGCACTAACGACGCATGCGTCTTTGTCCTTAAAGCGACAACTCTACAAAGTCCAAAAATTCAGGATGTATATGCCATGGTAAGAGAGAGGAAAACTGACCTAGGTCATTGAGGTTGCAGTAGGCTCTCCACTCTGAGCCATTTCTGCTTTTCAGGGTGCTTGACTGTGAAAGGAAGAGCACAGTTTGGCGTTGCTTTAATACTGCAGTATGTTATTAGGGAAATTGAATTGTATGTGAACGCACATGGAGAGTGGCCATACTTTGAGGGTCAGAGTGCCATCCAGGTTGCTGGAGATGCTTGAGACAACATTACACTGGGCCACAGTGTGGTAACTGGGGTTGGAGAAGCACTGGCCACTGCTACTGCTGCTCTGGCTCTGATTGACCTCAGCAGCACTGGTCCTCATCGCTACAGTACTTCCACACTCTGAGGGTTTAAACAACAGGTTGAGAGGTTTGAAAACTAAATAAGCATTTGTGTGTTAGTATTTTTGTATTGTAAGTATTAATATGCATGAAGATTTTAACATGTATGCCTGTTTTTGCCCACAAAAAAAAGTTTAATCAGAATAAATATGTAATTGATGGACAAATGCACATATGTAGCATTAGGGCTGTACCTAACAACTAATAATTTTCATTATCAATTAATCTGCTGTTTCTTTGTCTCATACGATAGTAAACTGAATATCTTTGCGTTTTGGACTGTTGGTTGGTCAAAACAAGCATTTTGAAGACACCAGTTTGGGGTCTGGGAAATTGTGAGGGTCTTCTTTTCACTATTGTTTGAAATTGTATAGACTAAATGATTAAATGAAGAAAATAATTGAAATAATTAATTGATTATCAAAATAGTTTCCAATATTTTTTTCCCCCGATCGAGTAATTGACTAGTCATTGCAGCTCCACATTTGTCATTTGTCTGACTTGGACTAATACTATGGTATTAGTCCAAGTATTTTGAGTGGTCTCCAATATATCTTACCGGACAGAGAATAGTCAGTGTTGGTGATGTGCATTGCCTGTGTGTAGGACACACTGGGCTGGATCTCATGGCCTTTGTCCCTCTGCCTCTGCCTGTACCACACAAACAGACTGAGCATGGCCATGATGATGAGGAGGAGAAAGATGACGCCCATGACAGCCCCTGCAGACTGGCGCTCCGAGCCTCGTGCTGGGCTAATCTTGGTGTACGGGTTCAGCTCCTCCATCATCAGAGCTGCTACAGAGAAAACACAGAAAGTGGGTTGTTTAAACACTGTGTATACATCTGGGTTTGAGTGATAATACAGTGGAGAGCCTCGATCATCTCGATCACCTCTCACCTTGATCACAGCGGATGCCTTTATACCCAGGGCTGCAGTAGCATGTTCCAGTCACATAGTCACAGGTAGCATTGTTCAGGCACTCACACAGCTGCTGGCAGCCATATCCAAATGTACCAGCAAGACACTCTGCATGGGAGAGAGGTTCATTACTACATCCATCAAAATTAAAGCACTTAGAGAGTGGGAGCCAAAGTGTTTATAGAACACACACAGCCACACTCATCCACAGGGTAATGTTGCTCAGAGCTAAAATGTGCTGGGCCTACTCAACTCTGCTCACAGCTCGTCCCAATGAAGCCTGTTCGGCAAGCACACTGGCCAGTGATGTGGTCACAGTCTGCGCCGTTTTGGCAGCGACAGACTTCAGAGCAGTCCCTGCCATAGAACCCTGAAGGACAGCCTGGGACAGAGGTGTATAAAATGTTGGGGTGGAGAAAACAAAGAGAGGGAAAGACAACATATAAAGAGTCAAGGTCATATTGCAGGGGAACAGGAAAATCAATACCATTCAGTGTCTCTGCAGCATACTCAATAAGGGACAATGTCAATGAATGGAAATGAAAGATTTCATGCATCAGCAGAAAATCTGGTCAGGCTGTTAACATAAGGTGGTAACATGAGGTGGAAATAAAGTACAAGACAACTGGAAATAGTAAGAATCTATGTGAGAAAAAATGGGGGAAAAACAGTTAAAACAAATCCCATTTCTATGCAAAAGAGCAGGAGCATGACACTACAAAGACTAAATAAAACCCTTGGGGTGATAGATAATGGAATTCAAATTAGTGAACTGATGCTGATGATCTGCACTATCCCTGGGTGAATGACTAGAATGTATAAATAGCAAATTAATGAAATGACCATTAGTATTATTTTGATGTTGCTCTCTATAAAAAACCCTGTAAATGAAAACCTAATATCATCCAGTTGCCTTCAAAAAAAACAAAAAACGTTTCTCACTTCATCTACTGCAGTTCTGTTGGACTGCCAGTAGATGACACTGTGTGTCTACTGACTGGATGGGAGAGACTCACGCTGTGTGCAGTAGAGTCCAGTCCAGCCGGGGCTGCACCTGCACTCCCCATCGTAGGCACCGCACTGGGCTCCATTGTGACAGTTACACGAGTTGAGACAATCAGGGCCCCAGTGCCCAGAGGGACAGGCTGCAGACGCCAGAGACACAGTCAAGCTCATGGTCACATACCCTCCCATACATACTGTGTGTCCTATGCACGCATAAATAAAGCACATGACACATTATGTTTGAGGAAATGCCTAAACATTCTCCACACACAGAAATATTCCAAAGTATTTTAACACAGATCCTTGCAGAAAATCCAGAGTGATCTTTACCCTCCACAAGCCCATAATTTGTAATATATGAGCAGACATGTGTGTCAGGTTGGATAACCCAAAGTAAAGTACTAGTAAAGTAACATCTATCTGATCATGAGTTATTTTTACTTTAAGTAGTATCAACTTCCCATGGCATGATGGTTCAAAGCTCTGCTAATGATCTTTGGCCTACAGTGCTGTAAATCAAAGAGCATAATGTATTACAACAATCATTTAAGCAAGCTATCTGTTCTACATCAGCTGGGGCCTAGGGTAGTTCTTGGAATGTGTAGGGTCATGAAAATGATTAATGACTATGAAGGTAAACGTGAGGGAGAAATTAGGAGTGGAGACAGACAATGGGAGGGGGAAAACCAGAGAAAATGCAAGCAAATGAAACACAGGATGAAGGAGAGAAGCCATACCCTGAGAGCAATCCTCTCCTATCCAGCCAGGGAAGCATTGGCAGGAGCCATCGATGGGGTTGCAGGTGCCGTTGTTGGTACAGAGGCAGATCTCAGCGCAGGCCCTCCCATACCTGCCACTCGGACAGACTGCAAAACACAGAAAACAAAGCCTAATTTTACAAAACACTCCCGATCTGCATATTATCACTTACATGCAAAGACTCGTAAAATCCATTAACATTGTGACATCAAACTTGGACACATTATTGTGAGCACAATTATACAAACAAACTCATTCTGTGAAAGGTTGTGTAAACATATTCCTCTAATGGATGATATTGTTCTAGTTTGAGTGGACATGAAGTGTAGTGATCTGTTTAAACAAAAGGAGGAGTCAATCACTGCCTCCAGTGGCATAACTGCCCCATTTCCACTCACAAGAGTGGAATGAGTGATGTGCCACAGAATTAAAATAGACCATGTACACAGACCACTGTATACATTTTTTATGAAATTAATATTTCAATCCTCTCCGGCACTCTTCAATAAAATATGTCATTTCCAATGAAACCTCCATTGTGTTTTCTTGTTGGACCGTGAGACAAATTGAACCAAGGTGTATCTAACCATCAGGATCAGGGAGCTGCTGCACCAGCAGATACATCAAAGGCCTCATATAAAGAGAATAGCCCAGCGTTAGAAATATCAGATAAGGTGGCTGACTGTGAAAGAGACGGGTCTGACTCATTTTCATGTGGGGTGATTTTAATGATTACATTTCAACTGGTTTTCCCCTCTTCTTGAGAGCTCTTTCAAGCAGGTTGTCATTAGGCTATGAGGTTGGCTCCCCCATACTGCTGCTTCTGGGGATTCAAGACTCAACACACCGGGAGAGCTTCATTAGGCTGGGACTTGCTGGACAGGGAACAAGTGAGGACGCCAACCAGGCTCAACAAGAGGAGAATGTGTGTGTTGTAGACCACCTTCGTCCCTCGCGGCCTAACGCCTGCTCACCAGTAATTACAGTCAGACAAATTAGGACCAGCTCTCGTTTTTTATTTTTCCTCCTCCTTTCAGCTAACCTATTAAACTTTTATTTGTAAGACATTGCTCAAAGCCATGAAAGAGAATTCAAAAACTCCCCACTGCCTTTCTGTAATTTATTAAAAAAATTGTAAATTATTAGAAGTAAAATCTACAGTACGTTTGTAAGTAGGTACCTTTCCTCAACACACTGATGGAGAGCAGATTTCTACTGCACTTTATAGCAAGAGACAAGACAAATACTTTTGGTCACATAAAGTGTCACACACAAGTCAATATTGGACAAACTGTTTAGCTATTGAATAGATGGAGAGAGAGAGGAGACAAAAAACTAACAATACTTTGAATTTTAACTTAAACAAAATAAAACAAGACTACTAGCTACATCATCATAAAATGCTTATATTTCTTCTTACAAGTAACACATTTATGATATTGTCAACACATTATATGGTAATTATGAATATCCTAACACTTAATAAAACGAAGAAAGACATCGATGTGCTAAAATTACTCATGATTTCTAAAAGTGCAAAATCCCACTCAAACACATCTATGGCTAAAATAGGGAACTGTATGGAAGTAAGACACATGCTGCAAACTTTTTCTGACGTTTTCTGTCAACAAGATTTTCCAGTGCGATTTAAACATCTTCGAGGCAAGACACAAAGAAAATGTTTGCCTGGTTGCCTTCAAATTAAATTTAACAACAAGAAGAGACATGGGTTGCTTCTTTGTCTATTCGTGAAAAGCAATTTACATGCAGCTCTCTTTGCAGAATTAGGCAGAGGGACAGCAACATTTGCTTGATGTATTCTTTGTCTAAAAAATGTGGATCTCAGCAATATTCAGGTTCGTGTTGAAGGTTGATTTTTTTTCTTTTTGGTCTCGGGTGCACCGATAATAGCCATTATTCAAAGATGTCAGTGGGAGAGGCAGCAGGTCATCCGTTGATCTTATTAGAGCCACTGAGAACAGCAAGGACTGTAGGAAAACATACAGGTGTCCTCACAAAACACTTTGACAGAAGGAGTTCATTTGACTTATAAATTAACCTAAAATATTATGAGATATTGAAGGTATGAGCACATTATACATTTTAAAACTGTATCATTTTTACTCTAATGTATTATACGTTATCTTACTTTTTTTATAATCAATGTTATTTCCTAAACATCTAAATACAGATTTTTCTATTTCCTGTCGAGACAAAAGGCCAGGACATTTTCAGATATAAACTGTACTTACCATTTTCCAGTAGCAATGACTAAAACTTCACAGTGAATGAATTTGACACTAAGTGAAACAGCAGGAAAAGGTCAAAGGGACACAGAAGGCTACTTGCCTTGGTTGCACAGAGAGCCAGAGAAGCCAGAGAGGCACTCACAGTGGCCCGTGACGTGATGGCACGGCCCAGTGCTGTGCACACACTGCGGACACGACTGGCTGCAACGGTGCCCATAGAACCCCGGAGAGCAGACTGCAGCATCAGTCGACAGTGTTGGATGGAACAAGAGGTATATAATAATGAAACAGGGCATGACAAGAGTGATCAAGGGAGTACAGAAAAATCAAGGCCGGAAGAATTAAAGCAGATAAGACGGGGAGAGACAGCAAAGGGAAGGGGAAAGCAGAAAGTCAGTTTTTATTGTAATCACTCCCATTTCATCTGCTGCCAGAGATGGAATAGTAAAAGAGTTAAGAGAATCGTGAGAGTCTGTTTTATGTAAAGTCTTGAGAGCAGCTTGATGATCTATAAATGTCAGGATACACACAACTGTGCGTTAATAATGCAGATTTTATTGAAAGAATGTGGACCATTAAGAGATATTCAAAAGGTGGTATAAAGTTAATTGTACTAACATTTTATACAAAGAGCATTAACTCTGCAACCATGATAAGAGATTTGTATTGAATTTATATTATAAACATTTTAATTTCAGTACAGCGAGAGCCTTAAATATCCATTCTATATTATTTCACAGCCAGTGATTTGGGAAGATTCCTTCTCCAATATCACTTTTCCCAGGAGACAATCAGGTATTTCCAAAAAAGGAAACCGTTCGGGAACTGACAAAAACAACCTTGGTTGTTGTTTGACAACCATGCAATGTTAAGTTTACCCCATGGGATTTGATTTGATTTAAAGCACCAGGTGTGTTACACCTTTATCAGCCTCTAGAGAAGCATGTAATCCTCCAATTAAAGTTTCAACAGGAAAAACTGCAAAACTGCCGTCATGAGGTTTTCACCCGATGAGAACATTATCTGTGTAAACATTGAATTTAGAGGAGTAATCATTTCCTCTCTCTCTCCCTCTCTCTCTCACACACACAGCTTGTTTAAGTCTGTCTCTTACATTCCACTCAAATTGCTGTTTACAGGTTTGTGACTGTGAATTTCACTCCCAATCAGTGAGCTCATCACTTGAGAGCGGCCTCAGACAGACCCCATTCAGAAACCAGAGCTAGCACTCCTAGTGAGCCCGCCCTCTGATGAGCCTTGAGCAAGAACTGTGAGTCTCCCACTGTGAGCTGGTTGTTGAGGACAGGGTAGGGGGGTGAGGTGTGTGTGTGTGTGTGTGTGTGTATGTGTGTGTGCAGTAGGGGTAAAGACACTGTGATTAAGTGATAGCAGTGATGAAGGGTTTACACTCAAGCAGTTATGACCGACAACTAAGTGCTTCTCCTCAGCTGGCTCACCCTTCAACAATTCTTCAAAGATCAAAGCAAGGTCAACACTGTGATGGAGTTTGTTACTGCGCCGCTCTCAGACTTGTGCCGTTATTTCTTAAAGGTGTGGACAAAGAGAGGTTGCTTGGAGAAAGAAAGAGAAGGAGGCTCACTTCTTTTGCAGGAGGTCCCTCTGTATCCAGGTGCGCACACACATGTGCCGTCCTCTGGGGAGCAGGATCCTCCGTTCAGACAGGAGCAGCTGACTGAACAATTGGGTCCCCAGAAGCCTTGTGGGCACACATTATCACAGTGGATTCCTGCAGGCACATTACAATGACAAATATTCAGCGAATGCACACTAAGAAGGCAAAGACTGGTATGCTGAAATATTCTAAATAGCCTTCCATCTGTAAAAACACATCATCGAAGGCCAGCATTCACAATGCCTGATCACAGAGGATCTGTGGAGGTTTATTCACCCAGCATGGATCCTCGATTGATTTTAGTCCTAAATGAAGAAACTGCAGTTTGCAGTGTGTTTTATTTAGTTCAGCCCATACTTTCAGACTCTGTTTCTCCTTTCCAAATGTATTTTATTTTTGATCTGACTGGGGCTCCCTGCCAGTGCACTGTGTTGATTAACAGGGTTGGGTCTCCAGAGAGGCCGAGCTTGCCTCCCATTCTCTTTCAGCAGAACCGGGGTAGTGTACAGAGCCGAAGGGAAGTACTCAGGCTACAAGAGCATGGTTTGGAAGTGTCACTGTGTGTTTGGCGCAGCTCCAACCAACAATTGCAAAACACTGCATCCATACAGGGCTCTCGCTGTGCACATGAATGCATTAGCACATCCATCAAAGCAGCACGTTTTCTCTCAACCAAACCCAAGCCTTCAATAAAGCTGAGGAGCAAAATCACATGTACTGTACGGTCACGCATGTTCATAAAATAAAATATATTGCTGCAAACACGCAGGCACATACACAAAGTTAGAGTCACATACTCACACACACGCACAAGCTCTGCAACCTTTCAAGCACCAGCCCTTAGTTCGAAGCCTCATTTGAAATTTCCTTTGAGTGAGAATATCTGAGAATGGCGTGGCCATTAAAGCAGCATTAGTGCAGTACCTTTGAATTAAACCTGGACTAAACTCTGGGGACTAATGTTATACAGTAACCAGGGCGCCTTAAGGTTGGAATGAAGGAGTAAAGGAGAGGAAATGTTAGTGCTGATGAGGAGGGGGCATGGTAGCAGTGATTTACTCAGAAGCCCAGCCATGGACATCAAAAGGAGGGCAAGGCTTGTGCAAGTGTGTTTGAGGTTCTGCTAGGCCAGGCAGAAAAACACTGACTGCCTTTACTGTCAGAAAATGAATGCGGACAGCGCATCACACTTTTCAGTCTAATGGTGACAAACAGAGGGACTTTGGATGCCTAGTGAGGGAGAAGAAGAAAGAGTGAGAAAAGCCAGAACTGAAGTCTCTTCAAAGGAGGCTTTTCACTGAGAAGCGCCAGAGGTTCCACTATCCAATTTGTACAGAGTGAGCAGCGCAAAGCAAACCCCTCTCTCTCTCTCTCTCTCAGTGCATGTAAACACACACACACATTACCTGCTCCATGCCATGGAATCTCTTCAGAAATAAAAGGTGAAGTCTTATTTAACATGGACTAGTATGAAGCCCCTGCATCAAGTGTCTGGTCACAGCTCTCTTTTAGATCTTGCTTGGCTGATGTCAGGCTTACGACAGTTCAGCAACAACTGTGTGGGTCACAGACGACTTATCCACTTACACGCACACACTCCTTGAGTCAAGCTTCTTGACAATTTACGCAAAACCCACAATAAAACAAACAGCAAGTTGACAGCAAAGTAGGATGCCATACCAACTCTGGAGCTAGCATGCTCAGTGATATGACAAAAAATAGCTCCAGTGTTTCTGTAAATAGCCATTTTATTCCATCCCTGACGAATCCCATATCTTCCTCTCTCTAGGTGCTCCTTCCTTCAGAGAGCCCATTGTCAAGCCATGATTCAAGTATGTATGTATGTGTGTTTGTCCGGCCCACTGGGATGCACACTGCCCCCAGCCCTGCACCCCGGTGACTCAATTAAGACTGACAGATGGTCCCGACCTGTGCAGGATTCAGAGCATGAGAGACCCGTTTTGCCGCCTCCGTTCTTGCAGATAATAAAACCCACATTGTTTCCCAGAATAAATGCCCTAAGCTCAGGAGGCTGAATGGAGTGGGCTGCTGAGAGCTCACAGGCTTGACCTTTCCTGCTGAATCTATTCCCTCCCTGACTGCACCTCTCCACCCAGGCTCAGAGACCAGGTCCTCAGCTAGCCCCCTGTATTTGACATTCAGATGCAACGCTTCATTTTTGAGCATAATGATCCTCACCCTTGCTATGACATTCACACCTCTTTCCCTGTAAGCAAATGTTTGAAATGACAAAACACAAAAGGGCAGACATATGTTCACGTAAAAAACTTGGGTCTAGAAGGGATCAGAGTTCAAACGGAGAGCCTATGATAAGTAATAAAGTAATAAGTAATAAAATCCTCCGATAATTAAATATGGAAGTAGGTTCAGTCAGATTTCACAACAACCTGGGACTGTAAATAATTAAAATATCATAGTCTGTTTTCAAACTCATGAAAGCATTCTGGGCCAATGATTTGATTCCGTCTCCAAATATTTATCTGGTAAGTCACTTCAGACGTTGCCTATAACCAATAAGGGATGCAATATAAGCATGATTGCATACCAGCATCCAGCATGCGAGCCCAGAGAATTCATTTACACACAACATTTCTCATTCGCAAACCCCGCTGGCTCCAGTGGCAAAACAAATTGAACATTTAATTAACAAAACACTGCTTAGACATTCTGTAAACATACTGTTAAACACAGACCCCAGCATATTTGACTGTTAAATAAGTATGTTTAGTTTTAGTTTAGTAAGAATTTTAAAAAAAGTGTGAACATTGTGCAGGAGAGGTTAGAAGTCAAAAATAGCTTATGAAGATACCTGCCCTATAAAATATCAATAGTCATACTAAATAAAGATAAGATAAATAGAAAGATAAAAACAAAGATTGTGAAATTCATCAAATATTTAAGACAAAGCAGTAATACAAAAAATTATAGAAATGTACAATTTACATAGAAGTTTGTGTTTACAAGTTGAGATACATTACAATGAAATCCATGAAGTGTTATAAATCTTTGCTTATTAGAGTCCTTTACAGATGTTTTTTGAATAATGATAATGTAGATGTTGATTGTAGTGATGGAAGTAGGTTGTTCCAAAAAGATGGTCCTCTGTATTTCAATGAATATTGATTAAGGGAGGTCTGACAATACAGAAGATGAGTAAAAAATTCTGGAAAACTCTAGGCAAGTCATGAGTTAGGTGTACATATTTATACATGAATACACAAGTCTGGTATATGTTCAAATTAAAAATAGAAGTTTGTTTTCTGAAGACAGGAGCAGATGAGTCACATCTTTTAGGAAAGCTAATCGCTCTCAAACATTTCTTTTGGATTAGGAAAATCTTACTGAGGTAAGTGGGATAGCTCCCCAAGCAGTATTGCAATACATAATATAAGGATAAATTAAGCTGTAATAAAAAGTTAAAATACAGGAATGATTAATCAATGAACTAAGATACTAACTGACTTCGTAGTCTTTTTACAGACAAGTTCAATATGGTAGTAAACCTGAATTATTTCAATGTTGCCTATGAATATTTTGGCTTTTTTCTTTTGGATACTTTTACTTTTTGTTACAAAATATCATAAAATTTGATTCTTTTTTTTTAATATTAAGAGACGAGTTTGTTAATCTGAAACCATTTAGAAATAGATGATGCTTCTCAAATCAGTGTGCTAAAAATAAAAGAAAATCAGCAAATAAAAGAGGCAGTACAGTTTTGCAGACCCTAGGGAGGTCAGTCATATAATTCAAAAACAAGAGAGGTCTGAGGATGGAACGCTGAGGTACCCCACAAAGTAGCTTATTTGAATTATACCTATTTCTATGTCTGACTAGCATCTGATGTCTTAAGTTTAGATCTTAGAGGTTATTTCTGACCCTAATGTCAGTCTGCTCAGATTTTTTTTTTCTAAAAGCAATACTGACCTGTCCAGCCGGGGTAGCAGCGGCAGTAGCCACTCACTGGATCACAGCCATCAGCGTGGCTACAGTCACAGCGCTCACGACACTCCAACCCATAGGTGCCATCCTGACAACGATAAAAACTCACCTTTAAAACTGGGCACAATGCAACACGGTGATCCAAAAGGTTCAAGACCAATAGGATTCTTTGCAGCGCCGCCTCAGTTAAAAGACAGACTTACAGAGCAGGACTCGTCACAGCGCTCTCCCCTCCACCCAGGAGAACATGTACAGATGCCGTCTATAGGGTCACATGCAGCTCCATTGGCACATAAGCATGTCTGATTACAGCTCAGACCCCATGTACCACTGGAACAGAGGATGGAGCAGTCCACACCCTGCCAGCCTGGGGTGAGAGAGAGCAGAGACACATAGAACTGTTCACAATTATATGAAACCAAGTAGATACAGCTACATTGTATTACAGTTATAATTCTACATAAATAAACAACCAAAAAATTTTATTGATTTAAGGGATATGAAAGAAAATAATTATTTCTGCAAAAGTCTGTTAGTCAGATGGTGGGTCCACACACCACTAGAATGCAATATCTCAACAACTACTGGATGGATTAAGATGAAATTTTATACAAGCATTCATGTTCCCCAGTGGATGAATCCTACTGACTTTGGTGATCCCATGATTTTTCCAGTAGCGCCCCCAGCAGGTCAAAGTTTTCACTTATCCAGTGAAATATTTCAACATGTACTAGATGGATGGCACAAAATTCCAGTTTCCAGTGGATAAATAAAAAGCATAGCTTATATGATGTATCATTCATTAAAAAGAAAACTGAACATAGCAAGCAGAGAATAAATTAAGGGCAGGGGGCTCATCTGAAAGTTGTGTGTAATACAGTATGTATACAAACACAACCATCTTTATGTTTTTAGTCTTACATTATCAAGCACAGAATTCAAGAGAATTCAGATCATATAGTTTGTATGTGTGCAAATGTTGCTCATCCATGTAAGAACCTGACTTTTCAGATCATACAGTATACAGTGCAGTCAGTGTAGCATATGTTATAAAGGTCAAGAGTTGTTCTGAACCTTTACCATGAGTCAATTATACTGTACCTTCCCTGCAGATGCAGGAGCCGTCAACCGGGGAACAGGATGCATGATTATGGCAGGAGCAGGTGGACATGCAGCTTGGTCCGTATAGACCAGGAGGACACACTGTAGCACAGTCCTCACCCTGAGGTAGAAATAATGCAAAGTCATGAGGCAAAGACTCAGCATGGCAATAAATGCTGACTCTGGCAGACCGAAAATAGGGATAATCTAGTCTGAACAGATGCAGACAGAAAGACAGGGAAGGTTCACTGCACTTCTCTTTAGCTTACTGAACTGTTTATTTAGACCAGACGAACTGTATCTGTATACAGAATAAGGAGCAAAGCAGCTGTATAACTGAATGGATTTATGATAGTAACTAAAGTTCAAGAGGAAGGACCACACTTGATCCCCCCAAGTTATAGTCTCCCAGCTTCCAGTTATGCACACACTAAATATTCTGACAGTACCTACTCCCAGCCACGCTTTGCTTTTTGCAACCATGCCCCACCCAATCTCTCCACTTCTCTCTCCATCTCTCTCTCCCTTTAGGTTAGCCTCATGGGGGGTCTCCATTTTCATCAGTGGAGAGACTGGCAGGACTCTTAGAATCCAGACCCTTCCCCCAGTCCGTCTCCAACCAAGCTACTACCAAATTTGCCTTCTGTCCAACTAGCTTTAATTCATTAATACAACCATTTTGGTTCTAAATAAATTGAAGTTGTGGTTCTTGCTTGGTGAAATGCCTGTTGGAAGATGCATCTATAAAACTATACACTGCAAGGTGATGCAGAGATTTTGCAGACACAAGTGAATGGGACCACCAAGAGCGATTAAATTCCAGGGTGCAGTGATGCAGTGCTCAAAAGTCTCACCCAGCCGCTTCAAAGATCAAAGTTCAACCAAAGTGACAGTGTTTCAGGATCATGTCTTTGTTCCCTAATTAGCGACTCCTACTGGTTGGTTCAGGTTCCTGCACAAAAGGAGTTAGGGCTGAAACTCTTTGCAGAAGCAGCTGGCGACTCCATGTGTATCAGAGGAAGCACATGGCTGTCTGCGCCCTTCTCAGGCCAACAGGGAGTTAGCTGTACTAAGAATGACAATACGATGACAGAACCAAACTGGGGAGAAAAGGGGATTATGCAAAAAACAAACACATAGACTCCATGGTGAACTGGGTGGACGGGGTAAGGCAGGATCCCGGAGACATCCCTGTCAGACTGCAGCCGACTCTCAATCTACTATTAATGAGCACACCAATGGGAGATAGGCAGCCATGCTGGCGCAGCCCTTAAGTCCCTTACCATTTTAGAGTGAACTATCTGGTAAAGGACATGGAGTACTCCTTCCCTGTCCTCTGCAGCCCGCGGTCATTAGAATTTCTCTGTTTTAAAGGCTGAGCACAGCCCACCTCCACTAGTCTCGTCCCTCCCTAGAATGGAGATCACAGCCAGTGTATGGATTCCCACACCCTCCCTTCCAAACCCTGCCTTGAGTGACAGGTGACACAATGATTTAGAGTTCCAATTAGTGGCCCAGAGGAGTCCTGAGTGGCTCTTGCTTCGCTCACTAGAGTACTGGGGGACTGCTGGCTGCTCACTGCTCTCATTATCATTTTGAACTCAGTTTAAACAGGAGGCAGGAGGAGATGTGCCAGTGGACACCAGGGGCAGAACACACATCTTAAAACATCTCTCCTCCTCCATCTCTCCACCACATAACAGCGCCTGTCTGTGAATGAAATTTTTATCAATCGGTTGCAATAACCTTTGTTCTACTGAAAATGACAGCTTCAAGACTGCTAACAATAGCAGTTCAGTTACAGTTGTTAAGCACAGAGAGAGAAGGTCGACCAGCCAGGGGAGCTGGAATGGTGGGGGTTCAGCCTGTCTTCAGAGCACAGGCAATTTACTGGTGACTGGACTCATGGATAAAACGTCATGCAGCCACAAATGACCACATGGATTTTGCTGCATCCACGGCCGCGTTGGATTCCACTTGGTTTCCCCCTCATGGCGCAGAGACCAGTTGTTGGTCTGCTCTCAAGAGGGGAAAGGCAGCTCTCTCATTAGTCGCCTGATTCATATTCCTTCTGAGCTGTGAAGGATAGAAGTCAGTATGTGGAGAATCATTATTAATACACGGGCTGTCAGTCCATCGCACGAGAGCAGCAGGATCTTACATAACTTACATAACTACACAGCCAACGGAGGCAGCAACCAGACCTGAGCCGCTGAGAGGCAGCCAGGTCGTCCTTGGCCAAGGCACTAAATTCACACCTATTAGTATCTTAATGTAATTGGAGAGCATTTTTTCCAGAAAGCCTCTCGCTGACACAACATTGATCAGCCTGGTACCCATTGAGACTAGATGCAAATGGCACCACTAATTACCAATCAGTCTCACTCCTTAACAGTTCATCTAACTGCTGGATGAGTGACTGCAGTTTAAAATTCATGCTGCAAGATATAAAATGAACCTCTGAACCTTTTGATGAGGCTAGAAAGCCCTGAGAGATAGGAAAATGATTTGTTTTCACCACCCACAAAGGCAGACTGGAATCCATTTCTAATGCAGTCATATTTCAGATACAGCAGTATCAACAGAATCTGTAGAAACTGTAGTCATAAGGTAGAAATGTTACTGTGAGTACATGCTGCAGATTTCAAGGGGCAATGCCTGAATAGGTAACATGTAATCACTTTGTCCCAGTCAAAAAGAGCATGTCCAATTACTAGAGCTAAATCAAGCGTGCAGGAGCTCAGTCTGCTCCAACACTTTGCTTGGTTTGCCTCCCGATGGGACTCCAGAACAAAGATGCAGCAGGGAGGCTTAGTCCTATCAGCTGTCCCCTGGGGAAGTGACTTCACCAACAATCATATCCTCAATGCCATCATCAAACACATTTTAAAAGCCCCACGGCGTGATAATGATCACGCGCCATGCATATGACAAAAAGTTACACACGTACAGGTAGGTGACACAATCACAGCTCTACCTTTCTAACAAACCATCTGTGTTGTTTGCACAGCAGCAGCTTTAATCGAAGTATCAAAAAACTACCACGAGTAACCCCCCCTCCCAACACACACACAAACACACCAATCATCCATATGAGGTGTGTCTGTTCCCATCTGACTAACTCCTTTTCTATCCAGCTCCTGCCCTCTAGGTCTGTTTAATGGATCTGGCAGCCCTTCCCAGCAGCCGCCAAAGAGAACAGGTGGAGCAAATTAAGACACAGTCTGTGGCCCCGCTCAGTAGCTCAATTCACCACAGTGGCCCGCTGTAAGACACAGGCAATTTCCACTGAAATGTAATGTTGGCAGAAATGTACCCTCTCGGTCTCTGTTGCTTTGTAACTTCAGATTGCAAGACAAGAAATACAATGGGAAAACTGATTGAAGTTACCCAACTAATTTGACAGTTGTAAAAGGGGACAATATGGCTGCACAAAAACTACTAAAAAGGAAACATATATAGGTCAATGATTCAGTTGTCTAGGAACATAGATCTAAGGTTGCTCTCTATTTGTCTCTCTGATGCTACAGTACGAGTTAAGGCATATCAACTGTATTTGTAAAATACACACGACTGATTATTAATGTCTGCAACGGGCTGGACCAGAGAATAAATCATCTAGCAAGGAATTTCTTGTGGTGCAATACAGCACATCTATAATAAGGCAATAATAAAATGTCTCACCTTGCTTCTGCCAGCCTGTGTACAAAAAGCCTCTAAAGTAATACTGGGACCACTTCCAGAACATTACGACCACAATGACGCAAACATTTTACTACGGCCACAAATAACATGAAATATAAATCAAAGCAACAACCTTCACAAGTAAGCTCATACAGTAGAAGGATGAACTATTTCACAGCATGTGGTGTGAGTTATATTATAGACACAACACTGACCCTTGCACGGATCTCCTTTTATCATTATTATTTAATGAAACAACACATTTCCGTAAGTGTAACAACAATTACAAGGAGCAAGGTTACAAGGACAATTAACCTATGGCAGTTTTATGAAAAATTAATATAACCAATAGCATAATTACAAGTTGACACTTCGTAATTACAGCCATGATTAAATGAAAAATTGAGCAAAATGGCAACATGTTAAATGATTTTAAACACAAAGTCATAGACTGATGTTGGAGGGTTTTAATGTGTTTTAAATGCATTTTATAATTTTTCCTCCTTTTTTTTCCTAATACATTTTAAGTTTTCCTCTTTTTCTTTTCTTTACTCCTTTCCTTACTCTTCTTTCTTCAGTGAATGTTGGCTCTGTGTTGGTTTGTGTAACATAATTGTGCTAGCATTTTGGCATGTTGGCTCTCTCCAAAAGGAGAATTAGATCTCATGAGACCAAGTAAAGGTCAAAATAAAAATAAAATAAATAACATCATCTAAACATCTAAAATAACAATAAAACATTACCATGATAGCAGCTGCTGACCTAAGTACAATTAAATAGCAGTGAGGGTATATGATACTCACCATGAACCCAGGGGCACATATACAGGCACCGGTGACAGGATGGCAGTCCGCTCCGTTGGTGCAGCTGCAAGGCAGCATGCATCCCTCTCCATAGTATCCTGGCGGGCAGGTCTCATTACAGTAAAGCCCTGTCCATCCCGTAGAGCAGGTGCATTCACCAGAAAGCGGGTGGCAGCTACAACATAATGAGAAAGAAAGATGAGACAACAACAGGAAGATAAAGAGTGAGGCGAAGTTTCAGCTCTGAGAGCATCAACACTTCATTCGTGAGCAGGGTCAAAGTGTGAAGTCTGCGCCAACAGCAATTCATCCATCTATGTGTCTACGTGCTTGTTTCAGATAGATGAGGTGTCCCTTTTCTCCTTTGTTCTGTAATGACTTCTACGGTCGGTGCCCAACTCCAGCCGGAATCAGAGCATTAACATTGCATTAACTATGAATGCTGCTGAGAAATTATGAATGAAGCAAAGGTCGCGATTAAAAGCTAACTGGATGACACGGCTAAGAGGTGTCCAGACTTCAGAATGAGTGCTGGCTTAGAGCTAAGATGAAGCAAAATTGGGTTGGAGAAGTCTTTATTCATATGGAGCTACAGGGGCCTTCGCTTCAGGGCTTGGTTAGAGTGAAGCTGTGTGTGGCATTGCACTGATGTCTCACTTACCTCACGGTGTTGGTGGTATTACAGGGGCAGTACTTGTCACAGATGAGGCCGTAGAGGCCTGGGGGACAGAATCTCTCTTGGCAATTAGGGCCTTTAAACCCTGTTTCACATAGACAGGCTCCATTGATATGGTGACACTTGGCTCCATTCTGACACTCACACCTCTGGTTACACTGCGGACCAAAGGTGCCTATAGGACAGTCATCCTGACACCTGGAGGAAAATGACACTATCTTTTAAATTGGTGCTCTAAAAATGTCATGTACATACAAAAAAATTAGAGTCAAGGATGGTAAATTCAAAAGTCAAAAATGTTAAAGCAGCTCTGTACACCTGATACATTGAAAAATTACAGCTGAAACAATTAGTCTTTCAATCAAAGCATTATCAAGCAAAAATCTCACATTCTCTCAAATGTTAAGATTTTCTCATAAATTGAATATCTCCGGGTTTTAAACTGTTGGTCGAACAAAACAAATTATTAAAACAATAACAAATCACCTTGAACTCTCTGAAACTGTGATGGGCATTTTTCACTATTTTTGGACATTTTATACTAAACAATTAACCAATAAAATAACAGATAACAGATTATTCAACAAAGAGAATAATCGCTAGCCAAAAAAAAGGTAAACATTACAATGTATGTACAGTATGATGAATGACAAATTATAATTATATTAGATATTAAGCTCTTCAGCTGCTACTGTAATATAGTAAAAATCTTATATTATAATTAGTCTTTTTATATTTCATATTTTAAATAATTAATATTTAATTTGCAAATATTTTTAGGAATCCAAGGCTGACATGGGCAAATTTCAATGAGTACATGACAGGGAAGCTTTAAAAGCAGCCACCTGCTGTCAGACTTCAGTATCTCTGCAGGGGTTGGACAAGACTTAGCAATCGCCATCAGCCACAGAAAATAGAATTGCTGAGGAGTTTCTCCACATGAAGCACTGAAGTAGATAAAAAAATTGATTTTTCTCTTCACTTAAATATACTGACTTAACGATACAATCCTGGTGGAGTATCAATCTCAAGAGTCTAACAAAGCTATTACAAATAGCTCAATTACATTATAAAATGGGCGAGTTATGTTTCATGTTTAAATTACCCCGGCTTTAGTTTTATCAGGGGACAATGGTATTATTATACTAGACAGGAAAGGGTGGGGGCTAACAAAATCCCAGATTATTCCTGGCAGGTTAATTCACCTGCCACTGACAAAATGAATGAGGGCAATTTTGCAAAATAATAAAGTAAAAGAAAGGTCTTGTTGAGGAAGTGTTTCCATCCAAGAGACAATTGCTTTAGCTGAACTAATAAACCCAGGCTGCTCTGGGCTGCTCTGGCAGGCATGGGGAACTAAAAAGATCTGTGGATTTCAATGAGACCTTAATATAAGCCCATTACTTATAATTAATGAGCAGAATCCAAACAGCATGTAGCCCATGGTGAGATCAATGGACAGACTGGGAGTGGAGGACGATGAAGGCTGAAGACATGAAACCTTGCTGGCCGGAATGAAGTACGAGATAATTTAAACATAAACACTCCTATTAAAAGCTTCCAATCCACCTTCAAATGGACTAATGGGCATTTATAAATGCTTATTTCTCTTGAGCGCGAAATTATTCTAACATTTCCTTACTCTTTTAAAAGAATAGCCAGGTTTGTGCCTCATTTGGATGTCAACAAAGAGAATAGGTCAATGAGTGACTGTTTAATGTGTAACTGTCGGCATGAAACCATCCCTTTGCATTACTAATATCAATAAATCATGGCATTTTCTGGCCTATTTTGAAAGTAGGAGTACAAAACTTTGCACAGAGAACTTCACAAAAGGCTTTTGTGCATAATAACTGAGCAGTCTGTCTGCCAGGGGTGTCTGCTGTGTACCTGCGTCCACTGAAGCCAGCTGCGCACTGGCACTGCCCCGTGATGTGGTCGCACAGTCCGCCATTACGACAGGAACAGTCCTTGCTGCAGTTGATGCTGTACTTGCCAAGAGGGCATGGCTGGGCACAAACTGAACCCTTTGAAAAGCAGCCAGCAAAGAAACATATGAGATACATCGCTCACGACTACGCCTCGCCAGGACTGAAATACCTTAAACTATACTTTAACGCTTTTGTTTTATTGATGTTTGGACAATTTGGAACCTAATGTGTATGTTTTCCTATCAGTGCATGTGCCTTACCTCCTCCTATTCACAACATAAAAGAAAGTATTACACTACTCAAAACAACACAGCAACGACAACACTATTTTCACACATTATCGTTAGAAAGCTCAAATTAATGTAGAGTTTATTTTCACATGGGAAGTCCAATTTGGCCATTACTGATCTCTATGTCATGGGAGAAATAACATGGACACCAGCACTACAATATTTTTATTGCGATGGTTAACCAATTATTGTTGCTGTATTGGCAAGTAACTGATTTAAAATAGGATTGGGCAATATGACGATATGTGCCATGACACAATAGAAAGGTGTCGATCCTCAGAGTTTTGATCATACTGTTTATAATGTGGTATCTGTCCCTTTAAAATCTCTGCTTGTTTGTGGGCAGTGTTGCACATCAATGACCAGGAAGGCTTTACAGCAAAATTAGATTTTTATAAAATTTTTGAATAAATGTGATGAAGTACCTCAATTTGTCAGACATTTAATTCCCTAGATTAGCTGAAAACAGATATGCATATCTGGCTATTTCATATGCAATCAGTGTCTCAACTCTACTGCAATATAATATATACTGCAATATAAAATGATTCATACTATAAGAGAGATTTTATCCATATCTTCCACCCCTGATTTAAAAGAATGCCAAAAATCAAAGAGGGCAGTGCTTTTAAAAGCATACAATACTTTTTTAAAGATTTTGTTTTTGCTCTATCGCCTTTATTGAATAGTTTGACAGTAGAGACAGACATGTGGGGAGAGTGCAAGAAAGATGACATGCAACAAAGGTCCCCAGCTAGAATCAAACCGGGAAAGTTACCTTAAAACGCTAGGCCACAGGGACGTCCCTAAAGTAACACTTTATATTGTTGACTGTGGGTGGCCATGTTCACTTGATATTACTTTGTGAACAGGGGTTTGATAAAGCATGCACAACCTCCACACTAGGAACTCAGATATTTTTTTTCTTGCAGGGAGTAGAGAATCCCATGTTCTCATTTATAATTGAACACAGCATATTGATCCTAAGGTCCATGTTCTCAACGTGTCAGTCTCTGCTGTAAAGACTACATTAGAAATAAACGTTTTTTCCAGAACACTATATTGAACCCTTTTCTTCTTTCAGGTCTTTCTTCCTCATTGCCTTTGAATTGTGACCTACCGTCCACCCGGCAGGGCAGGAACAATCTCCAGTGATGTGGTGGCACGTTCCTCCATTCTGACAGGGGCAACGCTGCTCACAATGAGGTCCGTGACTACCAGAGGGGCAGCGCTCTCCACAGCTGAGAGTTCAACAAGAGTCATATGTCTCAGACACAGAACTTTGTTTGCCTGCAGTTCTTTGCATCAACAAAGAACACTCAGACAAACAACAAACAGCACATAGAATAAATATATTGCTGGTACTCACAAAGCCCCTGAGTACCCCGGTGTACAGATGCACTCTCCTGTCTCGTGGTTGCAGGTGGCACCATTGAGACACTGGCAGGGTAGTTGGCATGCCTTGCCAAAGTAACCGTGCTCACAGGGCTCCTCACAACGCCATCCCTGGTAGCCATCAGTGCAGACACAGGCACCTGTGATGGGGTTACACTTAGCCCCATTCTGGCACTGGCACCGATTACTGCAGTGAGGCCCCCAGTAGTCACTCTCACAGCCTGCAGACAGAGAGAGAAGTGGCATCAGACAGAGCAGAGTAACAAAACTAAAGAGGAATATGCATCAGCATTTATGCTTGAAAATATATGTCAAATAAATGCCAGCAAGTAAAAAGATTACTCATAAAAGGCTTTCTGTATGTAACAGTTCAACAAGAATGGTGAATATTCCTGGAAATGACTCCTCATAACCAATTACCATTACACTGTGAAAACCTTCCTACACTACTCCATAAGCATAATAGTTCTGACATTCATCTTCAGTTTATGCCTATATTATTAATTTTCTATCAGTTCAATAAAATGTCACAGTTTTTAATGTAAATGTACATACACCATTGTGCTGCTGTAGCTAAATATTCACTAGCACACCAACAGATACACTAACTTCTCCTGTTTGAGTATTTGCTAAAAGCTACAGTGCCCAGCTATTTCAGCTGTGTGAAATGATTTAGATGAAAGTCTATATTCATGACCTGATTTACATATTCAGGAGGAATAAATGGGCTTGGGGCTGACAGCTACAGACAAGTTTACAGAAGTCAAAAAATATTGTTCATTCACTCTTTTCACTCCTGCTCAGGGTTATAGGTTGCAGGAGCGTATCCAAGCACGCCCTGACCAAAAAGGAGAGGAACACCCTCCACAGGTTGCTATACATCACAGAGGTAACATCAAGAAATTCACACACACGCAGGAAGAACATGCAAATTCCACACAGAAAGGATCTGGGCCAGAAATCAAAATGAGACTGTGTGTGACCACTGAGCCTCCGTTTCACACCTACAAACACTTCTTCACTTGGTATGTGCAAAGCTTCTGTAATGACAAATATAAAGCCAGCAACACAGCAGAACAAAATTCATATCTCCTGTCAATATGAGCCTTCCTCAACATTAATCAAACTGTAACCAAATCTGTAGGTATCCCAGACAAGTGACTGAAGAAAGCTTCTGGCTGGAAAATGCACTGCATAGAGAGCTGACAAACATTGCAGCCGCTTTAGAGACATGTTGCTTAATCAAGTTAACTCTTAAAAAACAATTTGTCTTTATTTAGGTTACTAAATATATATGTATTGGACAGGACTATACAAACAATATAAAAAATAATAAAGGAACCTGTTGATTTTCTTCCCTTTGATATTTCTCAAAAATAAGTTAAGCTTTCAATTTCCCCATTTTCTAATGGGAAAGTCCTTCCCAACAGATCAATGGATGGCACTTAAAAACAACTGTCTTTGAAGATTAGTTAACCTTTTACTTATCTTCCAAGTAGATCGCAAAGGCTAAGAGCATATCTAGCTGCGCTCTAGTGCTTGCAGCTGTGATGTTTTTATTACTATTAAAGCTGGCTTAATCAAATTTTAACGGCAGGAAAGAAAAACAGCAAAACAAGCTAACAGATACCCAGTCATCACCATATATCCTACTTACAAAGTTGTGTAGCAATGTTAGCATTCGTTTGGAGTTGTTTTTCTGGTCACCTGAAGTTCACTTTTCACTCACCTTTTTGTTCTGTTTTGGTCTCAACAAACTATCTGGGTCTTTAGGAACTAAAGCTAAAGCTAACCTTAGCATGATTCGGTGCTTGGTAATTAGCATACAATGGGTTTAGCCAAATTTTTGCTTACAAATTGACTTGAATGAATTAGCAACCATTTTGATAATCAGGTCATTGTTTGTCAATTGCTTAATCAATTAATCTACTAACCATTTCCGCCCAGACTCAACCATATGGTAAAATACAGGCAAACCAATATGCTAAAAGAGGCCAAAAAGCTCTGTAGAGTTGGATGAACTCTCAGTGATTTTGGTGCTACAAGCATCTGTAATTCACATTACACATTGAGTCATAGGATTCAGTGTTAATATCAAAAATGTCTATGCAGGTTTAATGTGTTTTAACTAAAATTCTTGGTACTTCCCTTGTAGTAGGGTGACTAAAGCTCTGCATAACCAACAAGTGAAATGAAATGATCAAACAGGTGCAAAATATAGTTTTGTCACTAAGAAATTGGTGAAGATATATTCTGTACCAGACAGAGTATATGTGATGTTGACATACCACAACCATCACAGAGAAATGCCTTAATAACACCCTGAAATTAATCTGCAAAAAAGGCTAGCAAGCTGCTCAGTGTTCACACCTCTCAGTGACTAGAAGGAAGAGCAAAAGAGGATGAAAAGATTAAGAACACAAGGAACAAGTGATTTTTCAAAGATAACAGTTTGTTACTTTTATGTATTTTAACACCTTTTTCAGGTGCAACTTCAGCAGTCAGCTGTCAAAATGGCCAGTGGAAAAAAAACGCTTAAGGTACTGGAGGCAGTGAAATGATCAAACTGCTATAACTCTGATGTCAAACATTCACTTTTCAAACTTTGCTAAGTGTACTTTTAACTGACTAATTGCATTGAACTTGGAGTAATAGTGCAGAAAGGTTCAATTTGACGGAATAACACCTGGTCTGGATGAGACAATGTTCATCCTCTGTGACGACTGTGCA
Source organism: Maccullochella peelii (assembly GCA_002120245.1). NCBI lineage: Eukaryota > Metazoa > Chordata > Actinopteri > Centrarchiformes > Percichthyidae > Maccullochella > Maccullochella peelii. The sequence continues at coordinate 371,858 of LKNJ01000067.1, read as the reverse complement.
AATACAGAGACCCTAGAGGTGTCATTCCTCAAAGAAGAACAGTAAAATTAGTCTTCCCAGCTGTATTGTATTATTGGCACTCAAGAAAATTGGTTAAGTTATATAACCTAGCTGCTTTACATGGGTTACTGTAAATAGCTCAGTCACATTACTAAGTGGTACCTAAGGGAATGGTGGGGGATGGGTTTGTTTAGAAAAGCTCGATACATCCTATAAACTGCAAGCAAATAGCTAATCTTCAAGGTTAAATGAGCAACCAGTTTATATGTGAAGAACAATCGGCACTGAGCTGGGGTAGTAGGCAGTCTTCACACTCACCAGGGTAATTGTTCTTTCGAGGATCTAGTGGTGATTTAAGTGATTGGTATGGCCTTATGTCTCTCCAGCAGCAGCTGCTGTATTGCCTCACATAAAAGCTCAGCTTGAGATCCGGCACAGCAGCCAGGATGGTGAATATTCCACTATTGATTCTCACATCATCGCAGACTCAGTTGTAAATGTAAAGACACTACGCTCCCTCCCTGTATGCTCGCTTTGCCAGAGCTGTGATCAGGCAGAGTGGGAGCTTAATGAACCCTGTTTCATGGTCGGCACTGAAGCCTGTTTTTCCAGGTACACAGCAGGAAGATGATTAGTCCTTCCCTGATACAGACAGGTCTGCCCTGAAGGGGGTCTTCAAACACTGGGCTGGTGCAGTATTGCTTCTGCGATTGGACAGGCTAGAGGCCACATTACAGGGCTCACATTGATTTGAGCTAATCTGCTCCTGGCCTCCAGTCTGGCATGAATGAGTTCCCTAAAGGTTGAGCTGCTGCCACGCAAACGACCCTGGCACATTAAATCTGAGGTGTGTGCAGGCGGCTGGGGTAATGGATGAGCAGTTTAGCTGCAACTTGGTTTAGCACTCTATAAGCACTCATCAGAGCTCCCTCAGCTCGACTGTGCTCCCTCAGCACAGTACAAAAACAGACACTGTTTACTGTTAACTGACCACATAAATAATAGTGTGTTATTCCTAAATGTATAACTCAAAATATGATGTCAGCAAAAAATACCCAGAGCTACAGAGAAAAAAGAAATAAACCAAGATCTATCCAGCACTTAATTTGCAGACTTTTCTGGTGCTTAGGAGCTCAACAAATGTTTCCATTTGAAGTTTTAAACCTTCTTTAGCTTGCAGTTAGAGGCCTCAGCACATTGAGAGCAAAGCCCATTATCTTGCTGTCTCTCTCCTACACAGAGGTTCTCAAACTTTACCCAGTAGTCTCTCACTTCCCGGCTCTGACAGCATTTAACTATGATTAAGGAGTCAGAGATCATGATGAGCTGCAGGCAAAAACAGAGAGAAACAGGAGAAGAAGGTAGCATGTAACATGAGAGAGTACAGCTAAATTGTGTGATGAGGACCCCCTGTGGGATGTGGTGTGTAGGCAGCGAATCCCACACAAGTCTGAAACTAGAGAAGATGCAATCCAGCCCATTAACTGCTCTGGCCTGGGTCAGTGAGCCTAACCAGAGGACACATACACTAGTCAGCCCAGACTGTCAGAGCTCATAATGCATAACAGTTGGAATGTGGATAACCTCACACACAGGGAAAGGTCCAATCCCAAGGTGCTGGGTATAATCCCCTTGGCTGGAACAAAACAAATCACGTTGAGGGGTAACAGCAAATAGTAAACTTCTGAAGGTGATGTCCAAAGAATGGGCTGAGAGAGCCATCATGGTGATGCTGAGCTTTGAAGTGTGCTCAAGAGTCTGCATGATCAGGGGCTGGCTGCAACAGGATTAAAACCAAACAGCTTTCAGCAGCTGACTTCATTCAGAAGTTCTCCTGAACTTGGCCTCTTCAGCAAAATGTTTGTTACTGTTCTCTACGAAGGGGAGTCTGTGCCACAGAAAGCTCCTCAAAGCGAAATTCAAAACAAGGGCCTGAGTCAAGCTCTTAAAACACAGAATATCTCATTTATTCAGCTGGATGCAGAGCAAAAGCAAACTTCAATTTGAATCACGGCTGGACTGGTATAAATGTTGGCCACTTGAGGTGGTTGGTGCAGACAGTCGCTTGCTTCATTGCCAACTCTAACTGGGAAAACCACATTACTGCTATTGGAATATTTGGCACGCAGCCCGACTTCACTCCCCACTGCCTGAGTCACTCACTGTCACATAACTATTATTAACACACATTGTTGACTCTTGAGGAATAACTTAACTCATACAAGACATTAGAAGGCAAAATGCTCTGGCTCCTGAAAGCCTTTTACTCCTCGCTTACTCTTTAGCAGAGCTCGTGGCAAAGCAAAGCAGCGTGACTCATTGTCTTGACGAGTGTCCTGCATTTCCTCATGAGAAGAGTGCACCTCTGAGCTTCATATTGTCTGATTCACGCTTTGTACCACTAGCTTTGTTCTTTTTCTTTTTTGCCTTGACAGATCTGAATTTTCAAATTACACTCCATGACCAGAATGAATACTGGCAAGTCACTATTTCAAAATGGCATGAAGAGACAGGCTTTCTTTACAGATTTTAAATGTTAAAATGATAATTTGTAGAGGAACAATGAAACAATCCTGCCTACAATTTAGCTGACACAAGAGTATGTTAGATTCTGCTCTTCAGTCAATATGAGCTATTTGTAATAGGAGTTATTCAATAAAAGCCCGACTCAACATTCAGCTATTCATCACAGCTCCCCAACTCAATGACGCAGACTAATAGAGTGAAAAGCAGACAGGACTGGTACCAGGCTCTAGAGGAAAAGTGATGATTGTTGTGTAAAGTGGTAAATTTGCATTGAGTGATAAATGTCTCTCAGCTTTGCTAAACGTGTGGCTGTAAAAGCTGCCAATACGCCACAAGACAGGCCCCACTGTCCCCTCCATGTTCTGCTGACATCTATTACACTGTTATTTATTAGTCCTCAGAAATCCCAGACACGACAAGTAAACAGTTTAGAGACATCCATGTGAGCTTGACAAATGAATTTCTAAATATACAGAAGAAACTGCCAATAGTAATGGAGGCAGTTCTGCTGAATTGGAATAACAGCGTGCTGCAGCTTCTGCTGTTGGGCGTGTCGTTTGTCCTGCCCTAATTCATCTTAGCCGAGCCCTTGTGTGTTCACATTCCCCTGAGGGAATGAGCAGCAGCACAGGACCAAGCCCACAACACAACACACAGAGACTCTCTGAACAGTTTGCTGCTCAGACAGTTCACTATAATGCACCATATGCTCCCTCCTGATACCACCTTGCAGCTGGATAAGAAGTAACAAGATCTGACTGTTGCCTATTTGGAACCACAAAACTAATGAGTGAATAACCTAATTCTTTTACGACTATGCATTACTGATTAAAAAGACTGGCCTGGTTGTTTATCCCAAGGAGGATCAGATCATTTGTCCAAGTTCTATTCAGGATGTGAACCTGGATCAATACGAGCCCTGCAAGTGCCTGCCGGCTCCTCTGCAGCACAGCTCTAACAGGGTTTACAGGGCCGGTGGTTGACCAAGACAGACAAGGCCAAGTCTACTCACGCTTTATTCTAAACAAGCACTTAAGAGTGATGCAACTTAAAAGAGCGTCTCTCTCTCTCTCTCTCTAATAAAATAGTCTGTGTTGAGCAGTAATGCAAGAAGGCTGTGAGAGACGCTTTTGCCTCAGTGCAGTAAACCAGTCACTTGTTCAACAGAACCTGACACGGCTCATGAAAGCGTCTGGATCAGCAAATTGTTACACAGCCCACTGCTCCTTCCAATTAATAATTTACCCTTCACCCTGTCCTACAGAAAACAAACCCTTTGCTCTTTTGCCACAGGACAACAACAAAAAAGCAATCAGAGCAGAGGTGGACGTTTATCTACAGTACACACCGATACACAGTGACTGGAGTATAAATAAAGCCACAACTGTACTGCATCACAGACATAACACACAGCAGTCGATCAGTCACGGGCAACATCATAGCCACTCAAAAAATAATGTCAACCTGATAAAACCAACTGTTACCACACTTAATTTGCACACATTGATTTCCTATTTTCAATTATTAATTCTAATTAGGATGAAGTAGATTGTGCCATGGGGCAACAGCAGTCGATGGGAAGGGGTGCGGCCACAGAGTGGAGACTGATGTACCTTCATATAGTGCCAATAGGGGCACCACCATAAGCATCATCATGAGAAAGAAAAAATCCACAGGGCAACATTTCAGGAATGTTTGCTGCAGCTGTGTGTGTGTATACAGTTCAGATTCTCTGCGCATCATTTTGCACAGGTGAACAGTGGTGAAGAAGTAACAAAGTGCATTTATTCAAGTACTGTATTTCAGTAAAATGTTGAGGTACTTGTACTTGAGTATTTCCATTTAATGCTAGTTTATACTTGTACATTTCAGAGGCAAAGATTGTACTTTAACTCCATAATATTTATTTCAAAGCTATAATTACTAGTTACCTTTCAGATTGAGATTCTACATACAAAACGTATCATCAGTTAATAAAATATGATGCGTTGTTATAGAAAGAACTACCAAATAGTATATAAATCAGTTAAAATTACCCCTTCGACCCACTACAACATTATAGTCCTGCTTATATATCAATGCATCAATAATTATGATCCAATAATATCAGACACTGACAGGGCCATTCTGCATAATGAGTACATAAATATGATGCTATGATACTTAAATGTTTTTTTCAAATGCTTACAAAACTGTACTTTTAGTTAAGTAAAACTTTGAATGCAGGGCTTTTACTTGTAATGGAGTATTTTTAGAGGGATGTATTACTACTTTTACTTAAGTAAATGAAAATTCTTCTTCTACCACTGCAGGTAAATGGGGTAACCCTTTACATTTACAGAAGGCACATCCCCTTACCTTGAGAAAGCCAGAGCTGATGTATTATTTGTTCATATTCACGATCGATACAATGATAAACAACTAAAAGAAAAATACAAAAACTAAAAGAGGGTGTTCCATTTGATAATAATGGTCTTTGAAATGTGAGAGGATGAAATAAATGAAATGAAAGATTCCCGAAGATTGCTTGATGAAAGAGAAAACTAAAACATCAAATGAAGATGAGGTGAACAAAACTTGGCAACATGGCAGTCCTTCATCTCGTGGCCTCCGGTGTGCTCAGCTACAGTGGTAAAATCACAATGTGCTCCTTCACCTGCACTGTCAGTGTGAGGGGCTATTGTTGTGCCTCAGGTATCATAATTAGAGAATTGTGACTGCCTTGATTTGCACAAGTCATCTTAATAAATGAGGCACTAAGCTAGAGAAAGCTGTTAAATTTGTGCACATGGTATTAATTAGTACACCTCTATGTGCATAGTATGACTTCAAAAGCAGAGATGCAGAAATGTCAACCCAGCCCATTAACAGATTATGATGTATTGTACATATTACTGTATAAGGAGTGTTTCGTGTGACACTGAACATACTTTGTTTCTCTCCAAACAGAGGAGGCAGAGGCAGTCACAGGTGAATCTGGGACTTGCTATCAGGGTGTGCGAGCTTGAAAGAGATTTTTTAAACCAGTTTGTTGTAACGTCAACATGACATCAATTATCTATGTACGTGCCAGCCTGCTGTTTTGAAAATAGCAGGTTATAAAAGCAGGTTTTGTTTGGTGCATCACCAAACAAAACCACAAAAATTAGCACCAGTGCAGCATGTCACACTATAGAGACATCCTGCAGCTGTCATGCCAAGCCACATTCGATATCTCACAACAGAAAAACATTCTCTGTATCTGACGCAAGGGACCATTATGCTCAAAGGACAGTCATGCAGTTAAATATAAATACTGTTTGTACAGCCAAGTGTATAAATATCATTTTTAAAACATAACTTGTTTATTTTATTTATTTAAGATTTGAAATTTCAATTATTCTCTTTCACCTGTCACATACAACCTGGTTAAAATCACCAGTGGTTGCAGTGTAATTTGGGGGAACGGACACTAACAAACTAGACATTAGACTTGACAAACACAGAAAATGTGATCTAGAAGGCTACCTAAAACTAAATAAGACTACAGAGAAAGGTAGGACTGCAACTAATAATTGTTTTCATTACTATAATCTGCTGATTATTTACTAATCCATTACTCATTTGGTCTATAAAATGTCAGAAAATAATAAAATATATCCATGACAATTTCCTGAAAGCCTTCTTTCTTTACATTACCGGTTCTGTATGACCAACTTTGCAAAATCCCCACAAAAAATCACTTTACTATAGTTTACTATCAAAGAAAATTATCACAATCAAGAAACTGGAACTAAAAATTATTTATTAAACAACCATTTGATCATCAAAATAGCTGCCGATTCATTTTCGGTCAATGAGCCCCTTTACAACGGTGATCCTTGGCAAAAATACTCTGGAACATACTTAAAATACAGTTAATAGAAGTTGGTTGTGCTGCAGGAGAGGATTCATGTCAGTTGCAATGGATTCCAAGTTTTCACTTTGGGGAAAAAAACCCACCTCTTAATCCAAGCTAAACAGCACTACAACTGTTCTCTGTGACGGAACAAACTATAAACTTTGCACCGCTACACCTAACAGTTAAAGAACTTAGGATACAGCAAAGATACAAAAGGACAAATATAGATTTTTGTGAGGAAAGTAACTTTATTGCTGCTCTTACGGTTGTTAGATTATTGTAAACTTTAATGGACCAGTGCTGCATCCAGTTTAAAGACCCTGAAAACTTGGTTTGAAAGTATTTCCCTATAACACCTTCAACACTCATGACTAAATGTGCAACAATCAAAGTTAAAGTTTGAAAAAAGAAAGAGTTTAATGCTCAAAAACTCAGCTAATCTTCTTCATCAGGACTGTGTGGATGTGGTTTGATCAGATTTGACTGACAGCGGCCTGACAACATAAGAAAACAACCTTCCAGCTGTCATGAGACTGCGTGTTCGTGTAGGACCACTTCCCTCATGGTAAGAAACTAATTGAGAACATAAGTTTTCAGGGGCTTTAATATCTTTGGTTCATCTTTTCTTAGATGTGATAGTTTCACCAACACTTCACTCCACTTTGAACGTTGTAAATGTTAAAACATGAAACAAGTCATTGTGGAATTTAATGTAAGACTTTGTATTATTGTTTGGTTCCTTACTGTTAATGATCAATAATGTGGTCTAGGACCAGAAGTACATCAAGTACACCAACAGTCTGTGTGAGAAAAACACACCTGAACTTCTTTCTGGCCAAATCATACACTAACTTAGACATTCAAACACAAACTAGAAATTAAACTAATAATAGTCATTTTCAGAAAATGAAACTGAAAAAAATTCTAATTTACAATGAGAACAAACTAAAAGTGAACTGAAATTGAAATCTAACAGGAAATTAAATAAAAATGAAACTATTATTTTCCTGGGCAGAGAGGACAGGTACAAACACTAGCAGGTACTTCTATCGTTGCTAGGTTTGCATGTCATATTTGTTGCCGTGGATGTCTACAAGCAGACAAGTCATTAAAACAACAACAACAATTTGACGTGTAAGGTTGTAAATAATGTTTCCAATCTTTAAATTGTATTATTTGAATGGCCTTAAGCTGTACCTATGCAGTAAGTAATAAAATTGGAGTCAAAGAGCACTAAAAACCTATTGACCAACACAGAGGTGTATGAATACAAATGTGGTGGAAGTTATTATTTTTTTCTGACTGTATTTCTTGGACCATTCCTCTCCGTGGAGTGTTGTCAGTTGTTTACTCAAACCGACGAGTGTCTAACATGTGACAACGTATAGATCTGTCCTTCACTGTAAACACAAACATGTTTAAAGACGGACAATCAGTGCGCCTATCCACCTACCAAATTAATCCAAACAATACAGAAACACACACACACACACACACACACACACACACACACACAAAGATAATTGCTTTTTAATGATCTCACATTATGCAAATGCTCATCACGAAGCCATAAATCTTTGGAGGAGTTTCTACCTGCCTGACCAACAGTAATGCCAACAGACTGACATGTTATATTGTACGAGGAGAAGAGTTAAGAAGCAAAGACTTTTACTGGCCTCCATCTACTTATCTGTGCAATTATATACCGTAATCCTGGCCATTTAAATGATCTAAACTGTCCAAAAAGAAGCCAAAAAATACCAGAAATGTATCATCCACTTTCACAAAACTCCTGCTGAACCACTGATATTTATCTAAAAATGGACAAAATGTGGTAAAGCAGTGTGTTTAATAACCTACTAAATTAGCACTGGATCCTGTGAAATATTCAAATATCTGAAAAATAGAAGTTTGAAAACCACAGCAGTGCGTAATGCTCAATTAGGTATGAGGAGCAGCGGCACTGGATGGATAGATAGCTGGTACAATCTGAAAGGATAGAAACAGGAAAACATCTCCAGCCTTTGATTAACACAGAAAAACTGTAGATTAAGGGTTTTTCCTTCATACCATCATCTCTCCAGGATAACACGGACCCTTTGGAGACTTCTCCCAAAAAGGAAAAAAAAAAAAAAAGAAATCCTGAAGATCATCTCAAATGAACTGCTGGCTCTGAAAGCACTGTTGTTCTTTCAGTCTCTGAAACTCACTAGGCCCATAAATTATTCTCCCCGATTCTCAAAGTCAAAGTGAAGTGAAAAGTATACAACAGCAACTTAGGGAGTATTGTGTGTGTGTGTGTGTGTGTGTGTGTGTGTGTGTGTGTGTGTGTGTGTGAGTGAGTGAGTGAGTGAGAGAGAGAGAGAGAGAGAGAGAGAGATACTGTACATTAAACAGGCAGCTAAGAAATGAATTGAGCCATCTGGGGAAGAGCAGGAGGTTCCAGCACCTGTCAACATGGGGCATAAATGCTGAATCTCAGTCCACATGACATTTACTGTGAGTGACAGAACGGCGTTTAAAATATTTAAAACAAGCACAACAATAGATTTAATCACTGGTCACTTTTGATTAAACTGAAGTTGTCTAGTTTAAGGACAAAACGGAAGATACAAGAGTAAAAATTTCCATCCTAAACCTTATTTCAGAGTCAAGGCAAGGACCAGTGATCGATCCATGGACCTTAACCCTCTTTTTGTTCAGTGGCGGAGGGCAATTTTGTCATTCATACTACAGTATGCCCATGCCTGGAATGGAAGTGAGTCCCAGGAACATGTCCTAGAATCATAATACAAGCTAATGTTTAAAGTGCGAGGCTGAGAGAATCACATGGTGTCAAGTTCCTTTGCAAATCTAATTTCTCAGGGGGGATTCATCACTTTGAGGATGCGGGTGCCTAAACCAGTCAGTCAGCATTTTCTGTCTTTCATCCATCTAAACTCAATTGAAAGGTCTTAATGAAGTGCACACTACAGGACATGATGAACTCCTATAGGTCTGCTTTTCTGCTCAGACTTAACATTGTATTGGCCGACGACGGCACGTGCTCGGCTGCTCCGTGCAAAAAGACAATTTCAGTGGCATTGACCTTGTTTTTTGCTTTACAACTAATTTTGGATCAGTTTCTGCACAACACAGATTGGATCCTCATGAATGTATCCTTGTGTCTGGTAATGATTACATTTCCTCTAAAATTTCCTTTGATCCTTATCATCCAGATGCCCTTTTGTCGATGTTTAGATCCCAAGCTACATCTCTCTGTTCCACTTAGTACGCCCTAGCAATGCGATAGCGTCTCTTCGCGTTTTGTCCTTTTCCTTTTTCCTCTGTGGCAAAAGCCACCAATTTAATTGAATTTCTGGGCTTTTAATGTCTGCATTACACTAATCAGAGAAGAAGAGAGTAGAGTAGTTTATCTCGACCTTGGAAGAATTAGCAGAGGGTATTTGTGGAGATGTTAATGCTTTGAAAAAAAAACACAAACTATTCTACAAAATTGTAACCTGAGCTCATATTGATCAGCTAATCAAAGGTGCTTATAGACATTCCAGACACTGACGTGCACTCCGGCTTCAGGGAGAAAACATGTTCTGGTGACAAATTGCAGAAAACTCACACCAAAGATACACAATTCTCTACTGTGATTCTATTTCACAGACCAAAACACTGCCTTTTATATAAAACAATGCCAGTGTTGGCAAATACATTTTTTATGAGTTGACCTAGCTTCCTTGTCTTGATGCTTTGTGACTGTATACTATTAAGATCGTAGCGTTGGATGATTCATCAGTCACAGACAGTGGAAAGACAGGGCTGCCATTAAAGTAAGGTGCATGCATTCTACTATCTCACACAAACAACATGCAATATAACCTTCTGAGAGGGTGGCACAACTGCAGTCGAGGCAGAACACAGTAGAATGCAAAATACAACCCCAAATACCCTAGGGCCCGGAGGCAAATTTGATTAAAAGTTTGTTTTTCTTCACTCTCAACAAACGGAGGAGCTCGTCGATGCGGCACTGACAGTTAATTGGACTTGGCAGGGCCACGAGTTCATTCGTCAGCATTGTGTGGGGCTTGCCTAGGAGGAGCAGGACAATCGATGTCCCTCAGGACGGACTGTAATCACTGCAACACTCCAATGAAGTCCCGGGTTAAACATCAGGAGATTGCAGGTGCACCAGAGGATCTGAGAAAGACTGCTAATATGCTCCCACTCCCAAAGCAAACGAAGGACACTGCAACACAGCACCCAAAGGACTGTGATGATCCCTAAGAACAGAGTTACGCCTCAAGCTATTATTCTGACCAAAATTATCATGAACCCAAGGTCCTGAGAGGTGATACGGGTGTCTATAACAAACATTTCACAAATAAAATACTATATGAGACTTTGCATGTGAGTAGTCTACATCAGTGGGAGTTTAATCTGAAGGGTCACAAAATGATGAACAGGATATTAAAGAAGAAAAAACTGAATATTCTGTTCTTTTTTTTCAGGATTTTCTCTGATCTTTGCTTTTTTCTTGTGAATTACAGTATTGGGTAATGTTAGACGTTCCTAGCCATTTAAAAATAATTACAAAATAAGGGGGGGGGGAAATCACACTTTGGGTCACAAGCACACACTGGTATGTTTTAAACTAGGTCAATTGAGTACTTTCTTTGGCGCAGGTGGCCCATGTGACATCCTGGCGGAGGTAGACAACGAGTGGGTGGTGCATCTCTACTACTCCTTCCACTTTGAAAGGAATGCATTGAAAGTGTTCCAGATCAGCCAGATCAACCTGGGGGCCGGGACTCAACCAAGGGGTTGACGCGGGAGGGGAGAAATCTGAGAGGCTATGAGAGGATTAATAAGGTAGGACAGAAGAAAAAGATTCTCCTACACAAATTATGACTTTCCTCCAATCTTTCTCTTTTCATTTTAAAATAATGAATAGTTTTACCTCTCCGGGCCTCTTTTCACAAGAAGACACTGCTTCACTTTAAAAGGATCTAAAGCCAAAAAGGATGTGCCACTGATCAAAATAAAAAAATTATATTAAAGCAAGGAGAAGATTTGGCACTGCTGGAGAGACTTCATGAGACAAAACTGAGCAGCATTTTAACACCATGGCATTTTATATCTGGTGTGTGGAATTATGTCTGCCACACACTGAACTGTAAAAAGGTCATCAAAAGCAATGATCAATAAAAATCAATTGAATCTTTGGAAACAAACTTCATAAACACGGCAATGGACCACAAAATCAAGTGTGACTTATAGACTGTGAAATGAGCATAAAACAGCTTTGCTCTACATTAGCATTCAGGCGATATCCTTTCTTTCTAAACTGTTATCATAGCATTTCAGCTATTTTAGACACACTGACCTTCTCTTAAGGACAGGAGATAAGGCTTTTTAATGTCCTTAAATCAAGCCATCTATGCAGACTCTCAGAGCTGGGTAGTGTGTTCCAGGAGCTCTTTACTCTCTCTCTTACTGAATAATAGACATCACAGTGATAATGACCACTGGGACTGGATGTTGTATCTGCACTGTTCAAAATTATAGCATCATCCTAACCATCACCACGATATGCCGTAATATCCACCGGCTTTTTGTGCTCAGGTTATATGCATGGAAAGAAAGCACTCTCAAATTCACACACACACACACACACACACACACACACACACACACACTTTAGGCATTCTCCCAAAGGTAATGGAGCAGTGAGCTCTTGGGGAACAATAAATCCTGCTTAATGGGATGGTACAAAAAAATCTTCAGAGCTGGTAAATCTGCATACTGGGCCAGTGAGGCTTATATGTACAGAAAATGTTAGAAAGTGTGTGTGTGTGTGTGTGTGTGTGTGTGTGTGTGTGTGTCAAACCAGTTGATGCATGATGGTAATGCAAAATCTTTTCAAAAGATTGTGGTGGTCGCTTTCAGTGGGAATATTTTAATAATATTTAATTCACGATCAGCATTCATGTATGTATGTGTGTGTGTGTGTGTGTGTGTGTGTTGTCACCAGTAAAGAAGGCTACAGCTACAATTCATTCGATGGGCTCACCATCAATCAGTTGAAGTCTCGGCTCAGTGATTTACACTGCACATAAGTCACTAAGAGACATGCAAAGAAAGATATGAGAGGCATGCTGTCCGAGCGACATCTTGAAACATCTCTGTCAGAGCCTCAGCAGTGACATCCACACAGTTCAGTCGGCTCTGTTTAAGAGCCAACACACAGTGCCGGTTCACGAACTGCACATAACCAAACAAACAAACAAAGTTTGTGTGTGAAGTCCTACCTAAGTTCTTAGTAACTATTAGTGGACTACTGGACAAAGTGGTGATTCACTAAATCGGTTGCACCATTAGAACTTAATGTCTAAAGACTTTAGTAATTGGTAAATCGGTTTCTAGAAAACATCTGTAGTGCAGTCCAATCAAAAGCAACCATCAGTGTAAACATGAAGTCACTGTAGCATCATGAACTGTAACATAACTGTACAGTTTTCGGGGGTTGTGAGAGCAAAATGTGTCATTATGTAATACTGTATCTTGTCCTTGAATGAGTATTTTGCCATCTTCCTGAGTGTTAGGTAATATCTTGTATTACATGGTATTTTGCTATTTTCCTGTGTGATAGTTTTCATCTGACGCAAAGTACACTGGTATCCTGGATAGATTTGATTTCTGAAAACAACGTAACATTGCTATGAGGGGCAATAGGAGAACAGTCTGCCCTGTATACTGATACTTGGATATGATACTTGTTAGTGTAAGGCAGGAATGATTTAGGCCAAGGTCCAACAGATTATCCCTCCCTTGCCTCTGTATGTTATGTTGCCATTATAAATATGTGACCGTTTCTGTACTTCGGGGTCAGACTCATCATACACAGCCCTGTGCATGATCTCTGTCCTTTCAGTTGAAACAGATTGACTCGGTTCGCTCTTTATTCTTTTGCTTAATTAAATCTACAAAAAAAACAACTGTTTGTTGAATCATCATTTTATTTGTTCACTTCTCCACAAGGGAATGCATAATTTCCACCACAGGGGTCAAACAAATTAATAAACTTAAAGGTGCCCTGTGCAGTTTTCTTGTAAACAAAAGTGAAACTTACATTCAGTGTTACTCACCAAAACACATTGTGTGTATCCTTGAGGTCGAACAAACATAATGAATGTATTTCTTTCCTTATAAGACATCTACAAAGTTGTTTTTTAAAAATGTTTTAAATCATGCATTGTTTGCATCCACATTTACAAGCTTGCAGTCTTCTTCACTCCTTTTTTTGGCACATTGCTACGTTTCTTGGCTCGTTACTGCCACCAACTGTCAATCAGAAACCAGCAGCAGGATGTGCTCTCATGCATGTATGATAGAAACAAAACGGGGACCCATAAAACATTGCCCTATAGTCAAAACGTCTACAGTACCTCTAAGGTACATTGTAATTGTAAATGTAGGTATGACTTTGTTTTATTTATACTGGATATGCAAAGATGGAGAAATATTGTGTTTCAGAGTTAGTAGTTTTTATGCCTTTTAGAATGAGGGGAAAGTATCTGATTACGCTAACCTAACCACCTTAATTTCGTCATTTAGTCTATTGGCATAACATTTTGAGGTATATTGTGTTTTTGGGGGGAGATACAATTTAAAATCTTCCCAGTTTACATCATTATTAAACAGCATTTTGATCAAACGTCCAGTCAGATGAGTCAGCCATATTCCATTGCCTTTAACTCTTCGGTCTAGCTCATACTAGATTATCAAGCTAATGTTAGCTTCGTCAGTTGGGTTAGTCAGTCGCGTAACAATTACATCTTTTAGTTACTTGGGTAAATATTTAATTGCAATTAATCTCTACATGAGAATTGAAATTTTGTGGTGCAACCGGTTATTATTTAGTCATCCGACTATGACCCTGTGTAAAAAACAAAAAAAACAAAACACAGCCTCCTCATTCATTTCAATGACACCAGTCCGGCGACGAAGCAGGCGAGTGCAGCGCCTTCCCATATGATGTCGCACTGTTGTGTGCACCGCCAAAAGTTCAGCCAGGCTCAAATTCAAATAAACCAACCAAATACATGCAAGCACATGTTCCTGGTAATTACTTTGTAACGTGAATGCTGTATTTCTACTGTTTAACTCACGATTGTTGTGAGAAAAGATAAAACATTTGCTGCTGTGATAACTTTCAAGAATTGTAAAATCCTGTCTCAGAGTATTATAAACCGCTATGCAGAGTTTTGGCGTCCGATAAGCTTTTAAACTTGTGGTTTTGTTACTCAATCTGGACTTCCAGGGTTATATTTGATTGTTTCACTGGTACCTTAAAACAACACACCCCCACCGTCTGAATGCCCACTAATTCTACACATAATAATAATAATAATAATAATAATAATAATAATAATAATAATGTGATAACTAAGTTTGAACTTAAACACTGGTGCAACCGGCTCCAGTTCACCAGTACAATATGGAGACAGAAAAGAGGGGATATCTCAATGAGCATAAACTGTGGAGAAATAAATAACACTGTCACATACTTGGCAGTATATAAACTGGCTGCAACACTCCCTGTGAGCCCAGTGTATTACACAAAAACAAAGCTATGGCAACGCAGGAGGGCTTAATGGATACATTCACACACAAACACACACATACAGAGTCGTAACTGTGTTCCACGAGGCACTATAGATCGGTCCATCTTCTGTCCCCTCGAGAAACACTGTTGCCTGGGCGCTTTGATCTATCAAAATGAATGAGGCAGCCGGCATCGACTGTTACAAGCAGCAAGGAAGCCCTTTCAGAATGATACAGTTAGAATATTTATAGTTCTTCCAAAATGTCTCTCTTTACATGGTTGTATAATGAGGAATTCAATCGATTTAGACTTCTTTTTTAAAAGGTGGTGCAGAGATCAAATCTCACTTTTCCAGTTTTTTTGTTGTTGCTATGGGGCCATCATCTCAAAGAAAAGTGACTTGTTGCTTTTATACTGATGTACACATTCAAAGGCACACACACATAAACACTCACAAATAATGAATTCTCCATCTGTAAGATTAATGAAGAGAGAAGTTTCGAGAGAAAAGTACAGAGACATTTTGGAGTGATGTGTCGAGCCACAGAAAATCTGTGTGCATCTTTGTCCCGTTCAGTGTAATTCACAGTCTCTCGCTCTTTGACAGCGATGCATGTCAATGTCCTGCTGCTGTGGGATTGGAGAGGAACCATCTGGCTCAGATGCACTGAGAATAATGTGTAAATACTGTCGACGGGTGCCAGAGGGAGTCCTCACAAGGGTGTTTTTCAAGCCAAAATTTAGTTTAACTGCATGGTTTTGGTCTGGCTAGTCTTTCACATTGCATCTTGCAAGACGCTGGTTGTCTTCTGCAACAAAATAAGCAAATTAATATAAAGGAAATATCTGCCATCTCTGCTTGACCCAGCCCAAATTCTTATTTCAGTGAGTTCAATAGCTAATGAAACCAATCACTGATTTAAAACCTTAATAATGAGTAATCTTACGGTTTTAGCTGACAATTAACATAAAATAAGTAGCATGTGCCCCCCCTGTCTGGTGCAATATCCGACAAACAAGTGTTCATAGGCCACATTCATCAATTAACCATGTGTATAGCACCAGCAGCAGTGGCTGCCTTCCCATTTGAATACATTAGGGAGGAATATGTTACCTCATGGACCACGGCTGACCAACCACATTAGATTTGGCTATTAAGTGTGATAGATTTCTTCTTAGAACGCAAAGGATGCTTTGTGGTTAACAAAGCTAAACTACTCCTTGGACTTTTCAGATACTTATCTTGGTAGCATTGATTTTTAGAATCTCTGCACAAGTGGGTTAACATTTCCACCACAATAAGGAAAAGCAAACTCCAAGAAGGCAGAGAGAAGAAACACTAAAAGCTCCATATTTATGCACATTTCTTCTCCCTGAGCAATGGGGAACATATCATTATCCGACTGAAGCACATGAAATCAATGACAGTGCTTCATTGCACCTAATCTTTTAAGTGATGGCAGTCATAGCTAAATATACCCTTTACATACAACATCTATCTTTATCATTCTCTTTATCTGAAAGCTGCTATTACTGTAGGATATAGTGACCCTGTGTGACAGACTCATCAAGAGGGATGAAAAGTGCAGAAAAGTACACAGAGGTGCGAGGCAAGGAGACAGGGTCATTTCTCTGCAACTAGAAAAAGAAAGTCTACTTTTAAACCCAAGAAACTCATAAGATTCAGAAAAAAACTTTATATAGTTTTCATTCAATAAACTCATGATATTCTACAAAGATTTGATTTCCCATTTCATCTCATACTGCGCTGTTCTTTTTACAACAACATATACTATATTTGTTGCAAACTACAACCAATAATATTACTACTTTGGCAAAACCTAGTACTATACTTCAGCTGACTAAAATGACTAAAGACATAGTGTTCAGTCCCATAAGCAGAGATCCATCTATCTGAATTGCCTTTGCAAAAATTGCTGCTGTCCCTGTTTTATTGAGTCTAATATTTTTTTTCCATCAATTGTTTTCTTTCAATTTTTAATTTACATGGTGAAAATCCTATTGAGAGCGTTGTTGTTTTTCAAGACAAACCCTACAGACAAAAAAAAACAAAAAACAACTATACACAGTGGCACAGAGAAGACAAACACTGTACATTTCAATCTAAAAAGAAGAGAAGGCAAAGCAACAGAAAACACGAGCACAACAGAGAAAAACAAACATTAACAAGTACATGTCACCACACTGTTTTAATGCCCGAGCTGTTAAATGAAAAGAGTACAAAAATAATTTCATGACATGTGATCAGAGAAACATGTTCCACGTTCCACAAACACAATACACAAGCATCACAGCAATCACACCAGCCAACAACAACAATTAATGATTCATCACTCTTTTGGGAAAATATAACCTCAACTCAGAATGCTCCAAATCCACACGTGATAGATGAACGAGACAACATTTGCAAACAAAAGTCACCAGCAAACATCCTGTTTTGCCGTTTTATCTGTGGTCCACATCTACCAGTGTGCCCTTGAGATGAGTCTAGAATACCCCAGAACCCCAGGCAGGTCATGGAGGAGGTCTGGTCTCAGTGGGACTGTTGCCTCAGGCAGGGGAAGAGGATGAAATGTTTTCTGGCTACAGCAGGTGGACACCAGCAGGTGAAAAATAGGCAATATCTTTCTTCAGCCTTCTCCACTGCTCCCAACAAAACTTACTGAATCTCTCCCACCTTATCGCCTTCTCTTTTCTGGCCACAAACAGTCCGACTCTTTATTTTCACCACCTGACCCATATACAAAACTGCGTCCTGGTGGGTGCTGCTCCAGAAACGAGGTCCAAGCCTTTGATCCAGCTCCAGATGACAGGCTGAAAGGCTGTCACTTCAGCTTTAGGCCGCTCAGCATCCCACGGTAGCTCTTCATTTCCAAGCCTGGGCGATACACTTTTTATCACATTCATACATCCTTCATCATGTGACCAGCTCATTCTACCCTCTCACCAACCATCGTATCAGGGAATTGGCTTTTATGTGAGCACAAATACCTCAACTCAAACATAATAGCGGTAAAATAAACAGCAAATAAACCATGGCATTGAATGTGTTGGAACTGAATAGATGTTAACGCTTTTCAGTCCATGTGAGCCATAATAATATGATGGAAGACTGGTAAAGCTCACATCACCTATGTGAGCTGGGTGAAAGTAAAATTCACAGTGAAAGACAAAAAAACATGCTGAACCATTTACACGAAGGAAAAAGAGGGCAGATTTAATTTAAAAATTGGCACGCATTCCTCATTTCTACAGATGAAAGCTCGTAAATGAAAAAGCCTGGAATCATGCCTGGTATGGAAATCAAAAGTTATGAATAATGCCTCTGTCTCAATCATCAAGTCTGTTTTAATAAGGTGGATTAGCCCAGCACCTGCTGGCTGAAAGGCACACACGGCTGCACTCCTAACCAACCAAGAGTGGGACAAGAGTCCCTGGGGGCCCTGAACCTCACATCCTCCGTTTTGGACCCTCACCAGTCTGTAGGAGTGAGTAGCAGCAAACCGCTCAGGCTTGTCATTTATGCCCATGAATCCACCTCCAATGGGCCGGCACCGCAGTGAGAGCAGCTGATTTACACGCAGCTGCTAATCAGGGAATGGCTCTCTTGCTAATGAAAACTCATAGATCTATACAGTAACACTACTGATATGATTTTAGCTCCCATTACTCATTCCTAAATATGCAATAGGCACTAACAGTTAAAGTTAAGAATTTGGGGTCAGAAATGTTGACGCAGAAAATGGTGGCGAGGTCATTGCCATCTCTGTCCTGACCTGGGAATAAGAGTCTCCTGTATGCACAATCGCTATTTCTCTGCAGACATAAATATCACAAAGGAGTAAATATATTCTTTCCTCCTGTCTGGCCTCACTAACACTCCAGCATTTAGCTGATTGCAGGACGGATATGCTTAACTTGAGTCCAGCTCTGGGAGCTGAGAGGAAACCCCAGTAAACAGAAAGGCCAACACAATGGTTTGTGTCAGCCTGGCATTGATTCATCATTCCACTGAACAAGTCATAGGCACCAGTCATGATTAAGACTACAACAGAGAGCGCGGTAGACACAAGGGGGATGCAACCATCCATCCATCCGCTATATTCATCAAGCAAATCACTTCCACTACCAGCAAATGAAAATGAATTCATTGTGACTTACCTGTTCCATTGGCTATGTTTGCTAAGAAGAGAGGATACAAAGCTGAGCAGCTTTGAGATAGACGTACATTGAGGCAAAACAGTTGTAGGATTCACGCTACCTTCTTACGGACTAACTGGCTGTAAAAGCCATTTAGCAATAAATGACTAATTGTAGGTTTAGGAGTCAAGTGCACTCACCACTAGAGCAGTCCAGTCCGCCCCATCCAGGCTCACATTGGCATGTATCAGGAGACACGCAGCGACCATGGACACACTCCTCTGTACACAGAGCTGAGATACACAGAGACATTCCTCATTAGTGTAGTTTCTAATTGAGTTAACACACACATATACACACACAAGCAGAGTGTTAAACATCATTAAACCACCAATAAACAGCATAATGGAAACCACCAAGATAACAGCCGAAGGAAAATGGCCCATAAAATTGAACACTCAATATCTCCCTAATACAGTCAAGGGACTAAATCTTAGCCATATTCAACATCCATCTCCACTACTTGACACTGGGCTAAATGATTTTTTAGGAGATTAAGTCCTTGGTCAATGTCTCTGTTTATCACATAGCTTTACTTTCCACAATGAGCTGTTATCAGCAGACTGAGCCATGAAGGAACAAGCTGTAAATCCCTTCTAATTTGATCAGCCAGTGCTTTGTCATATAGCGATGCTTTAATGTAGCAGGTCCAGCCACTGCAGTGTTTACTAAGTGTGCAGTTTTCTTGATCATTCATATTGAGCAACACGGCACCCAATTGATTGGGTCGGCATCAGTATTCCTGGGAGCGTGTTCACAAGAGTTGGAGGTTTGGTTCAGTTGGATAATAAAGTGACCTACATGGAGGTTGTTTTTTTTTTGCCACAGTGCTAGTTTTTTTTTTTTGCGTGAAGCCAAGAAATAAAAGTATCACAAAAATAGGCACTTAGCATGAATAAATCTGGGCAGCCAAGGTCATCCGGCCAGCAGGGTTAAGATAGACAGGCTCTTATCTGAGGAAAGAGACAGTCAGGCCAATACGATGAGAGAGAAACTCCGCCTGATGGGAATCAGCAGTCCACTAACACGGCCTGTGGAGGGATGATACACAATCCAAGGACAGCAGAACAGACAAACCTTCGCCTTAACTGATCAGACCTGTCCAACACTTCATCCAAGTTCTGCTTCTTTTGTTCTTTATTTTTTTCTGTTTTATGATCACAAGTGAAAAAGGGGCAGGAGGACAGCGTCTGTGAGGTTTTTAAAAACAACATAAGCCCTGGGGCGATTTTGCAGCTCTGTGTGCAACACTATGGTGCTCATGATCCTGCAGACAGAGAGGTCAGCAGAGAGCTGGCTGCAGGCCTGAACAGTGCTACTATAGATTATCACTCAATCAGGCTTCGATTAGAATCCACTGCCAGCAGGAGAGATGCAGCAGGAGAGGAGAAAGAGAAGTGAATCCCAAACACCCACGAGCCGGTGCTAATCGCAGAAATGCTCCCATGGCAAAAATGGTAAACCAGAGATTTAAAGATAATTTAGGACAGATTTCTGAGCATCAGTACTCTGGCAGAAAACTGTCTAATTACAGTAAGCCAGAAAAAAGAAAAGGGGGATAGATAGAACATTTGTGCTGACGAAGGTGTGAGATTGACTACATGTAATCAATGAGTCCACAGTATGCAGAGTATTCAAAGAGAAGAGGAGACAAATTCAATGTCACCAGGATGAGTTTGATTTCGTTTACTTTCAATCAGCAAATTCTGATCAGTGAGAACAGGGAAATGCAAATGTGTCACATCCTTTAGAAAAAAAAAAGAAATATGGAAATGAAGTTTTGAGTACGGGAGAAAGGATAAAGCGCACCCTTCTCCTGAGATCTGAACCGGTGTACTGAAGGGATGGCATAATAAAGTAGGAGGTAGGTCTTTCATTTTAATTGAAATTCATGAATCCCTCTGCTTAACTCATGTCTAAGGAATCTGTTGGAAAATTGAGTCTTTCATCTAGATAAAAGGCTAATCTAACTCATTATGCAGAGGTGTTATCAGAACAGGGAACAATAGAGCTAATTGGTGATTGTCATGCAGCGTTAATAAATTTAATATTCTTGCCCAGTCAAACTACAATCTTTTAAAATGTCTGATAAAAAATACATCATTCTGCGTTACTCTCCGTTTTTGGAGAGCTCTGTTGCAGTCTGGAAAAAAAGACCCACCAGTACGATTCGGTTTGTTTATGATTTTGGTAGTAGTAGTGTTTTGTAGTACACTGGTAATGGGGGTGAAGTGAAAAAAACATGGAACATTGTGATGTAGCTGATGGATAAATCAATCTAAGAGATATGCCAAACAACTCCCTCCAAATCTTCTTCCACATGCCTCTATCCAGCGCAGAGATGATTTATTTTAAAAACGGTGTCTTTGAAGCATTAAAAAAATGCAACAAAGCCAAAATGAAAATGAAAATGAAATCAAAAGCACAGAATCCCTTTCTGGAGAAAAAAAATCTCATCTTCCTGATCATCAAAACCCAGTGAAGTGTACTAGCATATTTCTGCCTGAAACTTTATCAAAACCCAACTAATTCTCAAAGTCATTTTTAGAATTACATTGCACCACTGGACAGGCAAGAGTCATGCAGGAGTCATCTGGCCTAAATGCGCTGCAAAAAGAGGGACTCAAAGCCCCGCAGAGCCTGTCATCCTCTGAAGATATTACAAGCTGTTGTCATTAGCGAGTTCCCCTCGTGCACAACTGTAATAATCATGCTTATTAGGAAGGAAATTAGTTCCTCACATCCTCTACATAGGCTAGTTACAGATTAAGGTAATGACTTACGACAGATCAAAGGTCACAAAATTAATAAAGACCTCCAGTTGGAAACTTCAAGCACTAATTAAAGAGAAACAGATCAAAGTTCAACTTATCATGGAGAACTTTGAGAAAATTAAACAATCACTTCCAAAAGACAGAATGATTGAAAAGCACTAACAAAGAAAAAACATCCCTGAAGATAATGTTGCTGATTTAATGTCAGAAGCATTATCCGTTTGTGTGATAATTTTAGTTCAATCAAGGTCTTCACATCCCCAGATTCATTTAGCCGCCTCCCATGGGAGCTAATGTAAGTGTTGATGTGGTGCCATATGACAAAAACACAGGCAGGATTAAAAGGCAAACACTCTTGAAGCATTTATTTTTAATGAAATAGACTTGGAGAACGCTACAGTAAACTAACAATATACAAAGGCAGGGGGGCATTTTACACTCAGTAAACAAAAGTGTCCTGAAATAGACGACTTGAGTTAATTTTGGGTCGATTTACCCTATAAAGCCCCCTTTTGTCACTGCATGCAAAACAGCTCGGGGAGTACAAATCTCTTAATCCTGGTAGTGAGAGTGCTAGGATTAAAAAGGGGTGGAACAGTTTGCAAATGCAGCAGAAAGCAAAACTGCCCTCTTGGCCCCTATCAACTCAGTCCTCCCACTTCACCTGAAAGAGGGTTAAAGGGGAGGGCGGCTGTTTTCGCTCTCAGCCTGACATAATATCAAAACCTATTCTTCATACAACGGAGAGGCCAGGTTTGAGAGGCACTTCCACAGTTGGCAGATACACCTGGTTAACACGCTGAAAAGACTGTTAATGAACAAACAGCTCCATTGTCAGTCAAATGGGTAATGAATACATTATTGATCAATCTGCGCCTCCCTCCTCAAGACCCCCAGATAATCACACCGGCTCTTATTCTTTGCTGGCTAGCTTCCCGGTGCTCTGCTGCCCTGAGGCTAGTAAAGCCTAGACAAGGACAAGCTCGGCTGTGGTCAAAGAGCATACCCACATGGCTGATACAGTGACTGCTACTGTATCAGTAACTCCCTCGTGTCATGTTGCAAAAGATCTAGGAAAATATTAAAGTGCGATTCTAATCTTATTTAAAGGGAATAAAACATTAGGTAAGGCGAGAATATCAAAAACGTAACTCTCAGAAGCTATATGTTCTGTCTTTATTTGGCCAACATGCAAAAATATTCAGTTTGATGTGTGTGAATAAAAATAGAAATCAATTACCTTTAATGAAGCTACAGAAATGAGTGAAGGATTGTTATCAGCATATTGCAACAGGCCAATTTTCACGGCTTCTGCTCTTTTTACATTATTGAATTCTGGTGTGGTTTTATGGAGGGTACTATACCTACTCAGTCTGTAACCAGGGCCCTCCTGGCTCGTTAATTTTTCTCATTGTTATACAACTTCAATTAAATTTCTCTTGCTGGAAGAGTAAAGCAAAGAGCAGTCGACGGTGTAAAATACTGTGCCTTCATGTTAAATCATGCTCAATCATCTTAAACTGTGTAAATTCACATGGACGGTGGCATGCTAACAGAGGAGGTAGTGGTGGCGTGTTATTGGGTGTTCATGATAAAGAGGATCAGACTGGAGTGGGGGCGACAGAGGCAGGGGGGCAAGGCAACCACAGTGACGATCAATCCTAATGTTTCCTCTTTTTCTCTAAATGTCTAGCAGACATAACCTGAAATGTCATCATCGAGGACAAAGGAGTTAAAAAAAAGGATACTCACGAACACACAAGTCTCCGCTCTCAAAGTAACCAGGGCAACACTGCGAGCGGCGCCTATACATGGTCCTCACTCCCCGCCGGTAAGCCGTCTTATAGCTGATCCTGGAAAAATAGACACACAGAGACAGCTACGTGATGTAAAGAGTGACCCTGTCTGAAGGGCAGCAAAACACATTTGAGGTAAAAGTACCATGATGTTCTGTTGTTATTGACAAATTTTTAAAGTAGAACGAGGAAAGATTTTTGAATTTTGTCTAAAAACACCTGCTACATAAAAGTCAGTATTTGGGTGGTGACTACTTAGTAGGATATCCACTATAAACTTTAATGGATTAATTAAAACATTTACTGTAAGATGATTACAGTCAGAGACATCCTGGCTCTGACCACTTCACTGTCAGCCACATTAACAAGGACATTTACCGTGGCCTTCAGAGACTTGGCTCTGATTTTGGTGGACAGTAAAAGGCGAGTCACTGATGACACATGAGGACAAATAACGAGACTCCTCCAAACTTACCTGTGCCTTGTGCATTTAAACCAGTTGAGGATGTCTGTGCATCTGGTGTAGTAGATCTGGTCAAATGGGTGAGCATAGGACTCCTGGACAGTCACGGCGTAGCTAAAAGACAGAAATATAAGGACACAAATGTTGGATAGAAGTACTGTACTTAAGTACATTTTTGAGGTTATTTTAGTTTACTTGATTATTTCCATTTTATGCTACTTTGTTCTTCAGCTCCCCTACATTTATCTGACAGCTATAGTTACTAGTGCATTTTCAGATTAAGATTTTACTACAAAAAAACCCTGATAAGCCTATAAAATACAATGAATTGTTAAACATTAAGCCAGTGCTTCCCAACCTTTTTGGCCCTTACAAAAAGCAGTGTTTAGTTGGATTCCCTTGTCATGTTTCAGATGTCCATGAGCTGTTAGCAGTTCAACCAAAGAGACATTTCCCCTCTTAACTTCTCAGATGGTTTCAGTTTGAGGCCCAAAGATGTAAAAAATACAAAAAAGCAAAGTCCAAAAATTAAATCGAATTTTTGTGTTTCTTCTTTCCTCTCCCATTAATCATCTCAAGACATCAAACAGCTTTATCATGTGACCCATTAGAGGGGGCCTGAGCCCTAGGTTGGGAACCACTGGACTAAACTACCTAACAGTATATAAGGTAGTTAAAATTAGTTCCACGTCAACCAGCTACAACAGTAAAATGCTGCTTACACATTGATGCATCAGTATTAACAAAATAATAATATAATATAAAATCAATCACAGAAGCCATTTTTCTGCAGAACAAGTACTTTTACTTTGATACTTTATTCATTTTGCTGATAATACTTCTGTACTTTTACTTAAGTAAAGGATCCGAGTTCTTCTTCCATCAGTGAAAGGTACTGCTGGAAACACAGATTTTCAAGCTCCTTGGAGATGTTTGGAGGAAAAAAAAAACATTAACAGCACAGGTCCTGTCAATGGATACAGTCCCAATGAAAGTAATACAATAACTTTGATATGCAAAGAAAGGACATGAAAGGAGCTTTTAGGTGATTCATGTTAGTGATATATGCAGCCAGAGGCAGTGTGAGGATATTGGAGGACCTCAAAGCCACGAATACAGCTCACTTAAGGAATTCATTTTGATGCCAACAAGGTGGAACCACAATCCCTAAGTACCCTCACCTTGGTCAGGCAATAATCCAGATAATATATCTTCACAGCTTTCTTTCCTCCCCTTTGCATTGAGGACGGAAATTATTCCTGCTTAGTTCTCATAAGTGACACTGCCCAGCACAACTAATAATTATTCAGGCTCTATGGCTGTCATGATTGATTGGGATGAGAGTACACTGATCAATATGCCTGCGTATTTCATTTGAAGCTGCAACTCAGTGCTGCAGGTACATTGAAAAAGTTCCAGGATCGATAACGTTAGTCCTGGGAGCTGGAGCTGCTAAACTACAGCAGATTCTCTTTCAAATCTAAAATTCAATGTACTGTGGTAAACACAAGAGGATAATGCTCACCTCTCCCAGTGGCTGCAGACATTGGGGTCATCCGGGTTCAAACTCCATACGCTAGTGGTCAAGCCCAGAACAAGCAGCATGGCCAGCAGGGCAACAGATGACCCCATTCTTCACTCTGAGAGGGGGACACAGAATAAAGATAGACGGTTTTACTTTGACTGTAACTTGGATCACTTCTCATATTGGCCTTTCTAATAAGAATGTATTTGTACATCACATCTTTTTGCAACCCTAGGTACATCTTTGGTAATTTAATCACCTTTGACATCGTTTTTGAGATGATCAAAACACATGCCTGTGCCTGTTTAAAGGAATACATCGACATTCTGGGAAATATGCTTATTCGCTTTCTTGCCCCTTGGTAAATACAAAGCTACAGCCAGCAGTCGGTTAGCTTAGCTTAGCATAAAGGCTGGTGGAAACAGCTAGCCTGGCTATGTCCAAAGGGAGCAAAATCCACCTACCAGCACCTCTAAAGCTCACGAATTAGCTCATTATACA
This sequence comes from Maccullochella peelii, assembly GCA_002120245.1. NCBI lineage: Eukaryota > Metazoa > Chordata > Actinopteri > Centrarchiformes > Percichthyidae > Maccullochella > Maccullochella peelii. The sequence continues at coordinate 345,573 of LKNJ01000067.1, read as the reverse complement.
GGGATGAGAAGAAAAAGAAGAAAGTCTGGAGGAAAATGACAGAAGAAACCTGATGAGGAGTTCCTGATCAGAGGCTGAGCTATACAGTACAACATACACACGGTTAGTGCGCACACTGATAGCTAGCTTACGGCTAATGTCTGTACAGTTTTTACATTGGATGTGTGGGGCTAATAAACACAGACTGCACAAATGATCCAAGGCTGGACAGAGCAAGGCTAGCCGTTTCCCCCGTTTCCAGTCTTTATGCTAAAAGTTAGGCCAACTGGCTGTAGAGCATATTTACCAAGAAAGTGGTATCGATTTTCTCATTTAACTCTCGCCAAGAAAGCAAATAAGAGTATTTAGTTTTCAATTATTTAGTAGTGTTCAAGCTGGGATTGTTAAAATACACCCTTATGCTTGTTTAACATTCGCTCCTGTTCTTTTCTCCTTCAGTAAGACCTTCAAAAAAGGACATGTGCTCTGCGCTGTGAGCGGCTGCAGAGAGGAAACCTCCCTGTGACAGTGACAGAGATTTGTTCAGACCAGCAGGTTGTTTCATTAGATGCATAGGCAGAGAGCGTGTATGATGAACGGACATACATTGATGGATTCGCCACATGTGCAGGTCTTACCTTAGCAAATCGCTACTGAAGATAAGGGCTGTATGGATGACACGTATGACTGACACACGACATATATCTCATACTTTAGGTTAATGCCTGGATACCATTAGCAGTAACATATTTATATCTTATGGATGGTATGGTGATCTATCTCAGGACTGAACATGATGTGGCCTCTTGAGAATAGAAAACTCACATCATATTATAAATAACAAACACATGAGAATAAATAAAAGGAAATGGACTCTTGACTCGTCTATGTATCTTTGCATGGCTCAATGTACACTGATCATTTGTGAGAGTGTGTTTGCATGTATACATTAGGTTGTGTGTGATCTGCATGTGCTTTGGTGCGTTACAGGGGATGTGTTCAATATTTCTGAGTGACAATAAAACAGGCATTCACATGTTCAGCTAATCTTCTGCATTGATAGCCGTATGTAGTTCAGTCACATGTGAAAGAAAATCAATCAGACCTCCACTTCCTCTATGTAGCAGTTCATCTGAACAGGCAGAGGTTAAAGTCACGTTCATTTCCTTAATGAATCCCTTCTCTGAAACAATCCTGTTAAATACTACAGGGACCCTGCTTGATTGACCAGAAAGATTTTATTGCTCCTGTGATTAGACCACCGCCCTCAGTCATTTCTCTGAATGGCTGTGGACAAATGAAATACCTCATAACTTGTCATGTCACATTTTTCAAACCTCACAAGTTTTCAGTCACAAGCCTACGGTGGGAGGCCGAGAGGTGATAAAATTAGGATTATCCTGAATATGTGGCAAGACAGCCAGAGCAAGCAGCCAGAGGCACGGGACCTTAAGCTCACCTAATCTTACAGCCTATGGTCCCTGGGGGGCTTTTTTTTTTTTGTGGATGCTGAAGCGGCTCTGGAAGCACAAAGTGACAGTGCTGCTGTGCCCAGACACACACACACACTCGCTGGGAGAGGTGATGAGAAGTCGCAGATCTGTGGGAGAGAAGAAAAATAATGAGCTTATGATGACACACAGAAGACACATGCTTCCTTGCCTGCTCTCACACACGCATGCACGTATACAAACTCATCAATTTCTTAAGGGATCAAGAATCCCAACAAGGGTATAGTTCACAAAAGCTGCTCTTGAAAGGGCAATTTAGTGTGCGCAGCCTCCACATCCAACCACACGATTTATATTCCATTTTCCAGTGTCCCTCCTACCTGGTATCCACAGACACACTACGTTACCCACAGGAATAAAAGCCTACATTAACTCAAGAGGGCCTGATACAATGAACTCTGTTCACACTTCAAACACTACAAGTGGCTTGTCCACAATGTGACAAGATCACATTATCTGTACTCATTAACAAAGCCTACAAAGCCTAAGGGTTATTGCAATGAATATTCAGGCATGAACAGAACATTGATGTGTTTGTCATCTCTCTCACTGTACTGCTCTTAATGATTCCTCCAGAAGATCAGAGGGCGGGTTTGAGATTCTTCCACCGTTCATTTGCTGTGAATTCTGAATTAAGATGTAAACACAAGCACAATAATATGGCTGTTTTCGTCAGTGGCTAAATAAATAATTCAACATTTTTCTTTTGCATGTAAACTCTTGCTAAGACCCAGATGGGGTGGACATTGAGACGGAAGACTGAAGATTTATTGTAGGTAGACTCATTATGTCTATTGTACTCACAAGTAAGATCATTTCGAGATCTATGTTTGAACTGAATTTAAATTAACGTATCTACAGAGGCACCATCATACAGCTGGCTAATAATACAAAATACAACTTTATCAAGAAAATAAAATTAACATTTGGATTACTGGGTCAAATTTAGCAAATTTGGTAAAAATGCTGTACTTACACTTTTTGTATCCACTTTCAGTTTCTTTCACAGAAACCATAGTAAAAGTTACTTTTTGCATTTTGATAGTGCTCAATTGTGGTAACATAAGTTCCAAATTTAAAGCTCTATGTGACGACTTTTTCATAATAAAAATATAAATGTTTACCAGTTCTCTCATTAATTCCTAAAGGATGCAACAAAGCACTTAGGACCCCACAGATTTGCTGATTTGCCTATCACATGAATTCTTTAGCATGCTGCATGTATTTCTCGATCCACAGTAATCTAAGAACTATACAAGCAGCACATGTGTTCATTGTCTAACGTCACCAAAAAACACCCAAAATACTGCAGTTGCAAATTCTGATCTGAAATCAATCTTCTGTCCAGGTCGTCACTACTGTGCTACTATGCCATGTTATCACACAGAGATTTAATGCCACATCTTACCCTGTTAGATCTGGTCACAAAGATTGTCACCGAGATATTTGTGTGCAGCACAGCATGTGCCAGTAGAAGAGGCTGGTGACTTTAAAAATCTAAATGTCAAGGACAAGAAACTCCCTGATATTTTATCATGCTTGAACAGATCCATGCCATGTCCTTTAGAGTGGATTTTAACACTTGAATGTTTAAAAAAAGACCAAATGTAATCCACTTTTAATAATGGTACACTGGGTCTAAGTGAACTTCTGTTCATTGTTGATTCTACATACAGCAAGTGTGAACAAAGAGCACTACATAAGATAGACAAGTCGGATCAATATGACGCTTACCACTTGGGGCTCTTCTGTGTGCCTCCTCCCTGTATCTGCAGACATCCACGAAAACAGTTTGTTCACAAAATGTTCTCCAGAGACCTTTTTCCCCCCTAAATGAATTTCTCTCCTTTCCCTCACCACTTTGATTACTGAGACTACAAAACCCTCTCAATCGCTGCAGTGCTGCATCTGATCCCGCTGACAAACTGCTAAAATAGCAACATCTTTTAGGCTATTGATGGAGACACGAGTGCAAAGCACAAGAGGGTTTGAGTTATGTGAGGATAAGTACTTTTGAATCTTGGACACCTATGGTTAATATAAGATCTGAACAATATTCAAAATTAAATCATATTGCAATTTCAGTTTCACTGAAAAAAAAAAATATAAAGATGTTTTTCGCTGGGGTCTGTACCAAACAAGCATCTTCCATTACATCTGGAGAATACGATTTGTAGGCCGGGACATCTCTGTAGCACCACAATGCTTCATTTATAATCCTGCGATTTGGATATTGCACTTGGCCATATTGCGATTTCGATAATATTTCGATTAATTGTTCAGCCCTACATCAGACACCTGCCTGCAGAAACATTGACAGTGATGAGCCAGAGCCACCTATGCCCCCAGAACTGCCCATCAGCTGAGACATCTGCATGATTAAAGCCATGTGTCTTCTCTGTGTGACTTATTAAAGTGCAATGCAATTAACCACCTGTCCCCTGGCTGACCAGCGCCGGCACTCTTACATGAATGATGCTCAGCAGGCATGACTGACTGGCACAAGTCAGAAGCTCACCTCCCATCTATAGATCCCAGCTGCTTCCCCAGCTCATCTTAGTGCTCAATGTGCTCATTTATCACAATACTCAGTTTCGTCTTGCTTGTGTTAATTTACATCTACATAATGGAAATGAGTCAATGGAAACATCACTTAGTATTGCAATCTTGTCTGGAGCAGCAGGGAGAATACCTGATCAGTTGTGGGCTTCTGTGTATAACATGTCTTTGCACAATCAGCCTATTATCCCTCCTCTATATTTAAGCTGAGGGCTCATATACAATTTTTATGAGAATTCTTCAGGCCACTCAATCTGTTTTGTAATCACTACTGAAGGATTCCCGGAGCAACCTAATTTGGAGTGATCTAAAGGTTACAGGTGTAACCACGCAGCACAGCGTGCCAATGAGATAAGCCCCACTGCTGGCCACCCCTCTCTGCTGCTGGGCGCTGAGAGTCATTAAGAGTTAGGCCTCATTAGAGAGGCCATGGTGTGGTGCATCATAGACACTGCTTCCCCTGGCTTCAGCCACATACCCGAGTGTCTGATGTGTTATATGGAGTCATAGGAGTGCCATAAAAAAAAAAAAAAGAATAAATCTGGGAAAGAATAAGACAATAAAAGGTGGAAATATACAGAAAAATAAATAAAAGAATAAATAAATGTGGATATATAAAGACAAATAATTATTTCCTTTTGCCCATTTACTTTTGTTTTTCCCCTTTTGTCCCCCTCCCCTTGCTTTTGCTATTCCCCTTATCTGCATATTTCTAATTTGCTGAGACCTTTTTTTCCCTACATGCAGTGGTAACAGATGTCATGTATGTCAGTGCCTGTATTAGTCAACGGAGACATTTTCCTTCCCCGATTCAAACAAACCGCTACCACGTTCACACTGTGCATGCGTGTCTACTTCCTGTTGTCCGTGCTAAAAAGCTCCTGCCAAAGGGCAGGATTCATGTGTGCCCAAAGCCAGTTGATTGACAGCTTGGCCCTTCAAGGAAAAGCAAAAGCAATTAGGGAAAAGCAAAAGCAAAAAGAATTATTTGTCTTTATATTTCCACATTTATAGTCTTATTCTTTGCCAGATTTATTATTTTTGAATGGCACTCCTATGACTCCATAGTGTTAGAGGCCAGGAGGAGAGGACAATGACATATCAGGGGAAATGCTGGTTTCTGACAAATGAAGCAACAGCACAAAGCTAAATAGTGCTGCTACCGACCACAAAAACTATAAAAGTTCATTAGAAAGTATTTTAGGCACATTTCAACTGTGCCGAGTGGTGGAACATACTTAACTACAGTTTAGAGCACTCAATCGATTCACTCTTGGGAATTTTTTGTTTATATCAATTAGTAAGTGTCCAATAATGTCCCTTGGCTGTTAAAGTTGCATATTAGCCGATCAGCGATCTGTGCAGTGCAAGTGGTGACACTTGATTTCTGTGAAAAGTTCACATACCCCTGACCTTTGTGGGGCACATGGGTGAAGTTTGCCTTCAGGGCTGTGTGCCTGACGGAAATTCCTGAGGGCAAACTTCTCCCAATGCCTGCGTGGGGCTGCTGCGACGTAGATTTGCCTCTTGGCAATTCAATGAAAAACTGACGAATTTGCTTTTATTTTGCCACCTCACACCAAACCACTGTGTTTAATCTGCCAAATGACAATCGCTGTATGCAAGATTACTAATATCAGGCACCATCACGAGTAAAAAAAACATGCCAACTTCAGTGCATTGTTCCCATCTGGTAGCACTACAAGACATCTGATAAATATTATAAATTTTTCTTTATTAACTGGCCCCTGGCCTCCTGTCATTTTGCAATGCCCCTGGGCAAAGCAAGTTGAGTATCACTGGTTTAGAAGTACTGGAACTGAAACTTGAGTATTTCTATTTTCTGCAACTTTATACTTACACTCCTCTACATTTAAGAGGGAAATTATCAAGTGTTTTTCACTCCAGTACATTTATCTGACAGTAATAGTTGCTAGTTGCTTTGCAAATTAAGATTTTAAAAACAAATCACATGCTAGATTTATTATATATACTTTCTATAGATTTAACTACCCAACAGCTTACTGTCAACAGGTCCACTTCAACTAACTACAACATTGCTTAATGCATCACTACTAATCATCAGACAATATAATGATGATAGTATAATAATATATCACTCAGAATAGAACCATTCTGCATAAGGAGTACTTTAACTTTTAATATTTAAAGTACATTTTGCTGATGATCTTCTGTACTTTTACTTGAGTACAGTTTTGAATACAGGACATTAAGTTAGTCTGTGCTGATCTTTATGGCAACAAGGAATCTAATTAGTGATTTTTCTACATTTTTTCTTGTTTTATTCCTCTCTATATACACACACACACATCACTTTAAAGAGACCAAACACGTGAATTGGCATCAACTGTATTTAAGTCATAAAGCCCGAGAGGGTGTTTATAACTGCATTTATGGGAATTTCAGTAACGCTGACAGCATGAAGTGCAGCCAAGGCAGCAATGTCTTATACCTGATCTCAGTAAAAATGCACTCCTGGGTACTTTACTTTTTATTACACTTGAATGATTAGGAATGCAAGCTTGACATGATCCAGCTGAGGATTAACTTCACAATCTCTCAATCTCAGACTGAACACTGCATGACTATATTACTGCTTAGTTATGGTCATGGACATTAGTAGTTCAACTTATATGTGAGGACATAGGAAATAGTGAGTTCACATTGTTTTATACAAGACAGGAAGAAAATTCCCTCCTGCTTTGGCTCTAGGCTTTTGCATATTATTTTCCAAGCAGAGAGTGAAGATGGACATGAAGGACAGATGTGCAATATCCATATTATTAGCATGCACGACATCCATATGTATGCAGTTTTCAGTTTCCCAGGAGTACTGGCGTACTCAGCCACCACAGCACTTCATTATACTTTGGGCCACTGATGATATATTGTATTAAAAAACAGAAAATACACAAAAGTAGTTATTTTTAATCTTGAGTATTGCAGGTGTGCACTATAAATTATACATTTGATTGCTTGCATATTCACACAATCAGTCTTATTCAAATCAACCCGATTCATGTCTTCAAATGAGTCTTGGCTGTTTTTTCTCACTTATTTATTTTCATAAATCTAGTACACTGATCATAAGCATAACACATAACAGACAATGATGATAACGACCAACAGTCACTCTGTGAGTGTTTAAACTAATAAGTTTCTGTGTGGCGATTGGAGTCTTTAGAAAAAAATGCTGTATGTTTGAGATGTGAAACAATTAGTCAGTCTACAAACAATTAACTTGCAACTATTTTGAAAATCGAGTGATCGCTGTCGTTTTTTCTAGCAAAAAATTGCCAAACAAAAACAAAAACACTGGTTTCAGCTTCTCAATTGTGACATTTTTCTGCTTTTTATATCAATATAAACTGAATATCTTGGAGTTTTAGACTGTTGGTCGGACAAAACAGGTAATCAGAAGACCTCATTTTGGGTTTTAGCAAACTGTGATGGGCATTTTTCACTATTCTATTTCATAGACCACATGATTAGCCGATTCATTGAGAAAATAATCAGCAGATTGTTCTATAAAGGAGGACACTTTATAAATACCAACATTTGAATTTAACAAGCTATTATGGAGTTGAATAAATTATGGGATGGAAATACATTATTAAGTGGAGTTACATTCTCCTGTGTTAAACCTTCAAAACCTCTCAATTTGGTTGCATTGCATTTTGGGGTTTCATCACAAAACACAGTGCTTCAAGTCGCTTTCCGACCAGTAATGAACTTATAACCATCCAACCTTCAGCTGACAGCACTGGCAAAGTTGTGGGAATTATTAGCGATTAGGGGAAAATCCACAGAGAAGATTTAAAACTGGTAGTTCTTCAGCTGCTGCACTGGGCCATCAAGCGGTCTCATGAAACTGTAATAACACAACAGCAACAAGACAACTTTCATGACTGTGATTTCCACCTGAAGGTTGAGGCACCTGGGAAATGCTGCGCGTCGTTTAACAGGAGCTTAATTCTGGCCACATGGTTTATTCATGTGGCGACCGCTGATATCACGACTCTCATAAATCACGCAGTGCGGCATGCTGGATGTCCACGCGCTCAGGCAGGGCTCACTAATCTCAACACCATCTTTCATCTGAATAACCTTGCCTTACCGCAGGGCAGGCCAACACCAGACACAGCCCATTGGAGGGAGGCTCTCCTCGTACTTTTATTTCTTTCACTCTGGGCACAAAGACTTTCTGCTGCCTGTCAGAGCAGACAAACACTGCCCTGTGTGCTCCCAGGCAGGAGTCTGCCCACTCTCAACCACAGGCAATAATAAGAAATTGCTTCATGGACATCAGAGGAACTAATCTAGTCTAACGCTAGCTTTATGAATGTAGAATCAGACACACAGGGGAGGAGAGCTGTGGAGCCGGTCGAGCCATCTGTTCAGAAGTGGTTCAAAGAAAGAGCAGAAAATTTGAAACTAATGTAAGTAAACATGATCATCAAATATAGATAATAGAACAGAACATATAGCAACTTTGCCCCAAATTTTCTTTGGCATTTCTACACTTTTTTTTGTAATTAACTGGATTTGGGTTCTTATCCACATAACAGGCAATGAATCTACAGTCATAAACATGTCACCAATTACCAGCTTTAGGTCTACATATTCCATAAGAAAACTAATTAGTGAAACAACACCACTTAACCAAAATAACAATGTGCCTGACGTCCCATAGCTCTTCCTGCTGCTTAGAATAGCCACATAGTTTCATCTCATGCTTCTAATAACAAACCCAAGGCATCACATATGACAGCCAAATGTGTTGCGATGCCCACTGCTTTACGTCTGTCCTCCTGTCCCCTCTCCACGGCCTGGCTCTGGGCTCCTGCTGCCACCAGAAGGAAACACCAGTCAGGCTCCTCCTCGCACCAGTAAGGCTCTCCTTCCCCACACAGACAATTAGCCACCCTGTGACTGACTGCGAGTAATGAGAGCTGCTGGAGAACCATTGGACATTTTAGGACAAATTAATGTGCGAATATTAGCCCGTTGAACCTTCTGCTCTCTACCACCAAGAGAACAAAACCTGAACTATTACTCCGCAGCTCTGGTGGCCAAGGAAACACAACCACACATTCATGCATACCAAGCAGCCGAGGTGGTAATTACTGTATTTTATAAAGTTATAGCCTTTACAGAGAGAGAGCCAAACTTAGCAGAGGTATGGTGTGGACAGAAAAGCAAATGAATAAAGGTTGAGGGAAGAAGGCACTGAACAGGCAAGTAGGGACGCTAGCTGAGCAGCTCGCCATGAAACGCTGAAACAACAGCATGGCTGCCAGGGCAATTTTACACACCAATAGTTTCACACCTCAGCCACCAACCCCTTCCAACTCTGAACCTTGTGTCTTCTTTGTGTCTTCATTTATTTTGTGTCAGTGTCCAAGATGTGAGAAGCCAAGCAGTGAGAAACTCGTCCCAAATGTCGCAGGGTAAGCGGTGTGTGAAGCAGACGGAGGGAGCGAGGAAGAGAAAAGCCACTGCGCCTGGATGCACCTTGCTTTCTGTGCAGACAATCCTCACGGGACTGTCTTTTTTTTTTTTTGAGAGTACTAAAGTTCACATTAGTCTTACACTTAGGAAAACAAATAACATAAATGTATACCGATCACTTATGTAGTGCAGTGGGGGAAGAAGCACTCAGATCCTTTACTTACATAAAAGTACAAATACATCAACATAAAAAAATACTCCATTACAAGTAAAAGTCATGCATTCAAAATCCTATTTAAGTACAGAAGTATAATCAGCAAAATATACTCAAAGTATCAAGTTCTGCTGTAAAATTGACCGATATATTCTTGCCATTATTAGACTGTGGCATCAAAGAAAAATCTGAGGGGTTGTGAGAAGATTTATGTGAGAGGTAAGAAGAAAAAAAAATTAATTCTGATACACAAATGTGTTTTAGTTTTTTTAGACTTTTTTCCTAATTCTTTGATTTATTTCGAAATATTTAAGCATTTGAAGATCGTTTTAAAAAAAAGGTTAAAAAGGTTATCACAGTTGTTTTGTGTTAAAGCTTAATCTGAAAAGTAACTAGTAACTGCAGCTGTCAGATAAATGTAGTGGAATAGAAAGTACAATGTTTCCCTCTGAAATGTAGTGGAGTTGAAGTATAAAGTAGCCGTAAAGTACAAGTACCTCAAAATTGTACTTGCGTACAGTACTTGAGTAGATGAACTTAATTACTCTCCACCATTGATTTACTGTAGTTGTGGTATTTAAAAAAAATAATAAATAAATAAATAAAAAAAATCAGTCAAGTGCAGGCCAACCTCCACTACTAATTCCCAGAAATTCAAGACACTGCGGGATCTCTCACAAGAAGAATCTGTGTATATTTAATTGGAATTTCTTTTCTAAAAATAACCAATTAAAATAAAATATTAACTCTTCATGTTAGACTAAAAGCTACATCTCCCACATTCCTCTCTAGATCAATGGTTTACTCCCACTGCTAGTGTAGCACATTAACCTTCTGGACCACTAGTCAATGACTGAAAGAGGAATGACTTATCATCATGATTATTAAATCTGAAAATATGCTTCTGCAGCACGTTAAGCCTGGCCATCGTGCAACCAGGTGATCTCAATTTGGTGAAATGAGAGCTCCATCATCCGGATTTGCATTAAAGATGTATGCCCAATTTTGTCCACCATGACCTTTTAAATGTCCTTGAATCCACTTAAGCAAAATACGCCTACTTAGACTGAATGCATTTAAAAAAAAAAAAAAAATGAACAAAAGAGAGGAGTGCTTGTGGCTCTGTTCAGCCTGCCTGATGAATACATGAAGAAGATGCCGATTTTCATCACTGACATGACAGACTTCAATGAAGACAAAATGTAACCGATAATGAATTCCCAAAAATACACATGAATCCAGTCAAAGGCATTAGGAAGTTGCTTGTACAATCATTAGGATACAGAATATAACCACTGCGCTGAAATGTTCTGTTACGTTTCTCCTGTGTCTCTATTTCACTGTAGTGTATAGAACTAGCACATAATTGTGTCATATATCACAGTAGTGTAACTATCACCATGCAATCCAACATACAAAATAAACATTTTATGCACTCAAACTTTCAGCAAAAGCATACAGTGCTAAATATATACTGTATATTTATTTATCATGTTATAAATGCCATGAACTTGTTTGAAAGCAGTTTTCTCTGCCACCTCAACCTACACAGTCTTGTGCTGTATATAAAATACTTCTAGAGATCTATACAAAGCTAACCAAAATGATCATTGCTGTAAATGTTGCTACATCTCCTCGACACCCCAACAACCTCACTTTCTTCTTTTTCAGCCTCTTCTCCATTATTCTCTCCACTCCATGGCCGTGGCAGGCAGCAGGACTGCCTGATGCTGGTGCTGGGGGTGCCAAGTATTTGTGCCCTGACCTTCTGCTCTCTGGACAGGTCTGAGTGCAAAAGCATCGCCTGTGAGGGGCTAAAGGAGATGGGACACTCAGCTGGCTGTGTGTATTATTCATGAGTCACCCCTGTTGAGTGGGCAGTTATTCAGCATCCAAATCCCCGATGTGGTTCAATCTGTGCTCCATTCACTGTCCTGACTGCTGGCCATTGATCACAAGCAAGGTAGCTGGGTGCTGAATAAGCGCAGGGGCTTTATGTTCTAGGGCTCAAAGCACCTCACTGATAGCGCAAAGATCCATCACTATACATTGGAAATGAGCCAGAGGTTGCTCGGTAGAACTGATCAGACAGGCTAAGAGGAGATGCATCCACAACATTTATTAAACAGGAGTAGCCCAGCATGTGGCTGAGATGAGGTAGTAATAGATTATGTCAGGTATCCATGCAGTGTAGCAATGGATTATATGCAGGTCTGTTTCTGAATCAAATTTCACTTCCAGAGAAATCAGCTGCTCTGTGATTATATTTATACACCCAGAAGTACACACATATAGAAACAGAGAGAGAAAATACTATGATGAGGTCCCTCTCTGAAAAGTGCCAGAGGCAAGGTATCACACTCTAATAGGCATCACACTATTAATGGACAGTTGAGCACAGTGAATCATTTGTCCACTTTAATCATCAATCACATATAGGCAGCCAAATGTGGCATGACCACAACTCTTCCCCTGTCTGCATTTGTCAGGATGATGATCATCCATCATGTTGCAGAATTACTGTATAATATGAAATGTGAATAATAATTACCATGTCAGCTAGCCTACTGAGACATACAGGACTCACTGTGGTTCTCTATTGAAACAACAGTCTTGCAGCTTCGAGAGTTCATGTTAATTACATATTTTTCTAAGATCAGAAATAAACTCGTTCAGGCTTTTCCAAATTCATTTTACCTTTCAAACCTCACTCACTGGATCTTTTTGTTAGTACACGCCATTTCTGATTAAATATTGTTTGATAATAAGGAAACAATCTGCAAAGTTTCAACAAATTTAGGACCCATGCAAAGTTCACAACGTGGGATGCTGAGAAACTTTTTAAGTTGGTTTAACAGGAATGTTAATTTATTTTATTTGTTGAGCAAGTATTCAAAATAGCTTCGCTCTTTGATCAGAGTTATGAATCATCTTCTCCATAACATTTCTTGGAACTTTTATAAAATGAATCACAGCCATTTGAATTGATTTTCTCAACATTTTAAAATCCTCTTAGTGCCTCTCAGTACCTTTTTTATGCTGTCAAATTAATATTAAATATTAAATTTCAGCATGTTTCTGAGAGGACCATATTTCAATTCTCTACTTCTACTCAACAACCTCAGTTCTCAGAAGAAAAGATTAGCCATATTTTAAGATGCTCACTGAATATTTTTCTCTGCAATCTAAATGAGTGATTAAATCATTTTTTAAACTCCACGGTAATTAGTAATAAAAGTCAGTACACCTCAACTGCAAATGTAGCAGTGAGTAAACTATGTGTAAAAAGCATATGCCTGAGATGGAGAGTGGATTTTTGCTGTCTAAGGCATAATGATGAATAATAGCCTTATCAACAAAGCACACCACATCCCAACACACTGAGATCTTATCACTGCTCATTTCCTCAGCTCATGTATTTCCTGTATCTCCGGTGGAAAATGTGTCGTGTGGTTCCCTGCACTGTATCTGACAGCCTAGTCATGTCAAAAGACTCAGGCTTTATGGCAGCGGTGCTTGCACAAGACAAGAAAGAAGAAAAGTGGCAGGTGTAAGCAGATGCATCAGCAGTATTTCCAAAAAGTCACCAGATTCCCACAAGGGACATGCTTGTCATTAAAACAAACAAGAAAAGAACTGATGAGTGCATTAATCAGAGCGCGGCAAAGCATCGATGGTGAGCTGTTGTCCGTGGCGTTACTCCCCAGGACCGGTTGCACCTGAGGGAGGGGGGATTAACGCAGCTCCATACTGAAGCGCCTGTATCTGAAATCTGCCTGAGCTCATCGTTTCTGCTCCTCGCTAAGAGGCTGTGGCTGGATATCAGGCTCAAGCAATCTATTCCCCTGCAGAGCGCTGGCTGACCGACATCAATGCCGTGCATTGTCGAATTATTAATTAAATGCATGCAAGTATAATCAGATGCAGACATGGTCAGACCTTTGGGACAGCTAACATAGAATTGAAGCTGAATCTAAATTGCAGATTTCTTCTTATTTTTCAATGCCAACTAGCTATGCTGTTTTAGGAGCAAAACCTTGTAGCCTTAAAAATTTAGCATCACTTTGCACTTATTTAACTTTGTTGTGATGCAAAACATGTACTTACATGACTTTTATTTACAGTCCAGACTCACAAGAGACAAAAATGCATGACAAAAAGGACTCAAACAAGCTTGTGTCTGATTTTACAGTCAAATAATACAGTATGCTGCAGGAAAAATATGTTTACATAGACAAGTAAGAGATCAGATGTGGGTGTATGCCGTGTTATATTGTTTTCATTCCCTCTCCACAGACGTGCAAAATGTAAATGCCACAGCTTTCAAAAGTAAAGCAAAGTCCAGGTCTTGCCTCCATATATTTCATTAACTTTTGTCAATGTAGTTGCTATGGCTCCAGGGTATTTGCTCAATGCTCAATGCACTTTTGCTGAAATAATAAGATCTATCATTCAGTGCGAAGCAAAAACAGCTTAATTTGCAGAATAAAGGTCATTGGAGCTGTTACTTTTGAGGGTCTTTGACAGGGAACAGTGTTCAAAACAACAAACTCTAGAAGAAACTCTGCCTTGACATATTACAGTATACTGAGGTGTTCACATGCAGCTCTCAAAATCTGTGTCAAGCATATAACGCTGCGCTGACTATTATGATTTGCCCTTGTGAACTGGACCCAACCCACTCATTATCCTACAGCACACTGTATGTGCTGCACATCCAGATACGCTGCTAGGGACTATTCACACTGCTAAACAACATATCTGGCCTGTGGGGAAAACTATTTCTCAGCATACACACTTCCAAACCTTTTAGTTCATGTGATTAAGAGATTATTGAGCTCATCAAGTGTTAATTGCTTTTATTGAATAATTAAAGAATGAATTAGTGTGTCCTCTAAATCAAACAGAAATGTAAATTGTACGTATACACTAATCTCATATTCTCTCATATCTACTCTACATTGTGGATGGCTATTAAAATCAAATTCCTACCATGAAAAGCAATTTCTCCCTGTTTGCGCCAATACACTGTGTCCTTGCGAAGTGAGAAAGCTGTCACCCTTCCACAGCCACACTCTTTCATTAATCAGCACTAATTAAATGTATTGATTGAGCCAAACATCAGGATTTCCAGTTGAAAGGGTTTACTAGACTGTAAAGTGCACACAACAACAAAAAACCACCAAATGCACAAGCCACTTATGTGCCCTTGAATGATGCGTCACTTTGGGAGAGCTCAGAAAATGAGACAAAGATGCGTCTGCTCACTTCTCATTACATAACGTCAGAATTCATGGCGTCTCTGTGGCAAATGTCGTCCTTGGCTCTACTGAGAACTGAAGCCACTGAAGCTGAACTGAGTATCAATTTGTTTTCTAGCAGCATGACCTCCCATCGCTGGAAAGAGTTGTATGAAATCACAGCTTGAACCAACCCTAACCAGATGGTACAACAACGTACAGATCACAAGTTTTAATGGTTGGCCACTTTATTAGAGGGGTAAATAACTTTAAAGCTCACTGAACATGTTACAGTCCAGGACAGACTGAAACTACTCTGAAAAGCCTATTTGAAATGTTCTGCACATACAAATAAATATAAAAATAAATGATATAGTTACTTTTGTTCAGGATGTTTCACATTAGTGTAAATTAAAAAGCTGATAATAATGAGATGAAATTACTTCCTAAGCTCATTGACCAGATAGTGCTGTCCAAAGACGACCATGTATCTCCAAAATTGGTGATTTTGAATTTATCACATAAACTAATGGATTAAGAAAATGATCCCACTGTTTAAGCTAAATAAACTATTTAAAAAGCTGAAAAATGTGTTGTCACAAAACAGAAAACAAGGCCGTTATTTATGCTCAGGGAAATTTGACATTTTGGAGATGCATAGTTCTCACAGGACAGCAACAAAATATAAAAAAGGAATATGCAGATTAGGTCATCTTGTTTGACAGCCTAAATTACAGCTACATGGAAGTCATGAACAAAAGAAAATAAAAACATTTGAGATGTTAATCCACATTTTATGTTATTGTGACGCACCATGCTGGTCCAAAATCACAACTGGCTTTGTCTGTTGCATCAGTTGATTAAAAACAGTTTTGACTTCGAAACTGATCATCTAACTTCTTAATACAAAGGCAAACAGTAATTTTAAGTTAAACATGAGTTTGCATGGTGTGAATTATTTATTTGTGCATGTGGATGTGCTGTGTTTGTGTTGTGTTTGTGTAGTTGTAGCCTAAGGGGGGGAAATAACGTAGGATGTTAAAATTGGGAAGTGATTAAAGACTGTAAATGTGAAGCCATTAAGACTTATAGAAATAATGCCAATTTTTGAAAACATGATGTTAGTAGCCTAAAGTATAGAAGTGTCAGTCTCGGGGTCAAAACAAAACCTGCATTGCTGTAGTGCCAAGGCACATTTAAGATAAATGACTTTATGACAAATTGCTATAATGCTGGGAACCCATGAAGAGCGTGGGCTACAATGTATGCAGTCTCCAGTTGTTTCAAATGACAGAAAGTGTCTGAGTGTGAGTGTGTGTATGTGTGTGCCCCCAGTGTATCTGCCATTGATTTGATAAAAACCATCGATTTCACAAAAGCTGTCTTGGTCTGTTTATTTTTTCCGCAAAGGAAATCAACAGCAATAATGATTTAATTATTAAACCATGGTGCAGATCTGCTCATTGACTAATAGACTAATGCAAGTTTAATCAGCTGCTTTAGCTTGCACTCTGTTGTCATCTAGTGGCTCAAAGATGACATAACAAGCTGCATGTGATCATTCTGGACTCAAGCAAAATGTTCATCACAGCTGCTGGATTCACTCCTCATCCACACACACAATTATCTTAAATCCTCGTCGAGAAATTAATCTTGGACTGAGAAAGACATTGCGACACTGGCGTTACGTATAGGCGTCACTTAAAGCAGTGTTTATGTCAAGTGTAACATTTAACAGGAACCCAGAAATGAAAGAGGACGATCAGCTGCAGTCTCCAATCAAAACTTATAACGAAGCACTTCAAACCAACTGCTTATGCATCCTGTAACACACGTCTGCATCATTAGCGTGCACTGCATTACAGCAGGCTTTTAAATCTCTGTATCCTCAAACTAATAGTTTTCCTGGCAGAACATGCAGGCTACGAGGCATGTATAAAAAACAACAATACATGGCTGCAGTAGATTATAAAACTCTCCGGAATGATACAGCCCTTTTCTTTGGCACAGCACACACATTTCCATGGAATAGACTCGCCAATAGCCCAATTAAATAGAAAGCACAATTTGTCACATCAACCAGCCAACAGCAGTGCTTTCCACATGCCAACAGACTGCGCCCCAAGTTGCTGCGGGCCGCTTCTACAACACAAACACAAATATAACAAAAGCAAATGTATCTCTTTTAACAAACATCTACAACGCTGTTTATCACCACAGATAGTCTCGACGGCGATGACATGCCTGCTGTGGCATCATTAGCCTCCTCTCTGCCGATTCAATCAAGCCCTTTTCTTTTTCTGTTTTCGGGGAAAAATGCATTTGAACTCACCCTTCGGGAGACTTGAGATTTAAAGTTATCGCCCGCAACAAAACAGAATTCAGCGGGT
The DNA here is from genome assembly GCA_002120245.1 of Maccullochella peelii. Classification (NCBI taxonomy): domain Eukaryota; kingdom Metazoa; phylum Chordata; class Actinopteri; order Centrarchiformes; family Percichthyidae; genus Maccullochella; species Maccullochella peelii. The sequence goes on along the minus strand of LKNJ01000067.1, from coordinate 328,208 downwards.
CCACGGCGCAACACGGTCTTCCATCTTTAATGAGTGACAAACTCAAAAATGCAGGTAGGTTACAGCGGGTAGTTTCTGGAGTTCAAACCGGCATGATTCAATACACAGCGCCGCGCAGAAGTCAGGTGTTGTGCTTCCCTCCTCTTCTCTCTCCTCTACTTCACTGGGTGAAGCGCGGCCCACTTTAAACTCTGGTGACGTCATGAGCACTGATGCTGATGATGCCCCCCCCCCCNACACACACACACACACAATGTCTTCTCCTAAAACATAATCCTACAATATTCCTTGAGCAACTTGTGAAATATTTCTCATCTTGGAAAGTTGCCCTTAACAGGCTATACAACCTGTAGGACACTTAAAAAGAAATACAAAGTATTTTCCATATAGCGTTATCTGTCTGCTTGCCATACATGGCTGCAACATTCAAAATTATATGAGGTGAGAGTGGGTAAATTGCCCAGAACAGGGTAATTATTATAATTACATTCTATATTTTTCTGCAACAGTGAACACTTCAGTCCTCTAAACCAGGAAGAAAAGATCAGGTAAAGTGAGGTTTTCGTTCAGTGTTCAAATGATTGCTGAGAATTCATCCTTACTGACACATCCTCATCTGCCCATTATAGATATATTCCCCTCCAGTTTTGAGAGGAAGTGGTCTAACGTTTAATGGCAGAAAGTCTTTACATGTGTGTGTCTGAGCAAGGTCTCAGGCATCATGTCATAGAGCAACTGACTGACAAGATTCCCCTTTTGATTTTCCACGTGGAAGATTTGGAAACCGAGCATTGAATCCAGTTTCTTACAGTGACATTTAACAGAGGTGTGTTTCTTAGTGGGAGGTAAGACTGTCAGACTGTTTTAAGGAAAATGTTCTGTTTTTTTTACTGAATTATTGTGTTACCTGAAAAATAATCTTTTTAAAGGATAAGTCTGGTGATATTCAATATTTTTCTCATGCACTGAACCTACTCACAAGTATTGTATGTGTATCCAAAGCCTAATGTAACTAACCACACTGATGCAGTGTGTGGCATGTTGCTTCATTTCAATGATCACAGGCACTTTAGTTTGTTTTGAGTCAATCCCACACACACTGTCCTCCTGCTGTTAATACTCACTAGAGAACCAAATGTGTATTAAGCTGCAGCTGAAAATAGTCCCCAACAAATGCACCATTTACTCTGGCTTGAGTAACATTTGCTGAAAACTATCCACCTGTTTTAGGAAAGTACTCAGCCTTTTTTTAAAAATGAAACTATATTTGTGAGCCTTTTTTAAAGATTTAAGTCTTCAGCAGGAACAAATGGGCTTGGTGCTGAGTGCCACAGACAAAGAACTGAGAGACGGACTGAGACATTGTAGGTTTGGATCTTTCCATGGGATTTATTGATAATAATGTTACAGGACGTATATGACAAGACAACTGAGAAGTAAAACATGACATAAGTGGGAAGGTGATAAATATTGTCCAAGGCTTAATTAATACATTTTCAGGATCTAAGAACAGCACACGTAGAACAGCATAGCTCTCCACACTGAACAGATCTGTAGTCACCTACACCACCAATCAACACCTCTGCAGCCACTCAAATCTTGCTACTGGGCTCAACAAAACTCTGTGGACACTGCTGAGCCACTCAACTGTGTCAATATATGATTTTTTTTTAAATCTTCACAACCATTTTAGTTTCCAAGCTATAACTGAACCATTAGTCCCTGTGTCTCACTTTCTCAGATGTTTCTCAGTGATTATGTGCAATGCCTGAAATAACCCAATGGTTCAAGCCCACAAAATATTCAGTTTACTGTAGCTTAAGACAAGGAAAATCAGCAAATCCTCACATTTTAGAAGCTAGAACCATGAAATGTTTGACATTTAAACATTTATTAGTTTATCATAGTAGCTACCGATTCATTTTCTGTTGATCCACTAATCAATTAATCAACTAATTTTTCATATTGTTGGCTAGTTTAATCTTTAACAATGCATCATATTTTATAAAGTCTCCATGTGTTTTGTATGTAAACTCTTAATTTGTGCAGTAACTAGTAACTATACCTGTGAAATATAGCCTACACTCTGAAATGTAGTGGAGTAGAAGTATAAAGTGGCATGAAATGGAAGTACTCAAGTAAAGTAAAAGTACAGTAGCTCAAATTTGTACTTAGTTGAGTATATGTATTTAGTTACTTTACACTACTACATATGAGTAGCTCTCAGGTGGATGCTGCCTGTGTGTGTTTGCCATGAACTTGTGCATTTCAGCAAAAACCAAACCTGCAGTATTCCCAGCGGTGTACCCCATTTGTGTGCGTGTTCATGTCTCAATCATTTACAAGCACTTGTTCTGCCTCAGTTCAGCTGAGTGTTGGACTTTTTCCTACTTTATCAGGAATGTGTTTGCAGGCACATTCATGCAGTCCTCTGTGTGCCGTCTTTGGCCCGGCTCCAGATGAACTACATCTGCCCAAAAGTAAAAGAAGACACAGTTGCCTTTGCTTCTGTATTAGCTCGAGTTATCTTACCCAAACAGAAGGGCACAGCTCCACCTTCCCATTGCCAATGGCTATAGGACATTGTGCTCTGTATGAAACATGAAAATCCATTACACCACTCACTTCCTTGATTTCTCCATTGTTTTCTTTTGATCATTTCCCTGCATGGTTTATTACTGTTATCCTTTTAAAGATTTGCCTCCATCTATGGCCATTAGTTAAGAATATATGACTATATTACTATATTATTATATTACTTACTGTAAAGCACATTTTAAACATCTACTGTAAATCGCACAGAAAATTCAGTAGTCTGCTTTTGTCTGCACCTGAGTAGACTCCATCCTGTCCAGGGTGAGGATGCTCAAGATGAAGGAAACAATAATATTAATTTAATTCTGTAAAAAAAAAAAAAAGACTAATTAGACCAACACTTGAAAATGAAGCCCATGTGTTGCAGGTGATTCCCTTGAGTGTGGATTGAGGAGGAAATCTCAAACACTCCAAATGAGATTTAACCACTGAATAAAAAGAAAATTGTGTGTTTATTACTGTAACAGTTATTCCAAGAACTGTAAACACTTGTCCTACCATAGCTGTCCCATCCTGTGGCTAAATTTCTGTCTTAGTCATTAGACAGACTTGCATGTTTGGGACCTCAACTGTTGGCCTGTCTTCTCAGCCAGAGCAACTGGCTGCTGTTATCGGCTGCCTCAGAAGCTGCCTTTGTAGCCTGCTGTAATCCCTGACCACGAGTCCCAAACTCCCCAAACAAAGCAGTGGTGGATGAGGCAACAAATCCACAGCATCAAACAAGACATAGTGTATTCTGGTTTTCCAGCACTGCTGCTCGTCCTCGATCAGTGCATCTGAGCTTGTTCCTTTTATATCTCATCTGCTGTGTCCTCATGGCACAGCAGTGTCTGGTGAGTAAATAGTGTTGGACTGAAACTCTGCAGCTGTAGGTTGGTGGCCCATGTGACGTCTGTTGTAATTCTCAGTAACCATCTTCCCTATAATGTGTGTTTGCTCTGCAGTGATTTCTGACTATTTTGCCTTTCCTCTTCTGATAGTTAAAGGGTCAATACATGCAATTTACAAAAGAAACGCTATTTCAATCAGGAGAGACTCATTGAAAGAAGGGCTTAAAGAAGTATTAAGAAATCAATTATTTTGATATCATGTGCACAGTAGGAAAATTTGAAGACATATGTGAGGAGTCTTTAGCTATTAACCCCCTTTGGAGGCGAATCTAGTGGCGGTGGTCACATCAGATGGACACTGAAATGACAGCTGACAGCAGCAGCAGAAGATTTTTCTTTATATCTCTCTCTCTCTTTTTAGTTTATTAGACTTTCCAACATTCAATTTACAGCTATTTCAATAGAACAACCAGATGCTACAAAACAGAAACCATACTTAAAAACAGAGAAAGAGAGAGAGAGAATTGAGTTGGAGGCAGTGGGAAGAAATGTAAATACATAGAGTAGAGTTAGTTAGTTAATTAGTTTTATTTGCCTACTAAATTAAAATGGAGATAAATGTAATTTCTATCTTCACAACTTTGCAAAATGACATTCAGGAGTAACATCAAGAGTCCCTGTTACTCTGGGTAATTCACAGACCACACAGTCAACAGTTTTCATACTTTCTAACAAAGAAATAGCCTGCATCTGAGAGTATCAGGGACATTGACTCTGAAAAAGAAATGTTACTGCTGAATCTTTTAAAGATCCCCTCTAGACATGTTAAGATATATAAAAGAAATCCTCTGCTTTTAATAATAATTTGGGTCTGATGGGGTTTTTTCCTCAAAAAAATTAAATTACTTTGTAAAACTAGTTTAAAATTTCTTCTTTCTCCAATCTGCTCTGTCTCCCTCATTGAAAAATCCAGAATCTATATCATTCAGTTTAACTGCTGGACACAAGATGTCTTCACTGAGAGGTCCATCCTCAGTGTGTGTGTGTGTGTGTGTGTGTGTGTGTGTGCACTGGAGGTTTTAGGTTTCCACATCACACTTGTGTAAATTGCATATTAGCTCACGATTGGTGTGATGTCGCAAATCACGCTTGTATGAACACATCTTAAAGTCAGATTTAGGATGAGAACAGAGAAACTTTCCCCCTTCAACTGATGAATGTGAAAACAGTCTTCTAGTGTCAAACTCTGCACGTACTGTACATGAGCATGTGAAGGGGGGGTGCTGCGGGGGCTTCAGCCCCCCCTGCTGGTTAGAGTAAAACACAGTAGAAATATCATTTTACCCCATTCAACATCCAAGCGAAACAACAATAAGCAAAACACATACAGTACATGTGAGTGAATTGTGACTTTAGCAAAATCAAAGTGAACACTTTTGATGTTGTGATTTTGGATACACTGTCACAATAGCCAAAACAGCCACATAGGTGTTTTCAGTTATCATTGTTGATTAGATAAGGCCAGGCTGAAGTTGGGTGGAACTCCAACTTAAGTAAAAAGAAGCTAAACTCATTTTTGATTGGAGGGGGACTTTGAGTGTCATCTCCAATGTTTAGAGAACCACAAATGAAATTACATTCACCTCCTGTGTAATGGGGCTGGAGGGGAAATCTCAGAGACAGATATCTCAAAACCTGTGTAACCAAAAACCAAACGATCATCGACCAGTGGAGGTAAATGAGAAAATATGGAATATAATCATTTTATCAAATATAATCATTTCTTGTTAGATTGCTTTCACTCTCCCCACAAGTAATGTTATTAAAAGATGACTCTAACTTGAATTTCAAAATATTTACCTTCATAACCACTTTAAAAGTCTGGTGATATATTTTGTGTTAAGATTTGATTTGACATTTTACATTTACTCACATTGGAGCGGCTGGATAGGAAGGGGGATGTTTGTTTACATAATACCTACAGATTTAAAGCTGAATGAACTCTAATGTTGAATCATTCTTTTCAGTTGTTATGTATAATTTCTGATGATATTATGATTTCTTTATTATTTATGTATTTCGAAGACTGTGTTGGATATAAAGCATAGAAAAAGTAATTTCTGCTACATTAGTGTAACACCTCCCACAGACCCTTATAATTCCCACAGGTCACATGTAGTGAAAACAATATTCTTTATTAAAGTGTAGATCACATTGTCTGCTTTTGAACCCTTAATACAAAACAACATCTGTAGTACTTGCAACTCCTCCTCACAGGGTGCATGTTTATAAGTTGTGAGCTGTTTAGATCTGGGTTTTTTGCTTTTTTTCTCAAGAACAAAAGCAAAGATTCAGATTCTGTGAAGCAGAATTTTGTTTTTTCCCTACCCTAATAATCATCTTGTGACAAGCTGTGGGGGCCCCGACCCCCAGGAAGGAAAACCACTGGTGTAGATGTTTTATGGTCCATGTGGGGAGACCAGGATTGTAGTCAGGTTGAGTGCCCACAACCCAATTCATCAAAAGCAACCTAGAATTCACACGGTCCCTGTCCATGAGCTTGAGATAGGAGACGACCAATCTTTCCTCTCTGTCAGTCCTGGTTTATGGTGAAAAAGATGATTTTGGCAGCAAGATGCTTTTGGTAAACCAGGCACGGCTCAATGGCCTTGTGTCTGTCAGAGCAGATTGTAAAAGCAGCCAGTTTCAAGTTCTGCTTGATATCAAATCTACATGGTGCAGTTAGGCCGACAGCTGACACATCATTCACTGGGGAAGGTGATCCATTCATTGGTATTTGTGATTAATTTTTTCCACAGAGGTCAAACTGTCTGACTGATGCAGTATGAACCCCAAATCAAAGAAAGAATGGATCAAAAAGTTTTTTCAATTTGTGATCTATCTGAAAGAATAGATCAGAAAGTTTAATAAATTAATAAGTGCTCAGGAAATGTTGAAAGCATTTTAATGTTCAGATTTTAATGCTGCTAGGTGCTAAAGGCTTTGTTATATGCAAAAGCCATTGGAGATTTGATATTGTGTGTACAAATGGTAAGCAGGGCATTGATGGAAAAAAATCACATATCAATCAGTCGATATAAAAAGAATCATCAATAGCTTATTTTAATCCTCTCAACAGCCACAGAGAGTGTCAGCAATAATAACAGATACCACATGTATAAAGGGAAGTACTAAAGAGGGGAGAGTATTGCTGTGGATGAAATCAGACGCCGAATCCTCAGTGATTTCGGACTGAAATAAATCAAACAGAAGCAGGGCATGTACAGAACATTTCACTGGATTTGTGGGAGGCTGATGATAATCTGGAATAGAAAAGATGGTGAGATGATTTTAAAGGGCTGTTTTCAAATGAGAGCACTGATTAGTGAACAAAGAGTCAGCACAGGAGAAAAAAGCTGGAGGTTCAGAGCAATGTGGGAGCAAGACAGAATTGGGAATAGCTGCAAATATTAAAGGTTTACCCATTAAAGTTCTTAGATTTAGCAGCTTTCACATTTTTTTATCACTTTGTTGAAAATGCTGATTTAAATGATATATGTTTAATGTCCACTGATCATAAATGTATCCCATCCTACTTAGGAATTAATGGAATTAAATTAATCACATGAAGTGGCTTTCAAATTTGTTCACATGAGTGTACTGCATTAAAAGCATTTACCCTATTTGCATGATAATTACACACAACTTGCATGAAAGTAAACTCACATTTGCATTCTATTCACATTTCATTTTTCCAGTCTTTTTGGCTCTTGAATTTATCCTGTGCTGACATCAAGTAAGACGATGAATTACCTGAAACAGTATCATGGAAATAATACATTATTGGAAGGTCCAGGTGCATCATTATCATTCTGGATTGTGGATGAGTAAACATTTAAGGGAATATAACGGTGGGCTGAGAGATCCTGAATAAAAATTTTAAATAGTAAAAATATTTACATTTTTAAATAATAAAACAGTTTTCAGCTTTAGCTATACTGCTTTATTTTCTCATTGTTACATTCAGTGATAAAACAACAGAACTTGCATCTTATTTCTTGAGTAATTGCACTAGAATATGCAGTTTTTGGCTTTTGTAGTACTGTAATTGACTCTGTCAAGACCAGTGGTGGAAGAGGTATTCAGATCCTTTACTAAAAGTAGCAATATCACACTGTGAAGATACTCCACTGCAACTAAAAGTCCTGCATTCAAAACCTTACCTGAGTAAAAGTATGTATTATCACCAAAATGTACTTAAAGTATCAAAAGTAAGTACTCATTATGCAGAACAATGATCCCTGCCAGTGTATTACTATGTTTGTATATATACTAAAACACTTTAATATTATTGGTAGATGTTTAAAGTTGTGCTGATTTTAACTACTTTATATACTGTTGGTTAGCTTACTCTACAGAAATGCATCATATTGAATAAGATCATCATTTGTTTGTAGCATCGTATCTCTAAAAAGTCACCTTTTCATGAGCTCCGTCCTGTTGTCAGCTTTGTGACAATGCATTTTCCAGCTAATCCAAGAGGGTTTTTAAATTGTTTATTTAGCTTAAGAAGTAGGAGACCCATGAAGGAAAAACGTAATCCTTCAGTTTATCATAAAAATTGAAAATCACCACATTTGGAGATACATGGTTTTCACTGGACAGGAAGGATATGAATTGTAATCTGAAAAGTAACTAGTAACTAAATCTGCCAGACAAATATAGCCTAATGGAATAGAAAGTAATAGTAATATTTACCTCTGATATGTAGGGGAGTAGAAGAATGGAGTTGTATAAAATGTAAGTACTCAAATAAAGGAAAAGTACCATGAATTAAGTAAGTACAGTACAACTGATAAATATAAAGTAAATGTACTTAGTTAAATTTCACCACTGGTCAAGACTCAATCTCATAGCTACTATTAGAATAAGGACAATGTTGTAAACACAACTTTTATAGAGCATTCATACTTTATACTAATTTGATATATGAACTATGATTTTCTCTGCATTCACATATTGAAATTGCATTACAATTAGGTAAGAATGACTTATGCTGGACTCCTAAGATTGGGGTGGTCTCTTAATTTTCCAGCTTCCACCCAGGGCTGTAGCCTGGGACACTGGTCATGGAATAACACTCTGAATCCTTTATTTTATTTCATGTTATTTTGTGGCCTAAAAGAAGTCCAATTTGAATATACTGAGTCTAAAATGCTGAATTCAGCCTATAAAATTCCACCATGTAGCCGACTTCTTTTAAAATTGTAGAATGTAACTCCCTCCAGATGGCTAAAACCCCCAAATTCCCAGAAAAAATACAGAGGAAATGACTCAATAGTAGCATCGGGTCTGAATAAAACTGTCCCATTAATTTGGTTACAGCATGGTAATACCACCCATCGCCAGCAGAGGGGGCGCTGTCCCACGCACAGCCATGCTGTCCGGAAGACGAATGTAAATATTTTTGTGACGTTTCATATCCCGGATCATTCACACTCCACCCATTAAGAAGAGTATCAGTCCCGCTGATGACAGCGCTGCTGTGTGTCTTTCTCCGTCAGTAACCTGACTGTGCCTTTCTGATAGCAGAGCTCTTTTTATCCGGGTTTCCATCCACATCGCTGTAGCTCGTGCGTTTCTACACCAGCTTGTTTCTTGTGTGCAACATGCAGAAGAGAAGGAAGCCAGAGCCGATCCAACTCAACCCGATCCCCGATGGAAACACTATCAACTGCACCGGAGCCACAGAGTGAGTGTCGGTAATCATCTACGACGGCTATTCAGACTGGTGAATGAGGAATATTGATAACAGCTTTCTGATTTATCATTTATGTCAGATTCATGTTCAGTATGCTATAAAGGCTCGTGACAACTGCAATAACATTTAGATAACTCAAAAGCCCCTTTACAATATGTGTAAACTTCTTTCTTAGGTATCTAATATGAGACTCTGCACCAGGTGTGTGTGTGTGTGTGTGTGTGTGTGTGTGTGTGTGTGAGTGTGTGTGTGAGCTCACTGATGTTTGCACTAGGGCTGCAACTAATAATCATCTCCATTCTTAAATATGGCTGCATTCAATTTAGATGAGCTAGTTCCAGGGTGGCATGGTTGGTATGGCTTACTGGAATATGTGATGGAACTGAGTCAACACCTGTGCTTTTCCTGCCATGACAAGTCACAATGTCTGCTGTGAAAAAGGTCTATAATGTGCAGCTCACTGGTCCTCAGGTCATCTCCTCATGGTGTTGTGGATGAGCAGGTCGCTCTGTCACTCTAATATCCCACTTTGTGGACAGTGATTAGTCAGAGATTGACCTTTGCAGGGAGGCAGCGTGTAGAATAATATTTCTGTGTGTTGAAGAAGCTTTGCGTAGGCCTGTTCCCAACACCGTTTGACAAAACACAGTAATGGAGATATTAAATTGTTGTGGCACAATGCTCTCATAGTTCTCAGTTCACAGAGAAAAGCCCAGTCAGTCCAGCAACAAGCTGAATCAGTTGAGATGAGAATTACATAACATGTCATCCCTCGTGATGGCTGGTTTTCTAATGTGTTGTAGAGGCGGAATATTTCATTGTTTCATCATTAGATCATACATCTGAAGGCCATTTGGGTCCTTTGCAATCAATAACTCAAAAATCAATGGCTAAAATCAAATCCTGCATTAAATCTAAATACATTAGCAGACATTGAATAGAAAACATCTTAACTGTAACATAATTTTGTAACATTTCATTTTAAATTGGAAATTGAAGAGAGAGCTTCCATTATAATGAATAGAGTTAGTCCCATATACTCTTTTCTATATTAGAACCATAAAAGATATTAGCAGATGTTAATGATGTCTTGGAGGATCAGCGTGCTAATAGTGTTAACCAGGGGAGTTGTGCCTTGGCTTTGCTCAGTAGAAGTTGTTGATGATGACATGTTTGGCTGGAGCTGAGCACATTCCTGCTGCTGAGGACGAGTAGCAGCATGACACGATGCAGCAACAATCAGGAACTCTGAATCAGATACTTGGAAGTCTCTGTTGTGAAGAAATCCCTCTTCCCACCACAGCAAACTCACAATGTGTGTGTGTGTGTGTGTCCAGTAATACTGCTGTATTCAGAATGACACACTGTTGACAGAAAGCCACACACTGGTGTTACTCGGACCTCTTTTCCATAAAAAGACACAAAACAAATCCTGTTTCAGACCAGTGATGGTTGATGACTGGTCTGCAGGGACACAGTTCCCTCACACTCTGCACACATTTTGTTCCTTAACACTGCATAAAACTAAACTCCTGCACACCCACTTGAAAAAAGAACAGGGATTAAATCTGTTATAGTTACACAGTTACAGCAGTACAAGTAAAATCTTATTTATCCAATACTGAACCTATATGTTGTTCGTCAGATGACAAGGGTAGCAAAGAAATTTTGTATTTTCCAGGTCCATCCATTATCTATACCGCTTATCCTCAGAGGGTCGTGGGGGGGCTAAAATGCTGGAGTATATTATTAATGTCTAGACTCTAGACCAATTATTGAGCAATGAGTTTTTGAGCAACTCCAGAGCAATGTGTCCTAAAGTGCCCTGTTAATCATATTGCCTCCTTATCTTCATAACAACAACTTCTTTAAAGCAATGTGTGCAAAAGTGCTGAGCGTAAATGTTAAACATGGCAGGTATCTCAACCAGAATTTGAATATTTTCTGATTTCCTAATTTTAGCTCTGCAAGGGCCAAGGGTGATTCGTTTGTGGAGAGCTGGAGCTTTGCCAAACATTTGCAGACCAGTGAAGGGTAGCACTGAATTTAAAGAACCAGGCTTCTTTTCTCCACACGTGGTATAATAGGATGGGTGTGTATGTTTGGGCTACCATAGTTTGGAGGAAGAGGCCTGTGTGGGTTCTTATTACAAGGTCAAACCAGGGATTATCTTTTTTCTGGGAGCACTTTCCACTGTTCCATGTGTCAGTTTGTGACTTTAATGGCAACAAAATCAACAAATTAAGCACCCTTAGGCTGTAGCTGCCCACAGACGCTTGTCAGGACTCAGTCTAGGACCTTGTTATTCTATAAATATTAGCTACAAAGGCAACAAAAGTTCATAAAATAGTGTCACAGAACCATGTAGCAAACAATTAAATCTAGCAGGTGTTTCGCATTTTGGCTGATTATACCTGTTCTCAACTTACACCCCTATCATTCTAATTGGTGCACTGAGTTTAATGACCTCATGTGATTGTCAGCAAACCTCCAGCCGATAAGCCTGTTCCACAGCAGACATTTTGACTTGTCATAGTAAGAAAAGCACAGGTGTTACTAATAACATTAACGATGGCTCTGTTCTATTCAAGTGTCCCAGTAAGCCTTGACAGTGTGACAGTGAGCCAGCATGCACAATACCAGGACCCTGAAACTGAATCAGCTGCATGAAATACAGCCATCATTCATTTTATTAATTACGCCTGTGATTTTTTTCTACTGCGACATGTCAAAATGTGTTCTGTGAAAAAGGCCTGTACTGTTTAAGGATGTTAGATAGCGATAATTCCATATTATATCTAGTCTCGTAATACAAAATCAATATTATAGCTGAAACTACAGAAAACCTGTTTTGAATAGAGAGGGGAGAAAATGCTCATGTTTCAAAACAGACACATACAGTATAAATTAGCACATTATTTTTAGGTAATTTGGGCCAGCACACGCAGGAGGAGCTGATGCTCACACCAGCAGCACAGGTGTTGCACATTGGGTGTAGATGAGCTTAATGCAATCGATAAGCCTCTTATTGAAACCAGAGCATTCCACTCTGTTGAAGAGGAATTGCCATTCTAACCCACCATGCTTTCTGAGCGTGAAATGGCCGGCAGCCAAGGGAGAAGTGTACTGAGTGGCCCACATAATGCCGGCCAAGCATGAAATATTATCAGAGGAGATCTGAAAACAAATAAAAATGTTAGGATATTTGCTAAAATCTTATCCTACTATGTCTGTATTGTTTAGGGAGTCTTTATAATTTTATCAATCAGAAATGTGTTGCTGTCCATTCCTTGTTATAGGCTTTGTGGCATTGTGTTTAGAGAACATTATACTTTTTTTTTTGTTTCATATTGACACACATGATGTGCACTCACACAGGTGAACACAAGTGTGCATGTGGATGTGTTAAAAGGAAATCAACGATTAACCCATACAGCAACCATAGTCTGCCGTGCTGATTCTTCATTGGTTAGATACCACATGTCACATCCTGTTTTACCACAAAGGAATTGGTTGATAAGCACACTTGGTTGCAAAGTAATACATTTACAAACATTTTAAACATTGTTGTGTTTTCTTGCAGAATGAAATAGAAATCGTTTTAATTTTTTAAGATTTTATAGTCTAAGAAGTACATTCACAAGTTTAAGTTGACCAATACTTTTGCAACCCAAGTCACAAGGCAAAAACTAATAGTCCTTCTAATTGTTATGTATGTTTGGCTCACAACCAAAACACAGTTTTGATAACAACGACGCCATCTTCTTTCTGGCACTTTATGGCGAGCTGCAGCAATATTGTGTCTTTTGCATTCAAGATCTACTGGATGTCCTTGGACATTGTGTGGATGGAGCACAAAAGGACAGCGTCGTGCTCACTTCCTCCTGCACCTGGGAGGGGGGGGGGGCTGCAGCTACTGTAGTCCCTCCCACATGCGTATTGTGTGGAGTGTGTTTCAGGCTGCTCCTCTTCTCAGTATCTCCAGCCTCCTCCACCCCCAGCTCTTGTCGACAAAACACCCACGCTACCCACAGCCAACTCCAACTCAGCGCCTCGTCTCCATGGATATGCAGGCCTACTGTCAAAAATAAAACCACTTGACCCTCTCTTTGCTGTGTGGTGGAGCAGCGAAGAGAAGAGCATACTGCCCTGTTCTCCACTGAGTCGTGATTAAGTGCAAAGATTAAAAAAAGCATAATTACCACCGAGCTTGAAGGAAACTTATTATTATCATCAGACAAGCATATTATAATGCAAATATGAAAGACTAGCACTTGATTTAAAGATTAATTCTATGTTAGAAGCTGAACAGAGAACATCTCACAGTAGCTTGTACACTTGCAGGCATATTAAATGTCCTTGCCATCCAATCTTGCAGGCTTTTGTTTTATTGTTTTGCAGCATAAAGCTTTAGCTTTGCTTTAACAAACATTTACTCAAAAATGCTCATTTGTGCCTTGTTTCCATTAGCCTACATGACATTCACACTCTGGGATTTTTTAACAACAAAAATATCAGTTTACAGACTAGCTCTTTGACATCTTATCAGTTGAACTAACATGACGAACCATTACCTTCTTATCAAGTTCATGATTAAAGCTTAGACTGGCTTTGTGTAGCAGTACTGTACATACAGTGTTTTTCGACAGGTGGAGTGGGAGGGGAACTCAAGGTCGAAGAGCAGCAGGTCAGAAGAGTTTACGCTACAATTGATTTCTCACGAAAATGTATCGCCATGACAACAGCATCGGGGGAGTGGCGTTGGCGCTCAGAGGAACTCGGAGTTTCCTCACAGCTGGGAAGGAACACTGAAACACACCCTGCGACCCTTTCTGTCTTCATGCGGTCTCTTGTAGTTGGCTGCTATTGTTCCCAGAGGCAGGTGCAGTAGTAGCTGTCACACACCAAGCTCTGACTTTTCTCCAAGGTTTCAATACTATAATAGATACACTAGATCTGGACGCAGCATGGACTGCGTCATGTCTCCTGGGGGGACAGCCAGTACTTCCGGGAAAGAACATCTGCAAAAGTTCTGTCTGAATGGACTCAAGGACCTTTTATTTAGGGAAGAATACATTAATAATACACAAATCACTCATCTTTCTCTCTGTCTTTCTCTATCTTCTTTCTAAGAACAAACTTGGAGGCACTGCAGAAGAAACTAGAGGAGCTTGAGTTGGATGAGCAGCAGCGGAAACGCCTGGAGGCCTTTCTGACACAGAAGCAGAAGGTGGGAGAGCTGAAGGACGATGACTTTGAGAAGATCTGTGAGCTGGGTGCAGGCAACGGAGGAGTTGTCTTCAAGGTCTCCCACAGACCCTCTGGTCTGATTATGGCGAGGAAGGTAAGCTGCGGCCCTGATGGCTGGTTATACATTAGGGCTTTAGTGTCTTCGCTAAAGCCCTAATGTATACCCATAACAATGTATAAACATATAATGTATATATGTATTTTCACAGAAAACCACTCAGCCTAAACTGTATCTAGTAGAGATAGTAGTACTTTAGAATTACATAACTATTTACATTTAATACATTGTTTTTACAGAGTTTTCTTCTTCAGTTACTCAGACAGGCATTGTGTTTTTACAGGCATCAACACTGTTTTCAGAGAGTGGAGTTAAATGTGTCTCTCATTTTTGTGTTTTGTGGACAACATGAAAATGGGTTACTGGGACAACAATCTGTCACAACGTCCAAGAGCTACTGTATGATACCCACAACTTGGCTGAAAACATTGAAATACTAATCAAAAACATGCATCCTTATACAAACATTTTTCCTTATGATCATTTTTTGATCATAACATGTATAGTATCTAATGTTCTTGTATGTGTGCACAGACTGAATCTCCTAGTATTTATGTTCTGTGTGATATGAACATAAATAAAACCTGATGTCTTCTGTGTTCCAGCTGATCCACCTGGAGATCAAACCAGCCATTAGGAACCAGATCATTAGGGAGCTGCAGGTGCTACATGAGTGTAACTCCCCCTACATTGTGGGTTTCTATGGAGCTTTCTACAGTGATGGAGAAATCAGCATCTGCATGGAGCATATGGTACTTATCTTTAATACGATTTAGCTGCCAGTGTATTTACGCAGAGTGCTGCTTTACAGACTGTGCTGAAGTTTTTTTTCTTCCATGTACAACCTCATTGGTCTCGAAAAGATTTAAATGTGTTGAATTTCACAAGTGATATTTTGAATTTCAAAGAGGCCTTTCAGTAGATGCTCTTCATATTTTCCTTCCCCGCTGGCTGTAGGACGGTGGCTCCCTGGATCAGTCGCTAAAGAAGGCAGGCAAGATCCCAGAGCAGATCCTTGGCAAAGTCAGCATCGCTGTGGGTAGCTCCAACACCTCTCCTACAAGTTTCGTGCTCTGCTCGTCACACTAAAGCTATATTTGTTTTGTTTTTGGATATAAAACTATTTCTATCACTGATGCATATGTACTAGTACATTCTTTCTGTATGCAATATTTGTCTTTCCAGGTCATTAAAGGGCTCTCCTACCTGAGGGAGAAACACAAGATCATGCACAGAGGTCAATCACTATTTAATTTACTAAAAGATGTTATAAATAGAATAAGGTTTTGACACCTTTACAAGACCTTTAAATACATGAATACCTGTCCTTGGGTATGCTATACTTAATAACACTGTTTGCTTTAACTAACTTGGGGCAGAGTATTGATCTTCACCTCACAGTAATTCCCTATTTTAGATGCATAGACTTGTTGCACTCAGTGGTGTTCATATGAATGATGAAAGGAAATGTTAAAACAGACAAGCATGCAAGAAGCAGCACAACATGCACGAGCCTTTGCAGCAGTTTGTTCTGTGGTGCTCCCTGTTCCCTGTTGAACAATTGCCCACCATGTTCTCCTAAATACTGCATGTCCCTCTTTCAGATGTCAAGCCCTCTAACATCCTAGTGAATTCCCGTGGTGAGATCAAGCTGTGTGACTTTGGAGTGAGCGGACAGCTCATAGACTCCATGGCCAACTCTTTTGTGGGCACTCGCTCTTACATGTCTGTGAGTTCAAATGGACACACTCCTCCTTCCCTGCTGCTCTCATTTACACATTAGCCT
This sequence comes from Maccullochella peelii, assembly GCA_002120245.1. Taxonomy (NCBI): domain Eukaryota; kingdom Metazoa; phylum Chordata; class Actinopteri; order Centrarchiformes; family Percichthyidae; genus Maccullochella; species Maccullochella peelii. The sequence continues at coordinate 311,928 of LKNJ01000067.1, read as the reverse complement.
TTAGGATTCCTGACACAATTGAAGTAAGCCTCAGATTTATATGTGTAAAGGCAACTAGAGTCCGCAGTTCAGATTCGATTTCCATTTCAATGACTCAATCAACTGGGACTGGCTTTATACAAAGGCTTCATGTCCAGTAGGTCATATATCTTTTCAGCATCAACTATGTTAAAAGTAGTAACCCACATGTGTAGACAGGCATGCAAAACATGTAGAGCTTTACATTTATGTTGCTTTATCAAAAACTAATGAAAATTATAAAATCCCCAATTTACAGTAAATTGTATTTACACAATTGCCATTGATGTGACAGATGTACATTTATTCTTATTACTTTGCTTTAGCATGCAAGCAGCATTTGACTAAAACTAGTTACTCAAGCATGGACAGCATTTATTCTGGTTTTAATCTCTTCAGTGTCCATTTTATTCACGAACACAAGTTGGAGCCTGCCTGAAGCCGAACTTGTGATAAAAAGAAAAACCTTGATCCATTTAGATTTTGCATGTCACTGTATGTCATGGATTTTAGATTTGCTTTAGCCTGTCGCTGTATTTTATCGGCAACTGTCTCATTTTTGTACAAATCTGTTATGTAATAATGATATAATTGCATGTGTGTTGTGCAGCCGGAGCGTTTACAGGGCACCCATTACTCTGTTCAGTCGGACATCTGGAGTATGGGTCTGTCCCTGGTGGAAATGGCCATTGGACGCTTCCCTATCCCACCGCCTGATGCCAAGGAACTAGAACAGATTTTTGGCTTCCCAGTGGAAGGGGAGGCAGCCTCCAGTGAGTCCTCCCCAAAGCCACGGCCCCCTGGGCGACCAGGCAGCTGTAAGTCTGAGATAAAACTGGTTTGTCCTGTGATTCTGCAGAGCAGCTCTTTAAATTAGAGCAGCTTTGAGTGAAATTATTTCAAGGTCTGTTCAAATTGATTACCACAAGAAATCAATTACAGCATTGTCACAAGGTGACATCTATTGGTGACCTTGAATGATGATTAGCGCAGAGGACACAGTGAATTATGATAGAAGCCGATTTTTTTTAATCCCCCCAGCATACGGACCTGACAGCAGACCACCAATGGCTATATTTGAGCTGCTTGATTACATAGTTAATGAGGTGAGTGTGCCAACTATGACCACATCCTGACCTACCTGTATACTGGTGTACATTGATGTAATACCTTTGGTGGCAATTTGATCATGTCAGTGCTGACTGGACCTTTTACATTTTCAGCCTCCACCAAAGCTACCCGGGATATTCAGCTCTGAATTTCAAGACTTTGTCAATAAATGGTATGTAGGACAAATGTTTGAAATATTTACTGCCATCACACACCAAAATGGAAAATCCATATCTGCCCATCACACTTTATGCCACCTAGTGGTATTAAACTGCACTACTTTCTGAGATGGTTTGTTTCTCTTCAATTCAATTTTATTTATGTAGCGCTAGCAGATCTAGACTGTGCTCTTTCTCCATTGCAGTTTGATAAAGAATCCTGCAGAGAGAGCAGACCTGAAACAGTTGATGGTGAGTGTGCATATTTAGCAGTTTTCTCAATTCCTAAATCTCTTTAGCCATCTTACACACCTTTACTTCTCTTCAGGTGCATTCTTTTATCAAACAGTCTGAGGCAGAGCAGGTTGACTTTGCTGGCTGGTTGTGCAGTACCATTGGACTCAATCAGCCTGTGACACCCACCCACGGTACAGCAATGTGAGACCTGTTCAGTCTACAACAAACCCCACATCCCAAAGTCTTCTAATGACTGGATTTGTATCATGGGCAAAATGTATGTTTATACAGAGTACTAAATGGATTAAAAAATTGTGCTATCAATAGTTGTATATTTAGTGTACAAACCTACATGCCAAGTGAAATTAACTGTATTCAACATTTCTTTGGGCTATATTGCAGGCCTGCCTGAAAAGCCATCTTTTTCTAATGATCAAATTATTTAATCATGACATATGCTGCTCAACCTGTGTGATTGATATTCCTCTTTACCTTGTGTCCTTACAGCTCCAGCAGACTAAAATCTTTGTTAGCTTATGTGAAATAAATAGTCTTGTAAATCAAAAATTTGAAACAACCGATTTATTTTATCACTGAACTCCAGTCTTAAGTATAGATTTATGCCTTGGGTTTGGCAGTGGCTCCTTCCTTTCCAGGCTTCTTGGGATATTTCTGGTTTTCAGCATCTTGGCCTTGATCTGTGGAGAGAACATAAAAGCTTCTAACTTGAATTGTTTAGGTTCTTACCGCAGGGTCATGCTGGAGGATGGCATGACATCTTGCTGTCTTGGCAAAAGGGTTCAGTTTGAGCATTATCCTCAAGTTCTTCAGAATATTGTTGGTTAATCTTCTTGCTGTAATGACAATATAACCCAGTCTTAACAACGTGAACTTCTGCTAAACTACAAGTTTGTAATAAACTTTGTGTCGCTCAGGACTCCATAATAATCAGGGTTCAGAAACACGGACCTGAAGTGGAACATCATCATAGTTGACCAGCTAAAAACAAATTTCAAGAACTTCAAGTGAGCTGTGCTTACTTAGGTGTGCGAAGTGCTTTCTGGATCTCCTCACTCTTCAGAATCCTGCTCAGATCTGTGTTGGTCATCTTGTGCATGGGCAGGCTGGAATAAATAGGACATTAAGAATTAAATTCCTCATATTGGAAATTATGAAAACAGTAACAAGTCTTTGTATTGTTGCTCAAACTCAGAACTTCTTTAAATATCACAGTTTCAAAAACACGGACCATGAAGTGGAAGCTCATCACTGCAATGTGATCAACACCAATTTACGTGCTACAGCTTTCTTAAAAACTCACTTGTAGTCGACCTTTCAGGGAAGCGGGTTTACCCCAGGTGCCATACACCATCTGGCTTGCGTAAAGCACTCTGTCCAGATGCAGAAGCGTCCGACATGACCACCAGGGGCAAGCCTCAGGAGGTTCAGTTTGTTCACATTCTGCAGAGTGATGCCTTCATAACACAGAATAATTACACTCATTATCTTGTTGCATAAAGTTTATAAAACTGCAACATGGACTCATTATACACCTGCATAAATACAGAGCTATGCAATGACTAGGGTCTTAAGGATAGTAGATGTTGCTGCTGCCTGTGTCAATAAGAATGTTCTGATATCCATTTAGCCAACAATAATGAACTCTTCATTTTAACAAACAACACACCTGGGATATTTCTGAAGGCTTCAGTGACACCAGAGTCTTGGTTGTAGATGATGCATGGTCCTCTGCATTGGATCCGTCTGTGATTCCTCAGCTTATTTACTGGCATTGTTCCAAGTCATGTTTTACTCAGCCTGTGCTGTGAACAGCTTACCTTTCTTTTTGCTTTCTGTCTTTACTTCAGACAAGTAAAACACACTCGTAGGATTCCCCTAAAATTGAGGGAACTATGTATACAAAGAGCTGATTTATATGCCCTTTGCACAATACGGATATAAACACCATCAAATATCATTCATGCTGTAAAATTGTTTGTTTCAAATGACATAGCAGTGCCATTTGACAGCCTGTGACACCCAGCCACAGTACAGCAATTGATACCTGTTCCATCTACTCCAACCCCACATCCCAAGGTCCTCTAATGACTGGATCTATATTATTGGTAAAATTATCCGTTTCTACAGAGTATTAAATGGATTTAAAAAGTTGTACAATCAATAGTTGTATATTTAGTGTACAAACCTACATGCCAAGTGAAATTAACTGTGTATTGAACATTTCTTTGGGCTATATTGCAGGCCTGCCTGAAAAGCCATCTTTTTCTAATGATCAAATTATTTAATCATGACATATGCTGCTCAACCTGTGTGCTTGATATTCCTTGTGTCCTTACAGCTCCAGCAGACTAAAACGTTTGTTAGCTTATGTGAAATAAAAAGTCTTGTAAATCAAAAATTTGAAACAGCTGATTTATTTTATCACTGAACTCCAGTCTTAAGTATAGATTTATGCCTTGGGTTTGGCAGGTGCTCCCTTCTTTCCAGGCTTCTTCTTGGGTTTCAGCATCTTGGCCTTGATCTGTGAAGAGAACAAACAAGATATCAAAGTCAAAATCAACAATTAAAGTTCACAATTTTTGCTTCCAACTTGATTGTTCAGGTTCTTACTGCAGGGTCATGCTGGAGGATGGCATGACGTCTTGCTGTCTTAGCATATGGGTTCAGTTTGAGCATTATCCTCAAGTTCTTCAGAGGATTCTTCTTCAGCACTCTGCGGTTAATCTTCTTGCTGTAATGACAATATAACCCAGTCTTAACAACGTGAACTTCTGCTAAACTACAAGTTTGTAATATTAACAACGTGAACTTCTGCTAAACTACAAGTTTGTAATAAACTTTGTGTCGCTCAGGACTCCATAATAATCAGGGTTCAGAAACACGGACCTGAAGTGGAACATCATCATAGTTGACCAGCTAAAAACTAATTTTAAGAACTTCAAGTGAGCTGTGCTTACTTAGGTGTGCGAAGTGCTTTCTGGATCTCCTCACTCTTCAGAATCCTGCTCAGATCTGTGTTGGTCATCTTGTGCATGGGCAGGCTGGAATAAATAGGACATTAAGAATTAAATTCCTCATATTGGAAATTATGAAAACAGTAACAAGTCTTTGTATTGTTGCTCAAACTCAGAACTTCTTTAAATATCACATAGTTTCAAAAACACGGACCATGAAGTGGAAGCTCATCACTGATGTCATCAACAGCAGTTTTACTTGTGCTACAGTGCAACTGCACCTTAAATACTCACTTGTAGCCGACCTTCAGGGAAGCAGGTTTACGCCAGGTGCCGTACAGCTCATCCAGCTTGCGGAAAGCACTCTCAGTCCAGATGCAGAAGCGTCCGACATGACCACCAGGGGCAAGCCTCAGGAGGTTCAGTTTGTTCACGTTCTGCAGAGTGATGCCTTCATAACACAGAACAATAATTAAAAACTAAGGTTGACTTGTTGCTTCTTTTAAAAAGCAATTTAAAATTTACAAAACTAACAGTCATTACACACCTGCACAAATAGAGCTATGCAATGACTAGGGTCTTACGGATAGCATTAGTCATTGCCTATGTCACCACATTGTCGTTCTGTTCTGACATCTATTTAGCTAACAATAATGAACTACATTTGAATAAACAACACACCTGGGATATTTCTGAAGGCTTTGGTGACACCAGAGTCTTGGTTGAAGATGATGCATGGTCCTCTGCGTTGGATCCGTCTGCGATTCCTCATCTTACCCTTACCGGCACGCATGCGCTGAGAGGCATAGACCTGAGAATGGAAAGTTTATTATTCCAATATACCATTAAACAAAATAAAGAAACATAGTAATGCCTAAGCAGTTCCTGCAGGCAGAGGAGCTGTTCTCAATACTGAAAATAAGTTCAGTCTGAGGTTTTAATGCTACACTCCATATCATACATATCAACCAGATAACAGATGCTAGGCATGTTTCACAATCATGCTTTACTCAGTCTGTGCTGCAGCCATCTTAGTTTTGGCTTTCAGGGGATTCCCTAAAATTGAGGGGACCATGTATAAAGAGCTATGATTCCTACACTCTTCATGCAATACGGACACAAATACCATCAAACATCCTTCAAGCTTAAAATCAGCATTTTAACTTCATAAATCATCGTTTCAATTTCAAATCATGAGTTCCTTAATGGAGTGCTAAGAATTTAGATTACCTTCTTGATGTCATTCCAGGCTTTAAGCTTCTTCAGCAGGAGCACTGCCTCCTTGGTCTTCTTGTAGCCCTCAACTTTGTCTTCAACCACCAGCGGGACCTCAGGGATTTCCTCAATGCGGTGTCCTAACCGAAGACCATCATGTCAACAAAAGATATCCACACTCGACCTTCTTGTGACTGTCAAAGGCTACAGTAGTAGCCGAGCTTGCTCAGAATTTAACACACATCAGTTCCCTGCGACAGCTTAGAGACAGCAGGCAACTGTCACTGTTCACAGAATCAGACGCAAATTACACCATCATGGCAAGTCAAATGTTAAGCAGTACTTGTTAAATTATAAGAATCCGATTATAAAAACAGATTACTAAAATACCTTATAACAGTTTTGTCCTCCACAAAGTGTTTTTGGAGCTTACCTTTGGACATCACAAGTGCAGGAATGGCAGAGGCAGCCACGGCAGAGCAGATGGCATAGCGCTTCTGGGTTGTGTTGATCCTGCGGTGCCAGCGGCGCCAGGTTTTGGTGGGGGCAAACATGCGTCCTCCACGACACATCTAGACCAAAGTCAAGGAGGTTTGACAACTCCTGAAGTAACATAAGTACATCATGCCTGCTCAGACTCTGTTGTTCGTCAGCCATCTGTGCCAGCATATGACAGCAGGCATTCTGTCACTGTTCACAGAATCAGACGCAAATTACACCATCACTGCAAGTCTTTTCAGTTTTAATTTGCCTTGGCACATACAGCATAATAAAAAGTAAAAAAAAAAAAAAAAAAAAAAAAAAAAAAAAAAAAAGTAATGCTTCAATTCTGGTCAAAAGGATACATTTCCAAAAGCACCCTGGCCAGAGCGGTGGGTACCACCACCTCTCACACGAGGGATACGGGCCACAGCTCTTCCTGTACCCCAGGACTCTGCACTGGTCTGATGGCCTGAAATAAACACACAACACATACAAAATATTACAAAAACGCATAACATCTGCGATGGCATTAGCTCAAACGCCATCTTAACTGTTAAACTATGACAGCAAACCTTGATCGATGCGTTCAAGACAGACATATACACTCACCTGCCAGTTCACTGACTGCATAAGGCTGGCGACTGTTCTTGCGCATGTTGGTGTGAACAAAATTCACAACATCAGGGCGAATTGGAGCCCTGAAAACAGCAGGCATGACGACATTCTTGCCTGCGGATTCTCCTTTCTCGGAATAAACCGAAATCAGGGGTCGTGCACAGGCCTAGAAAACAAAACGAGAAACAGTGAGCTTCAGTCTGATACATAATGCTTAGTTTTATAAGGTAACGCATAATACTCTAAGATGCAGTGGCTCTTTGAGAAGAATTTGATTTATTTAAATAACGTGTCTTGAGAACAAGCCATCACAACTAGCAGGAAGGGAGACAACCTTTAGTCTGATGTAACTTGGTGCTACCGGTAACGTTCTATCAAATCAAATGCAACTCGCTGTTAACATAATAACAGGGACTGCTCATTAACATCATGTATTAAGACAAATTCACCGAGAAATCTGCGGCTGTTGGCCTTAGCTTAGCTCGATTTTGCTAACGTGACTTCGCAAGCCAGTTCTAAACGTTAGCCTGTCAACTCATTATTGATGGCCTTAAGGCTGTTAAAGAAAATAAGTACACTTGAATGTCACGTAGCATCTACAGCGAGAAAAATATAGATGCAATCTAAATAAGCGACATCTGCTACTAGCTTGTTAGTGAATCTACAACCACACGTGTAACTGGGTTGAACTACCACTGCTAGTCCAAAATGGCTCCTCGTGTTAGCTTCGCTAGCCGGGAGCATTCCAACTCACAAGTCTTATTAAATCTGAATTTAAGCTCCCCATAGATAGAAAATACAGGCTTATATGATAAGTTCAAACAACGAGATAAACCCCGCGTATTATATAGCACGTTAACAACGATATGAGTGTAATTTCTCACCATTTTCGGTAATTTTTTTTCGGCTCGCCGGGAACCACGCTCCACTCGCTATGGCGGCCACAGTAAAAAGGAAGTTGGTAAATTACCCTAAATGCTTTATGCCTCCGCCTCGACGAATATCACTTCCGTCGACAGATTGTTTTCCACCATTGTTTTGCTTACCACAAAGAAACACACATGATAAAATTTGTATGAATGTAACAAACAACTGCGTTATCATCTTCAGTCAAATTGTTACGGCTAAACAAAACCACCTTAAAGTTGGGTGCGACAGCTGGGACTATTTCTTTACGCCATGTTGGCGCAGGATAAACGTAAAGGCCGAACTATTTTCTTCTAAATTTTTGTCTAAAAAATATTATTTAATTTGTTTACATTTTCTATTTTATGTGTGTTGAGATTATTAATACACTTTGCTAATTTCATTTATGAATTTCTGATGTAAATTTATAACGATGAAGTGATGACCTGTGACCTCATGACGTCACCGCCCGAGTGAGCGCGCGACTGTCAAAATATCAACAGCGGCAGCCCAAACTTCACCACAGCAGTCTGTTAAACTCTGTTAACGTGTATTTTCTCTGTTTTGTTATATAATTCTGCAATGGGCTCAAAGGTGATATCTAGTGCTAAGGAGTTTTACAGTATTCTTCGGTGAGTTTGTTTTTGGAGGCTTAACGTTACTCATTTTTTAGCTAACGTCAAATTAACGCTAGGCTGTGGGTTAGATAACGTTTGTTCTACCCCTTTTAGCGCATGTTCACTTTTTGATTGCTTCAATAACCACTAACTACTTATCTTGGCAAAGTAAGGTTAATTTCTGCTGTGTTATGTGTGTTGTGCCATTTGGTTGAAGGTCTCTTCAAGACGAGGACAACAATGATCCATGTACATATGAGGTAATTTCATTTTACCTAAAGAAAAATCTGTCGGAATTTGGTGTATCTATCTATGTTATAGTAATGATGTTTATACATTATCTCTTGGGTTTCAGGAGGACATCCAAATGTTAAAGATGAATGGAGACAGAATCCCTGTGCTAAATATGTACTGTGGCAACCAGCCAGTTTTCATCTGTGAAAAAGCTGTGAGTACTGTTAATGTTGTGACTAAATATAATCAGGGTGGCTGCAAGCCCTAGACAAGTATTACAGTGTAATATGTAAATTGAATAAATAAACACGTGAACATTGTCTTGCATTAGAGGTCTGTGGTTTCTTGGTGCATGGTTCTTCTGATACATCACCAGTTGCTTAGTATTTTTTAACATGCTACTGTAATGTTGTTATGGGATGATGCACATTCAGTTTAATAGGAATCAGTATACTCCACTAGCCCTGTTCAATTACCATCACTGTGTACTACAACCATGCACCATTGTAAAAGCAAGGATATAACTCAAGATACCTGCAGGTTACCTTTTTTTCATACATTCTTAAAAAACCCTCACTAATGCTCCCCATTGGACTATGTCTTTATTTCTTGATTTCACAAGGTTCCAAAAATAAATGAACCTGATGATCAACAAATGACTGAAACATCAAACTGCACTGATGATGATGCTGATGATGCACTCCAGACAGAATTGGGACCCCAGCCGCTCACAATTATGAAAGCAAGGTGACCAATGCTAAGATGTAGAAGAACACTTCATCCAAATGAAGCAAGTGCTACTAGGATTATATAACCTGTGTACACTGTAGATGACAATCAAAATGTAGTATTTTCTTTCACCTTTTTATAGGCAGTTGCTGTCTTGGTACACATTATCTCAAAATGCTAATGTGTCTGCTGTGGACAACATCCCTGCCTTACACCCTCTATGGGTGCGATGTGACATGTCTGATCCAGCTGGAACAACCTGGTTTGGAGCTGAAACAGTCTGCATGGGCAATAAAGTATTTGGTGTCAAATTACATTCTGTGACCTGCAAAGGTATAGCTCAAATGCTTCATACCTCTTTAAATAACCCATCCATGAAACATTATTGGTATAGTGAATGTTTGTTTTTGATTAACTCCTGTGTGATTTTGATGTTTCTGGCATTTGTTTTATTCCAACTTAAATTTTGTTAGGCTCGACTGTTGACAAAAGATCTCTCATAACCTTGGACGAGATTAAACAAGAGCACAAGAAAAGGCATCCCCCATCCTCGGTAAGTGAGTGTGCATCCTTTGTTGTAAGTCAGTGTGAATGTATGTTCATTTACTTACATCTGTCAATGCTTCCAGATGGCCATTAAAGGCAGTGCCAGGTTCTCCTTGTTTGGCTCCACTGTTGTTGAAAACACCGTGATTGAGTCACAGAGTAGTGTGACAGTGGATTTCAAATGGAGCCATGTGGAGAGTATCCTTGAGACCCCGCCCCTGTCTTCTACAGCAACACTGGTAAGCACCAGTAATTCACACTCAAACTCTTTTTCGACCATAAATACTTACTTTTTAGAAGTATAAAGTTGAATTTGATAATACCATTTAAAATATAAAATAAAGTAGTACATTTTGTGTACTTGCCTCTTTTATGTTTGTTCACATGCAGAATATCAAAGTTGCCAGCGGGGACATGAGGAGCCCAATGTTCGAGATGTACAGGGAGCTAGAGTTTCTTCAGGTTTGTCTCCCACAGTAAACTGAGATGAATGACCGGGAGTATCAATACACAAATAAACCACTAAATAATAGATTCCTGTTATTTCAGACTCTTGCTGATGGTTTGAGGACTGGTGAGACTGAATGGATGGAACCTTTGGAAGGCACGTCAGCTGTACATCTGACCAAGGCCTTCCTAGAAGGTATCTGCTTTGTTAAATCAATGCATGTTCACTATAATTTATTGCTAACAGGTAGTTAAGAAGATCATTTTCTTTTTTTATTCTTTTTTCAGAGCTTCAGAGCACTGCAAAGACACAGCCAGATCAGGTTACAAAAAAAGAGGTATGATAGTGTTAAAATCAAGGGACTTTTCACAAATTTATTAATTTCAGAATTAAATTTCTTGTTTCTTCATCTTTTCTTAAAGACCACAAAGCTGAAGCCTGAGACGGACACTCCCATTTTCAACTCTCTCTTGGAACGAGGCGATTTGGATTTTGTGGAGCAGCTGTGGGTTCGGATGAGAAAGAGTGAGTCAGTTCTCTATTAAGGAAACTAGGATTCATTTGATTTATTGCATTACATACAGACAGTGACAACCATTTTCCTCCATGTTGTTTTTCATTACAGGTGTGACTTCATATCAGGACATCGGAGACTGCCTGAAATTGGTCACTGAAGCTCTAAGATACGGTGACATCAAACCCTGGGTATGAAATGATGCAGCTTCTGAAAACTGTTTATCACTGAGAAAAGATTGAGGGTTGTTGTGTGTACATTTTGTTTCTGTTTTGTTTCACTTCCTCCAGATTCACAGAGACAGCAGCAGCTCCCTCAGCAAGCTCATCCTGCAGTCCTACCACCAGCAGATCGATCATGTGTCTCTCACAGGTGTCACCCCTGTCCACATGCTGCTAGAGATGGGTCTGGACAAGATGAGAAAGGATTACATTAATTACCTCATTGGTAACCTCTTACTTATCACTGTGTATCGGTCTAACTCTATGTCCTTTACACGGGATTGCAGTAATATTTATATACTATTTGCAACTGTTTTTTTTTTTTTTCTCAGGTGAAGAATTGACAACTCTGAACCACTTGGTAAGATTAAGGCTATTTTACTGACACACTACTATTTTCAAATGACTGTTAACAAAATATTCTGAGTTTGAATATTTTACTCCATAGTGTTATTACCTGAGCACAGAGGTTGATCTGCAGGAGCAAGTGATCCGACTCAGAAAACTGCACCATCTGCTGGAAATAATTGTGACATGCAGTACTTTCCTGGGTTTGCCATACGACCGGCTCTTCCTTCTCACACAGTAAACCAATTTGGCTTTTTCCAGTAATGTGCAAGTGTGCTTTCCTAAAGCTGACATTAAAAAGACTTTTTAAAAATTCTCATAGATCATGTTTGCAGCACTACAAAACATACCCATACAATGAGGAGCATGAATTCAAACTGCAAATCAAACCTGCGCTGATCAGCCATTTCTACCAGAAGTAAGGACTACAGCCCTTTGCACGCTAACTGCTTCATTACATCCAAAGAAAATTCTAAAGGAAATTGTGATATTTGTCTTTTTATTCATGTTTTAACACAAACTGGTAATTTGTTTCACCTGCAAAAGTGGTACAGAAGGTAGGACTTCTGTGAAATCTAAAAACTTGTCTAAGTGGTTTGACAGAAGTAAGTCAGCTGTATTCAGATGTGCACATGAGGTTTGTTGTGCAAAACAAACATTTTCTAATGTGGTCACAAATGCCTGCCTGTATTCAAATCCACCATATGCTGCTTTTTTTGATGCATTCACAACAGTATTTAGAGCTGCCCTCTTGTGATCAGATCACCTGTGCATTTAAGTGCCAACTACCAAATTTTAACAGTGGCTATTGTCTCATCCCTCATGTTTGTGTGTGTTCCACAGAGAGGACCCAGTAGAGTGGGGGGTCGAGGTGTCCAGTGGCCACGGTCCTCGTGAGGTCAGGACATCTTTACAGCTCAGTGACAGACCACTGGTTGATCATGTCATCTTTGAAACAGGTGATCTTTATGCACCACACCAAATATAGTACACGCCATATAGTGATCATAGTTACTATCCCAGTAAAGTACAGATAACATTTTTCTTCTGCAACTGTTCTGTGTTTAGATTACCCAAATGAAACAGTGAATGGGGACAGTGAGGATCCTGCCTTCTTCTCCACCATGGTGTGCTGCAGTCTCGTCATTTTTGCATGAATTTACACAGAACACAACTGAACAACAAAGGAGGTGTTTATTGTCGTTTTTTGATATTCTCATCAGCAATTAATGTGTACAGGGACACTATAGGGTTTTCCGTAATGTACTGTATTTTTGTCAAATGTTTTAAATGAACAACTTTCAGTCCTTTGTGTGTATGTTCGGATTTTGCCAAACAACTCCCTGTTTTAACCAAATGAAAACGCAAAGTACAGTAGATCACAAGGGCTGTTTGCAATGGTAATATTCCACAGCAATATTGTAATAAGAAAATCCTGTTGCAGGGCTATTCACACTGTTTGAGAGTCCGGTACTAAATTCATTATCATAGGCTGAGCCAATGTATTTACGGCAAACACTGTATGCACATCAAATTAATGAAGTCACTAATTCCTTTGAAATTCAGTTCAAATATTGTATTTATGTTCACACATGATCCATTAAAGATGTACTTGATGTACTATGTGTGTGTGTGTGTGTGTGTGCGTGTAGCTCGTGTGTCTGTGTGTGTTGATGTTTGTGATTGTAAAGAGCTCCTTTCTAGTTCCGCCTCCGCAGCAGGAACATAAGGAAGATGGCACTGAGCAAAATAGAGAGTGTGCACACAGTGGGAACAACGATCTCAGTTACCATCTCCATGTGGCTGGTCAAAGGGTCTGAAAAGCGCACACACACACATTAACAACTCAGTAGCATTATTACGTGGTTCAGACACTGCTTATGAAGCGAGTAATGATGCTCAAGCACAGCACTCAAAGGGTTAATATTTTCCCCCTAAATCAAATCATCCTTTATCTGATTTATAGTGAACATGAGTGATTCCTTACCATGTATAAGTCTTAGAATATTGGCAGCAGTACTCCGCTGTTCCTCTAATAAAAAAAGAGAAAGTACTCAGAGTTGATTAACGGCACTTTAACCCTTTGAGAACTGCATGCAGCTCCTGGGGAATATTTCAGAAAGCAGCATTTGTGCCATACCCAGAAAACTTATCTAATCTTTTGAAATGTTATGTTTTATTGTTACCAGTCATCAACAGGCATGGCTGAATCATTTTCCTAAACCTCATGTTGAAGTGTTGTTTTCTAAATTCAGTTCAGATCTATCACAGACAGTTTCACTGGTCTTATGTTATCTGGGTACATTTATAATCCCGCTTTGTTAAATACCCCGTGGGCACAGAAAAGCTTTATGCTTACTGAGTTTTTGTTAAAGCTGCTGTGAAATCAAAAGGGCTGTTGTTGCAAATTGGATTTAAACACACCAGTAAAACTGCAGATGAATGAAGACGTAGTTGCACATTCAGGGAATACAAGCTTGTCTAAGTGTTAAACTGCAGAGGCTTATTTCTGTTAGATTTAAAACCACACAATCAAAAAACAACACAAAAAAATGACAGATTAATAGAAGACATGTACCCTCAAGTTCTAAACTTCATCATGCACTGGCCAAACCTTTGGCATTTCTGCATGTTCCTTGGCTTTTCTTCTAGCTGGAGGGGCAAACAAAGAAGATATCTGTTATATATTCTTAGAGATTAGAGATATATTCTTAGATTCTGCTGATTATGTTTTATATTGCCATCCTTCTTATTTAACTAATATTTTGTTCATGTGTTTTCTGAGGTGCTTAAAGAACAGCAACACATATTCAAGTCAAATTATAATTCTTGATCTTATTTGCATTTAAAAACTATTGGCACGTTTTGTGATATTTAGGTCAGAATCTTTATTTGTTTACCCCAGCCAGTTGTTCACCTCTGATCATTGATAAACATGGTCAGGGATGTTCTAGATGAACTGACCTGCAGCTAGGAGCTGGTTGCTAGAAGAACAGGTCTCTACAGCCTTCCTCCTCCAGTTCTCAACCTGCGGAGGTTTACAATGCAATCACATATCATCACTGAAATCATTTTTGCGGCACAGTGGAGTATTAACCAATTAGTCGTAATTAAGTTTTAATTTCAGAAGAATCCCGAATGTCTGGAAAGGATTAGAAGCAGGGCTTGATAGTGACCACCTCGTGTCTCTTACCTCTCTCTGATTGGGAAATCCATTGGAGCTGATGATGCGTTTGTAAAACTGGACAGAAGCTTTGGGATAGCGAGGCTTGTTTTTGTTCCTGAAGTCCACATAGTACAAGCCAAACCTCTCGGAGTAGCCTTCATCCCACTCAAACTTGTCCAGCAGGGACCATGCAGTGTAGCCCTTCACATTGACTCCATCTTTGATAGCTGAGTGACACCACAGAGAACAGAGAATGAGTTGACCGCAAAAATTGGATTAGACTTTGAATAAATTTGCTCCAAACAAAAGAAATGCACATGTGCTTATGTATGAGCTCATTCACCTTTCAGCATCTCATTGATGTAGTCTTTATAATACTGTATCCTCCAGTCATCACACAGCTCTGTGCACAACATCTTCTCAGAGACTCCATTCTCAGTCACATAAATCATTGGGTTTCCATACTGAGTCTAGATGGGGAACAAATCAATATGATGGGCAATAAGTTGTCTTAATGTAATTTAACTAGGGTTTCAGTGTGCTAAGATCATTTCAGGTACAGAGCAAATGTCAAGCCTTTTCTGCGTCATTCACTGTACATCATAAGCCACCTTGACAAAGTTGAGCAGACGCCTGAAAC
Source organism: Maccullochella peelii (assembly GCA_002120245.1). Taxonomy (NCBI): domain Eukaryota; kingdom Metazoa; phylum Chordata; class Actinopteri; order Centrarchiformes; family Percichthyidae; genus Maccullochella; species Maccullochella peelii. Next base: position 296,748 of record LKNJ01000067.1, on the reverse strand, counting down.
CCCAAGGCACAGAGTAGAGCCACTCAGACCCGGGGTCAGGCCATCGTGGGTCAACCAGCTCCGCCAGGTCGCGGTCAGTGAAGTAGCTGCTGCTACTACGACCTGATGGGTTGTTCTTCTGGGTGATGTAGCGGGTGGTGAAATGGCCGATGCCGAGGAAGTCACAGGTCCCCTTGATGTAGCCCTTCTCTTGGGGGGAAAATGTGGGCAGGCGAGACGTCCCGAGGCCCTGTTGGACACTCTTCCTTCCTGCACACACAGTTACAAGCAGTGATTAGTTGATTCCCCAATGACCAATATTACTTCAAGATTAACTATGTACAATTAAAGTCACCAATGAAGTCTTTCATCACTTCAGGGTAGTCTCCATGAAAGATGGGTGTCGCAAACCAACCCAGGTAGAACTGGACATATCTCTCAGCTGCTTCGATGTCTTTCTGGTTGCTGATATCCACCGGCTCACCCCAGTCTCCAGACAGAGAGATGCCAACCAGACCTGCAGATGTGAACAGCAGCTCTCAGCACTAAGACAGACAGTACTGTTGAGAGGCAAATATTGAATTAAGTCATGTTGCTTTCAAGAGTTTGTTTACCTTTTTGTTTCGCCCTCCATTGTGTATCATAACTGTGCCAAACTTTAGCATGTGCCTATGAAAAAGATGTTATGAATATGATTTCAGTTCAAAGTGGCACAATAATTGTTAAGTGTGTTTGATAACTGGATATATATTTACTCTCCTACCTTGATTATGTGATGGGCAGCTCTGTATGCCCCTGTTCCTCTCAGCTTCAGTCCAGGAGCATGCTCACCTGTCTCATAGCCTTCAACTGCTACAGACTGAAGAAGATGAGCAGATTATTATAGTACTTTCGGTAACAGGTAGATGCATATTTATCCAAGCTCTGTGATTAAAAAATGTAACAAGGTGGGTGTGAATGTAAAACCTGCAAATCATTTATTTTGAACCTACCCATGGATTGTTGAAAGTGATCCAGTACTTGACTCGGTTGCCAAATCTTTCAAAGCACAGGTTAGCAAATTCATTGAAATGATTGACCATGCTTATATTCTGCCATCCACCGTACTTCTCTTGTAAGACCTAGAAAAGCAAACAGTACAGTAACTCTGTAAAGAAGAATTGTGCTGTACTACAAAAAGGCTGAAGTAGGGATTATCAATATTTTGTATACCAACCTGTGGAAGATCCCAGTGATACAGAGTAACAATGGGAGTGATCTTGTTCTCCAGCAGTTGGTCAATCAGCTCACCATAGTATTGTATTCCTTTTTCATTTATATGGTCAGCTGCAAATGGTATTAAAAAGTATATAACTCATCAGCTTTGGCAGTTCACAAATTAAATATATGTTATGCTTGAATTAACAGCAGTTGCTCACACTTTATGCCAGTGGGGATGATTCTAGGCCAGGATATGGAGAAGCGATAGTGGTTCAGCTTCAGCTCCTTTATCAAAGAAACATCATCCTGTACACACACAATGGAGTGAAATATTTAGATTTCCGTTTGCCCACCTCTGCTCTCTCCATATTTCTCAGACACACCACCACCCCTGATCACCCCACCTTGACTTTGTAGTAGCCTTCACAAGAGGAATCCCCCGTTTCATTTTGTTGGATTTTGCCTTTCTTGTGACTGAACACATCCCAGATGCTCAGTCCTTTTCCATCTTTGTCCCAGGCTCCTTCTGTTTGATAGGCTGAACTGCCGGCACCCCACGAAAATCCTAATGAACACAACATTAGCAACAACCATTCAACTCTGAGTTTGATGACCAGCTCTCAGGAGGGATAATATCACCAATTACTAAATCATTAAAATGCACTGCATCTATCCCACTGAAGAAAAGAACAAGTTGTGTTTACCAGCTGGAAAAGTGCCATAATAGAAGGAGCTGTGGTCGTTCTTTGTCCAGTCGAAGTCCTCAGCCGAAGACAGACACAGCACCAACATAAACACATGACACACACTGAATGCACAGCGGGGCAGCATGGTACTCCTGAGCCTGCAGCACAGTCACTGTCTGGTTCTGCTCCAGTCCCTCACTGATGTCTGCACACAGACAAGAACCATTCAGCATCACCACTTCATCACAATAACAAGCTTGGTCTGGAGCAAACATGTTGTTCCAAGACCCATATACACACATCCTTACAACCCTCTTTTCTAAAAACAAAATGTCTAAATTAGTAACAGACTAAATTTCAATATGATCACAATAAAGTGTCATCAGACATTCTGAAAGCATCCAATGTGATGGACTACGGGGGGTCCCGCAGCCCTAATGCAGAGCCAAATACCCCTTTTCAAACTCAATGGAGTGTGAGCTCATCTTGCTGAGGCAGACAGATCCCATACAAACTATGGTTTCACCTCTGTAAGCAAAGTTAATGTTGGAGAGGTTGATATATTTACAGTGCATAATCACATGACAGCGGATGACCCTTTCCACACATAGAGACTAAATGCAAATACGGGAACTTTAGTAACCTCATCATTTGATAATTATAAGGAAAGTGATGCTATTTGTTACATTGGCATGGTTAATGACCAGATTTGAGTGCTCACATCTCTCAGAAAATAAACACAATACTCTTCCAATTTCAATTCCAGGTGTTCAGGAGCATTATATCACATTTCAGTCTTAACAGTCTAATAAGCCTGCAATCAGTGTGATACATAGGATTTATCATACAATCCAAAATTGAAGACATTGCACTATTATAACTTTAAATCAGGAATATGGTAAACGTTCAGACATAGAACCTTTTAAAAAATCTGTTATGATTGTAATATACATCCCTGGCAATGTTAACCTGTTTTTTCCCCAGATACATAATTTTTTCAGTTTAGCATTTTTATTTCAGTATTCCTCCTGCAGATTATTTTTTCAGTCACTTGAGAAAAATCCATAACCATCACGCCATAAAATTTGATTCATAATAGCAAATGTACTAAATAAGATGTTCAATTACCTGTGAACCTTATGAAGAATTCATTTGCAGCAGGTGTGTGTGCCGAGTCCCTGGGTGAATAGGAGTTCTCCTGGAACAACAGACCACGTGGAAAGCTGTATATATCTATTGGTGCAATCTCTATTGTACGTTGCCTGTTGTAGCACCACCCTTCTCCAGAGCTGTCCCTGCTGTCAGTGTGAAAGCTGGCCGTATTGTGAGGCTCACTGTATTGTTTTAACTGTTTAGAAAATGCTGAATGGTTTGCTAGTGGAAAGTGTTTGCACTGCATTACCCATTCTCCTGGGTCAGGTTAGGACAACTTTACATAGGTATTACCTTAAGTGAGTGTCTGAGAGGGAAACTGGAAAAAATATGTATTTTCTTATTGCCCAAAATTAAACATTCATTACATCTGACAAACATTATGTTAACATTACTGCACGTTGGTGTAACTAGAAGCATACATTGTAAAAATCAGTCAGGTGAACCCTATGCAAAACATTTTATTTTGTGCTTATGATTATTATTTCTTCCATAATTCATACATACTATCTTCTTATATGGCCCAGCCATACATTTTAATGCTAATTCTCAAAATGCACAATATTTCTAGTAAGCTATAAGCACCTAATAACACTGTCTTACTGCATTTCAGTGAGACATTTCTCACAAACTTTGACACATGAATTCTAAAATAATTTGAAACCCGGATGACATGCCTTAAATCAGGCAAAGGAGAGGATACTGTTAGCACCACACATCATTACACTGTAACTGTTACTCACTCCATCCAAATAACTTAAACTTCCTAAGTGATAATACAAAACAGGTGAACAAATAAACAGATGTCCGTTAACATGTGGTTCTTCTTCAGTGGTGCAAATATTGAAGCCCTATGAAACACTGAGAATCTCAGTAATCATCCTCCTCCTCCTCATCCTCCTCAGGCACAAGCTCAAGCTCATTATCATCTTCTTCATCATCCTCTTCGTCTTCCTCCTCATCATCTTCCTCCTCCTCCATATCATAATCTACAGCGGCATTCAGTAGCAGTTTGGTTCGATTGATCTCGCTCTCATCATCGAGGTTAATATGAACCTAAAATAGTAGAAAATACATAATAAGCATATACATGTTGAACACTTTTAAATTATATCTTAAAAAGCGCACACTAAGTGTGCAAGATAGAACTTTAAAAACAGTTACAAGAACCGGAGACAATCTTTTTAAAATATTATTATGCTAATTTTCATAGTTAGTTATTTAACATTACTCTGGCTGCTGTTTTATTTTCATGACAGTGAAGAAGATACAAAACAAAGCTCAAGTCAGAGGGTGGGAGTGACACACAGTGATCTTTTGGGGAAATGCATTTTTTTAATCAAACTACACATTTTTAAATGATATAGTCATGTTGGAAAAATGGTCTGAAACCATCTAAAATTATGCATTTGGTTAGTCTATGCAGTAATACGTCTGTGAGTTGTTTTTAATAGCTTTTTGAAAACAATAAGCATCTGTATGACTCTTGTACTTGTAACTTCGGACTGCGTACATTTAAACGTTTCATGAGCATAGCCAACACATGCAGACACGTCTGAAATACAGTTCAATGATGATCATGTCTCTTAGTTTATGTTTAATTAAATGCTAGTGTATAGTGCATTAGCGGCAGAAAGGAATTAACATGTTAAAACAACATTCTCCAAGAGAGCAAAATATGTTCAGTGTAGTAAACGTAGTAAAAGTATAAATTCTATCAATTCATTCTCAATCACTGAGTGACACATACAAGCTTACTAAGGCTGTATCTTTCTGAATAAAAGGAAGTAATGAAAACAATAACAGTCCTAAAATGTTTTAGTCAGTACCTTTGTGTGCATTGTAATAATCTGATTATTTCCCACAAATTAAGGGTTTAAAACTAACCCAAGTAAACTCAGCAACATATCTGCTAGAGACACATGATTACTTGGCTTCGTATACCTTAGTCGTACTGTATGTTAACTGGGGTTTTAAAGTAATGAGATTACTGCAACACACATAAACATGTCAACCAATTTCCTGTATTAACATTATTACTCAGAGTAGCCTGGTTTTAATGTGGATGTAAATGTAATCAGTGAGGATATTCAGGTCTGCAAACTGTAACATCCACAGCAAGACAGTACAGTACAGTAGTGTAATGTAACAAACTTCTGATCCTCAGTTTCAACAAACCAACTTAAGTATGACTTAACGAACAAACACAAGCAAATATATTATTGAGATTATCTTAATATGACAGAGTGTGACCTCTGAGCATTGATGTACCAGCATCTCTGGTACAGTGATTTACCTCAGTTTCTGTGGATGAGCGTTCAGAGGCTCCTTCTTCTGTTTGAGCACTAATGATAGATTTCAAGGCCCCTTCTTCAAACTGAAACATAGAGTGAACACATGATATATAAACCGTACATAAACCCCAAAACACCCATACTGTGAACTCTCTCGCTCACCTTCAATCTGTTCAGCTGGTCTTGTAGCATGACTTTGATTTTGAGGAGAGTCTCCTCTTCCTTCTTCAACTCCTGCAGACGGCTGTGCATCTTTACTGCTACTGCTGCAGTCAGACCATTCCTCAATACTAAAAGGGAAGAGATCAGTAGTCAGGGATACAGTGTCGTGCCAATTTTGCTGGTTTGCTCTTTCATTCTGTTCCTGTCCCGCCTATTTAGATTTCATGTAATAATATAACAGTTCATCAACTCTGCTACTAGCCACTGTAACGTTAGTTAGTTAAAATGAAGTATTTAATAGTACAATATATTGATACATTTATCACATCTTGTTACAAATAGATCGGCGTTAAATCTTCACAGCAGAAGAAATTGTTAAATTTAAAAAATGGTAACGTTAAATAACGCACATTGTATTGTTACTGTTAGCTACGGAAAACATTTTGGCTAAATAGCTTTACCTCCAAAATTGTGATTAATGATGTTTATTTCCACACATGCAAGAGTAAAACTCAGTCTAAGACTATTACCTTTGATTACAAATTCTACCTACAGCTCCATATTACCGTCGAAATCAGTGATACACAAGATAACGTGCTTCCGACAGCTTTTATTTTGAATAGCTTAGCTGTTGTGCTACAGCTACTAGCTAAAGTTTGGGGTCATGTGGTTATGCGGTCATATCCGGGCTTATTGTATCTTTAAGTGTTGTCGGAAATTCTAACTTTGTCTCGGGAACGAACGTTGTGTCAAATAGGACTGACAGAGCAGAGGTTTACTAAGGTACAGTGACTCACTTGAAACCTGTGGTTTAGCAACAACCATTAATGACAAAGTCTGACAGTGAACAGTGAAAGTAATTTGCTGTTAGAAAGTCCGAAGGTTAAGAACCTGTTGCCTGAAAAGTAATTCGAAGGAAATGCTTCATACATCGCAGGATACAAAAGATATTTATCTTACTCTTGTTCTTCTGTTAGTTTTGTTAATGACGTGCAGTCGGTTTATTAAAATAATGTCACATACCTATCCAAAAAAATCCACCTTACAAGAAGCACCTGAAGGAAGCATTAATAGTGGAGAAACGTTGATTCTGGCGACATCTTATGGTCAAACGACGCTAATGGCCGCATTCCCCTTTGGGGTGAAAATGAGATTGATAATTATTTGAACAAAATGTGTTTTCGGACGGTAAGAAGAGCTATCAGGGTTTTTGTAATGTACGTCAGTTAAGTAACTCAATGAAAATATGTTAACAAACCACAGCTATTATTTTATACGTTATTCTTAACGGTAATTTACCCTGCAGTCAGTTTGACCAGGTGGACATGAGTTACCTAACCTAGCTAATTAACGTGTGTTGATGCAGCAATTTCTTTCTAGTCGGTTGTCAATGGCCGTCCTCCTTTCCAAAGAAATGTTTGAAGTGGCAGGTGTCAACTTTACGGCACTAGGAAGCCTAATTTGTAACAAATGTAGTTCATGGTGTTAGTCTCCCTCATAAAACATAAGGGTCAAACTATTGGAAGGCAAATAGGCCTTAAAAGCGAGGCTTGCTTGCTATTTCACCAGACTGTATGCTGGGTGTAACTGAGCTAATATGCAAGGTGTAAATTTAAATCATGCTGGCGTAACTCCAAATAGCGGTTTTACTTTATGGTTGGCAAGAATAAAACTGAGTGAAACTTGAACAACAAAAGTTTGCAAACATGCTTCGAGAATACATTTGTTGGAAAATCACATTTATGACTGTATCTGTGAGGATTTTTAAGAATTTCCATGCATGTTAAGGAAGCTGGGATCGTTTTCATTGTACAGAAACACCTACGATTTCCATGTATGCTCAGTTTGAAAGTGATGGAGCAGCCCTCCATGTTTATTCAAGTATCTGACCTGCCCCATAAGCAAATATTCAACATTACCTACGAAGCATGCAAGTCTCCTAAAAATCCCCCAAACCCTAAACACCAAACCCCCATTACACTGAAAGGGAGCAAGTAACACAGATAACGAATTCAGTGAAAACTTAAATAGATTACAGATGGAACTCATTGATGTGAACAAGATCTGAAACGGCTCTTAATCAGTCTTCAAAAAATGTTAGAAGAGCCCATTAGGTTCTTTATAGGATTCCTTGACTAAGTCCATCCAGATGTGTCCATTGATAATCACAGCACGCAGGCACGACTGGAGACTAACAATGGAGCCCAGCCAAAAGGAGAGACATACCTGTCTGTTCACACACATAACAGGACTGCTGTAGGATGTAGGTTCCTCAGATTTCCCAAACCAGATGCCTTCTATTGGTGTGCTAGATAATAATTTCAACAGCACAGGTCTTTACTATGTGGTGAAATGTAATGCCTTGTGAGGACCCTTGAAAATGTGATGATGCATCTTATCCTACAAACAACAGATTTGTAAAAAAAAAAAAAAAAAAAATCATATCTGCTTCACTGATTATGTTATTGCTTTATTCCAAATATCCTGTAACAATTTTGTCAGGATGGGATGTAGCTCATTTAACCTCATGGCACGTGTGTGAATGTCTGTAATTGCCATCCTGCCTGTGAATCCACATGGCTCTTTGTATGCACACAAATGTCACCCTACATGTTGTTATTTAGCCAACATTCCTGTTTTTTAGCTTAGCTGTGAACTACACTACTATCTTGATCTTGGTCTCCATAGTTTCACTATGTTGTCTGTGCTTCAGGTGAGAAGCAGCAGCTATCCAGTGCAACGCAGTGCCGCCTGCCACTGAAGACCCAGAAGCACTCCCAGATAACACAGCAGGGCCGGTTATGGGAGCTGACAAGAGAGTGTCCTTGTGTCTCTGATGCAGGTTTGGTGTCTGTTTCCTGTCAATAATGCTCTAAACTGTGCTAAGCTAAGCTGCAAGCTGGTGTGTGACAATATATAGATTTTATAGCACAATTCTTTTTTCCCAAATTATTGCACTATAATGCCATACCATCTCGGAATTATGTCAAATGAAAATGTAATTAAAACATCTAGTACTTACAAGACTAATTATATCATAACAATTTTAAACATGTATCTTAAAACTTGTTATATATAAAGAAGATATAAAAGAAATAGGTTCTGGCCCTTTTAATGACTACTGTTACTGTATTCAGAGGTGAATTGAAACAGTTTTGCTTGCTTTAAAACAAATGCTTATATTTTCAACACAATACCCAGCAGGTTTTTCCAAAAATACAAAATGAGTCATGATCTTTGCAACGAAATAAGTCCAGCAGTGATGTTTCTGATGTCCCTGCTTCCACTGATTCGCTGCTACTGAGGGAGACATGTGAAGGAAATAAACAAGTTATTGGAATCCATTAAATTTGTGTGGGTTAGCTAATGGATAAATTGAATGTTCATTACAGCACTGTACATTTGCCATGCTGTGGTACGTGACCATGTACAAGAACATTATTGTTTTGAGAGCCAAGCACATAGGGAGCCTAGGGAGGGTGAAATTGTAGCTGTGTGTCAGTGTACTTGAGACCTTAAGGATTTGGGGGTCAGACGAAAAGGTGCTCTGAGGCCTGCGCCCCACTATCGCAGCTGCCTGCCTCCCAGCACAGACATGAGAGGCCCCACTGTGGCATGAGGGTTTTACTTGGAGCTGGTTTCATCAGCTTGAAGGTGGCTAATACTGTACAGTTATCACTCTGCTCCTTGAGAGCCACAGTTGCTTTTTCCTTGTCATCACGCAGACTCTGTTGCTGCTACATTGCAATTTCTCCCCAATCAAAGCTCTCCTTGGCAGGGCTTGAACCCAGTGCTGAGTCCTGGTGGCAGCTGAGGCCGGGGCTCGGTCGCCCTGCGTGCCGCTGCGAGTGGTGGTCTGCTGTGCTTGTGCAGCGTTTGAAGGTGCTCCCACCTCCTGTGGAATGCAGCGCTGGGCGTGTTGGATGAGGGGCCTCGTAAAAGGGAAAGGAGGACAGGGGGCGGGGAACACAGAGAGAGAGGAGGGGGGTGACCTTTGAACAGTGCTGTCAGGAAGTTATGACTCAATTTTCAATCGTGGCAGTAAAACAGAGTAAGAGCATGGAAATAGAGGAGGGATGAAAGATGGAGAAGGAGAGAGGGAGGGAAGATGATGGGACAGATTGTAAGGTGAAGCCCAGAGAGATAAGATTGTAAAACAGCAGCGAAGAGTTTGTGGAGTCGACAGGGTCGGTGAGTCACTGGTGAAACATGGGTTCTCTTGTAATCACAGCTGAGGAAAACCAGAACATGGCCAGCATTGCTTGTTGTTTGTTTCTGGTTCAGGAACAAGGCACCCAGTCTAACAGAGCTTTACTCTGAAATTTGCTTGTGTGTAACAAAGTTGAACATTTTTACCTAATTTTTTACATGACTATGATGCACTATTATAGGTCAAGCCATCTATAGAAGGTGAAGGCAAAGGTGAAAGTAGCAGCTTCAGGATGTTCCCTTTTAAGCGTTACAGTAATGTGGACAGGAGCCTCGGGCGCCTATGAAAGGAAAGGACTCACGTGGAGATGCAGGGATGTGGAGGAGCCTTTGTTTCCAAGGAACTACCTCAACTTTTACATTTCCTGTCCTGAACTCCCACACACACATATACATGCAAATTGGCACGCACACACAGTGTATTAGAGTGCATTCATTGTAATCAGCACAATCTTCTGCACGTACACAGAGCCAGAAAGACATGGATGCATACTTTGGTGGTAAATAAGTGGATGTGTAAGTATAGATCCTTGTATGAACAAATGCACATTATCTGGTTAAAAATATTCCTGTAGACATTCACACCTTACATGCAGTATACAGCGCCAAAAGATGGAAATATATGTTCATATTTCATATTATGTAATCATTGTAGTGTTGTAGGAATCATCTACATGTGAGTGAAGATGGAATAATGGTCTGGTTTTGCACATTGAAACCTTTCACACTAAATCAGTCAGCTGCTGAATCCCAGCGGGCACGCTGTCACTGCATCACAGAAGATGATTGATAATAGTGTTAATCACCAGATTAACCACAGCAGTGTGGTATGATCCACTGTGTGGTTTTTGTCTATCAACACTTGTATGTGTACGTGTGTGTGTAAGTGTATAGCTAGGTGCCCACCACAGCTATGATGCTGTCCTCATTCGTCAAGCGAGTGTAGTAAAAGCCAAGCATTACTCCCTTGTTCAACTGGAAAACCTGATCATTGTTGTCATCAGCATTTTATTATCTCAAACACTTAAGTACCAGGAGCCACTTTTGGTTCTGTGCCCTGTTCATGACAAGCTCGAGGCAAGCATATTTATTCCATGTTCAGATTTGATTTCAGTCTGCTTATGTGGCTTTTATTTGGCTTTTATAGTTAAACTGATCTGTCCAGAGAGGTACAAGTACATTCAGTCAAATTGGAAAGGATGTGCAACATGTTATGATCCCAGGGAAGTGAAAAAGCAGAGCAACAGGGTGGTGGAGGTCTGGTTCTCAGAAGCACGTCGGACGGATGGAAAACTGAAAAGAAGCTAAAAGAGCTGGCAGAGCCTGGATGCAAGGCAATCCAATGTAACCACAGTAAAAGGCTGTTGATTTAGGTTGTGCTAAATCAAGTGAGCTTCTTTATGTTGCAGCCTGGGGAATGCCTCAGATCACAGCATGAGGTTTGGGCCCTGATATGATGTGGTTTGGTCAGAGATGGCAGGAGGTAGTTTGGGGCCGGGGCTGAGGAGAATGCCTCTGTCACAGCTGAAATTTGTAAATTAATTGACCACCCGTACACAGCATTCCTGTTCCACTGGCTTTTCTCTCTAGACTGACAAACAAACCCAGAACTCAAGAACACCTCTACCACACCAGGCCCGCTGACTGCAGTGTGATTAATTACATTTCCCCTTTTCCTCTCTCTCTCTTTCTTTCTTTCTTGCTCACTCTCTCGCTCTCCTGAGCCTGGTGTATTGGTGTGTGTAGTTCACCTCCCTTGGTACCCTAAGTTAAACATCCTTGTAATGTCAGACCAGCCAGAAGGAAATCCACTGTTTTCCTTTTCTGCTGTTTTTTCTTTTCGTAATGATTCATTATTAGTGAGTCTGCAGGCCCATTTTTCTCTTTTAGTCAGCCTTTTCAGTCTCAAATATCCAACTGCCTGGCTACAAAATGTGGTGAAAGATGTTTTGGAGAAAGGTGAAAATAAACAAATCCTTCTGACCCTGCTCACCACAACCCAAAAGAGTGAAAAATGACTTGTAAAATAAGGCTCAGTTCAGCTCTGGGCAAACGGAAGTCTGAGGTGCTGATACCAAGGACAAAGGTCAAATGACAACACAAGGTCAGATTACTCCCATAGGACTGGCTGTGTGATCATGACATAGCATTGGCTAGGTAACAGTATAATCAATATTTGTCTGTGTGGGACTATGTGTCATGTTCTAAAGGTAATGAAAGTCGAACGTTTGGCTAGTTAATTTGCAGGGTTCCTTTGGGCTCACATTTTTGGCTGGCATCCCAGATGTAGCTGGTGAGAGACTGAGCTGTTCTTATCATTTCATCTAAAGCAAATATTGACTATAGAGGTTTGGGCATTCCTCACATTCCGTATGGAAAGTCCATAGCACAGGTACTGCACTCCTGCCTTTCCTCCTGATTTCCTCACTCTCATAAACCAAGCCCTCTGCTGCTATTTTACTACCTGAGCCAAAGCCATACTGTGGTCCTAACCAATTCCCCATGGCTATAGCGACGTTTGAAGAAACTGTTGGATATAGGAAATATGCTAATTTGCTTTCTTTCCGATAGTTCGGTGAGAAGATTGATACCATTCTCTCTCTTTTATCTGGCCATTCAGTATGAAGCTTCAACTAAGTCATTGCTCCCGTGTAAGAAATAGTCCAGCATGTTAACCTTGTAAAATCACAACTTGCCGTTTTTACACACAGTTTTTGTACGGATTTAACAAAGAAGATATAACATGTTAATGAGTGAGCTTTAGAGGTTCTGGTAGACAGATTCTGCTACCTGTTTCCCCACAGACTGGTTCCAGTCTATATGCTAAGCTAAGCTAACTGTCTTCTGGCTATAGCTTCATATTTAACAAACAGAGTTGAGAGTGGTATCAATTCTCATCTAACTCTCGGAAAGCGAGTAAGAAAGCGAATAAGCGTATTTTCCCAAAATGTCAAACCGTTCCTTTAAAAATGATATCAAAGATTATTACATTTTTACTTGAGTAGATAACTGTAGGGTTATAGGGTTAATTAAATGATGCTGTTACGTTGCAAGCATCATTTTATTCCCTCTGGGAAGCCCATGTGTTTGTAATGATGTCAGCAGTCAGCTGTGAGGATGGCAGCCTATGCTAATGGGGGTATAAGGCAGAGCAGGCCCATTGGTTGGAGGAATGTGTGAACACAGTGACAAAACCATTTATTTACAGGCACTTCCACAGTGAGGTCTAGCACCCGCAGCCCAAGTGCAACCCCAGGGAAGACACAGCTGCGTGTGAACGTTGTAGCGCCAGCCCTGCTCACTTTGATCGCCCGTCACGAGAGCGCCCCTGATCTCTACGAACACCACCCATCTTGTCTGATATTCTGAGTGCACAAACTGAGACATTCCAGACGTGTGAACTGCCCGTGACAAATGATCGCCCTTTGGGTTTTCAACTTTTGCATGCTGTGGGCTTCTTGGCACAATGATGTGGGTCTAGGGCTGAGTTTTCCTCTCTCTACGGCTTCAGTAACTCGAGCGACACCACAGAATGTGGACGAGTCCTGGTGTAGATTGTTGTGAGAGAGCCTTCAGGGTGGGGCTATGATTTAATATTGACCTTTTTCAACACCGGACAGCCTGCAGCACTCAGAACACGAACAGAACTGTGAGGACTCTGTGTCATTCAGTGGACTGTTGGATTAAATCAACTTGAATACTACAGATCCTAGCATAGCGCAAAAGAAGTTGGTTTCGTTTTAGTTTCAAGCCATAACCCTTTGAGAAGAGAGAAGTGAAAATAACATCTATTACTGCCAGATTAGTCACTGCATATTAGGGGGTGATGTTGGTTTTGATTGGTTTCCAACTCTGCTCCAATTTCTTCTGTGGTTGCATGAAAAATGTCCTTTTTTAATTCACAACCGGAGTCTCGAGGTGTGCTCCATGTTTTAAAAGGCGTTATAGAAGCCCATTGATTTCTCCATTTCATTAAACAGGCCTTGCACTGTGCCATAACTGATGTCATTCTACTGTTTCCTGTCATTTTCCAGCTCAGGCACTGTTCCACATGCCCTTCTCCAAAATCCGTCCAGTCAAACCCTGACATGATTGATTCTTTTACACTTCATTTGTAGCATTCATCAAAATTCCATTGAATCATGAAACTTTGGCTGACTACTGTCCAAAGTAATCTAACCGCAGCAAAAGAAATGCTAGGTCCTCTTGGGACATAGATTTCCCCAATGAACTGATGACATTTTGGTAATACAAAGAGAAAAAATACTGCATCGAAAATGTTCTTCCTTCATGCAATCTTAAATTCAGAGTTTTCCCTGTAAGGTTTGCCTCAGGCAGTTGTAGGCTATCACTCAAAAATTTATAAGATTCTCATTTTGCTAACAAGTCTGTCACTGGCACCAGGACTGTTTGGAAGAAGACCTGTGAACACTGATTTCTAGACTGCTGCATTGTCTCTCCGCTGTTGCTCGTCCAGTTGCTGGATTGCAGTTGAAGTCCCAAGCAGTATTTGCAAGAAGTTGCCCCTCCCCACTCCTACTTTTGCTACACTCTGGTGCAAATGGAGATTACTGCCAGAAAACGACAGCAGCAGATTTAACAAGAATGCTTCCAAGATCTTAACTCCTCCTGTGCGTCTGTAAAAGCTTGCACATGTTCATGTCTGCATTCATGTGCTCAAGTTTTTGAAGTACTGTAAGTGGGCAGATTGTAATCGCAAATGTCATGTATGACCAGATGTGGCATGTCTGAGACATTACCTGATTAAAATCCACAAACACAACTTGAATGATGAAGTGGATCCTCACTGTCATTGTTCAGTTGCAGCAGCTAACATAGTAAAGGTAAAGATATAAAACACACGTTTGGGGGGTAAGTGATGAATCAGGGTGGTTTTGCAGCTTTCATTGATTGGTACTATTTGATGTTGGTAAAGATGATGCATTATGGCTGGCTTAATGTACTACATATTGTATTTAAAGAGGACACGGAGAAGTAGCAGTGTATTCATCTTTCTTCCCATAGCTGGACTGTGTGGAAGTAGTCTTCCACGACTATGGGTTACATTGTGGGACCAGGGGGGAAGTGTTGTGGAGGGGCTGTGAGGGTGTTGCTAGGCAACAGGGTGGGCAACTTGTCGTAATGAGCGCGGGGCTCAGGAGCTGTCTGCTCAGTGTTCCAGGTCCTGACAAGAACAGACAGGCTGGCCTGGGACGGCCTGCATGGAGCTGCCACCACGGCCACCTGCTCACAGCAATCATCACCAGCACTCCAGCCAGCCACCGATACAGCATACAGACCCAATTAAGAGCCCTGCATGTCCCCCTCCAGCCAGCCATCACTAACACTCCTGCAAGTCTGACAAGGCTGCCTTTTTCCCCTTAGCAAATCTCTAATTAACAACATTGGTAGTGTTGAGGCCGGGCTGTACAGAGCTGCTGAAAGGGGCTGGGACTCTGCTCGGGTAATCAGCTTAAATACAGGTTTATTTCCTGCCCCCTGAGCCTTGCTACTTCCAGCAGAGATTGCATTCTTTTATCTGTTTATCTCCAATTTCCTCTGACTTGTAACGTGTCTCCTAGACACACTGTCACCTCCACTTAAGGCCAGACTGGCTGCTCCTGCGATCAGATAGTTTCAGAGCAGTGATCAGAGTTGGTTTTGGCAGGGCAGAGCTCTCAACAACATCTCTGTCTGTTCCATTACTGCCTTACCACCTCCTCTCCCTCCAGTCCCACCTCACTGAAGGCCTCTGATCTTAGCTGCAGAAACACTACTGAACGTCTAAAGGATCAAAGATTCTCATATAGAAATATACCCTTAGCTTTGTAGAGAAAATTACATTAAAACAAAGTTTTGTTCCTGTAACTGGCGGATGCCAGATTTTAGTTTGTTCAAATGAAAAAAAAAAGAAGGGAGAAAATGATATTGTGAAATGACCTCATTACTAGAGACGGATTAAGAGAGCTGTGTGTTCCAGCCGAGAGCAGAGGAGGCGGAGGAATTTCCTTTCAGTGGGGAGGTGTTATTGTTGGAGCCCTGTGCAGAGCCGCTGGATGAAATATCCTCTTCCCCAGTTTGGGAATAGATTCTTGATACGGGACCGCCACTCTTGATTGGAGGGAATTATGCCTAATCATCTGTCTTGAGCAATTCAGACAAAAATAATATAGACTGATTTACACTAAAATGAAAAATGTAAGCAAAGAGGTCATCTGTACCACTATTGAATACATTTGCCATTGCATTTTATTTTTCACCCATTCATCATATGATGTCTGTAATGTGTCTTTTCTGGCTTGTAAGGAGAGAAAAGTTGGCTGTCAGAATGAGTTCCAGTGGTCAGGTTTCTAGGGATTTCTGCTCTTGGACTTAGATGTTGCAATTTATAAGATGTGTTCATAATGATACAGTTTTGCACTCTATATGACTCATTGAGTCCTTTTATAAGACTTTGTGACCAACGTTACTGTGTTTTTTCTCTTCTTTTACCGGAGACGTGATTAATGGTTTTCACTGTGGAGGACAAAACTTTTAAGGACAAGCTTGAAAGAATTTTATGTATTCATTTAGTTAGAGCTTGTAGACATTCTTCTCAGTATGTTATTATATGATAGGCTTATTTTCATAGTTTACAAATAAATATTTTCACATTGTAGAGTTCTCACCAAATGCATGCTGGGATAGGCTTCAACCCAGGTTAAGCTGTATAGGAAGTGGATAGATGGAGAATTCAGAGGCTAAGCAGCAGAGGGTGCTGTTCATCAGAACCCTTTGTAGCATGTTTGTAAAGGTTGACTGCAATACATACAAATAGCAAGCATGTGTTGATATTTGAATGATCAAAAGATTTTATTTCTTTTAAATGTTTTTGTTTTCAAGACTTTTCACTTCCAAAAGAAATTACTGGTTTAGTTGACATCTAGTCTGTCTTCCTCAATATGGCATTTCACTGTTTATGTAAGATACATCTGTCTTCATGTTGGTGTGTCAGATATTTGGTATATAAGGCATTCACTGTGATGGGTGATGTATTAATTTGAGCTGGGTAAACCCATGACAGCTTAGGTGTTAGCTGACAATCTTCAGCGGGCTAAATCATATAAACCACTTGAGCAGCATCTGGAAACACCTCTCAGATGAGACACAATGCAAACACACTATTTCCTGTTCCACCGACAGCCTGTTTGCGCTTCAGAGTTCATCTTTCCGTCATGTCTTTTTGTTCATTTTGTTCACTGATGTCTTCCATCAATTTCCATTTCTAAATGTTGATTTATGAATATTCTTTTTGCATTTCTTCTGCTATGGAAGAAAGTGAGTTGACTATTGTATCTACTGACTTGGATAACCTGAAAGGCTGCTTACTTGTGCTGTTTTAGTTAGTCAAGACCCTTTTTACTTTCAGTAATAGTTGCAGAATTGGGTAGGCTGAATGCTTATTGAGACTCCTTTCATTGCCAACCATGCATGGAAACTTGTGTGCTGCCCAACACCCAATCTGTTCCTGTATAGGCAGTGGTTTCAGTGCAGGAGGTTCAACAAATACCTAAATGGGTAGATTTGGGTGTGGGGCTGAAGAGAGGGGAGCAGTCTAGCACCAAGCCCCTCACCCTTTACCTGCATTAGGTCATACGCTGAAAAAGGGGAGGGCGTCAGTCACCACCTCCAACCCCCTGGGCTCTGGTAGCGTCTCCATGACTGATCGTTCTGAGCATGCAGATTTTTTCTGTCGTGAACATTGAATTTATATTACCAAGTCCTCCAGCCAGGCTGAGGAGAGAGAGGGGAAGAATTATAGAGGGGGGCTGTCGTTTCTCTGGCTGAACCTGGACTGGCAGCGTATACTCTGGTGAGCCCGGTCTCCAGGGCCCTTGTCTCACTTAGCCCCTCAGTATCCCTCATTCTCTCTATGGGGCCAGGGCTGCTCTGGATGAAATTTCAGCATGGGTATGAGGGAATGGTTCATGGAGTTTAGCACCTTCTTTAACATAGGCAAAATAAATGACTTCTCCTAATGCTCTAATTTGTGGCAGTTTTGATGATCAGGTATCACTGGCCTTCAGGGCTGAAGCACCTCGTTGTTTTACTACAGCTCAGTGAAAGAGCTCGTCTGTACCTGTTGCTTCTGAGATTTTTTTCAAGTAAGGAGGGAAAAATGCTTAGTAGCATGTGGTCTGTCGGGTCCTCTGAACTGTCTTTTTTCCATGAAGTCAAAGTAAAGCATTTGACATTTTAAGTTAAGCCTAGCTACTGATCTCTCCTCCTCAAAATCCCTGCCCCCTGGCTGGGATCTGCGTGTGAATTGTGAATCAAATGAGTGGCTTAAAAATGGTTTAGCCTCTCTCTCTCTCTCACCTTCTCTCACTCACGCTTTCTCTCTCTCTTTGTGTGGTTTGGTAGGTGACTGTCTAGACTCTTTATAGTTGGTCCATGTGTTAAAGATTTTGAGAACAGAAAGAGCCAGAGGTGGATATAAACATCTATAATCTAGAAATGCCTCCTCAGGTTTTTTTTAAAACTCTGATCCATCCCCAGACATGAGTCAAAAACAGAGTCAGACCCCTGCTGTTCTGCTGCACCAACAGCAAGGTCCAAACTGACAGGCTACACGTGTGTGCTTAGCCTCACTGATGAAACTGTCTGAATGAGGTGTCAGCCAGTTTTTGATGTTACTGAATGGCACAGTTTTGTTCACAAAATAATCCTTTGATTTATCCAACATATTTTTTTCTCTCCTGAGGAAGACATAATTCCCATGCCAAACCTTTTAACCCGTGCCAAAATGATCATCATTAATGATCAGTGAATCATGCAGCTCACAGACTGGCTGGGTCTGTGCCCAACACAGGCTGATGTAGAGCTGTGGCTAAAAACAACTGTATACTTACTATCTGTGGAGAAGATCCAGAGGTACTGTGTACTTTACAAGTATATACTGTAAAAGAAAGTTGTCTGCCTCAGGGTCGGTTAAGGATCGCATGTTGCAGACTGTTCTTTTTATAAAATGCAGAGTGAGCAGTCCACTGTCTTTCCACAAACATCTAATTTCTTGTATTGTTTAAGGGGGTCACAGGAAAGTTTGGAAAGTTGAAATCTTTCAGAGACATTGTTCTTACTTTAGAAATAAACATAAACCACATTGTTTTGTTGCTTAACCCAAAGAATGTTCTTAGTATGCTGTTTGCAAGTAGGTTTTTGGCAGTTAACAGTGTGAGGTAAAACCTTTACATGTGAAGTGAAGGACAGTGGTACAGTGGTGTCAGTTTGTTATTGTACTGCATGCCTCATGGCTGCAGCATGTCACTTTCCATCACTTTCCCAGGTTAGCCCTGTGTAAGGCTTTAGGCTGGCCCGCTGTTTACAATACCTCCCATTCAGCCTGCTGCTCCTCAATGAAATTTCTATTTATAGAGGCCACTGGCGTGCAGAGAGTCATCTGCTTGTTCTGAATGAGGTCTGGTGGTTTTGACAAGGTTAGCTGGATTAAAGCAATGGAGGGGGGGCTGAAGGACAGGTCACAGTGGCTGGTTGGGGTGAGAAGGCCACCGCGAGAAGACTGGCTGCCTTCATTGTATGTGATGGTCAATGTCAGCACACTATTTAGTTAAATGCTGGACATGTGATGAAGCTGAGTTAGCCAAACATTTACTCAAAACCCAAACTCCAGTTTTATCCCTTTAATGTGGCATTTGTGTCTGCCCTTCACCTACACTGACGCCAAGTATGCATAGATTTCTGTTCTTGTGACGGGAAGTCAACATAAAGTACGAGCTGTTACAACCAGTCAGCAGTGTCATGCACATTGATGTAATAATTTTGACAACACTGCCCTATAGATGGCCTTAAGACCCCACCCATTCACCCAGCCAATGGCTCACTGAGAAAGAGGCACTCTCCAATCAGAGGCCAGCTTTTGTAAAAGTGAGACATTTCATTGCCTGAAAAATATTTTTGACTGAATACAAAATGTTTTGACTGATGTACTAGTGAACTTAATGAGTGTTGTCAGTTTTCTTAAAGGTACATGAATGTACCGCAGGACCTTTTGGCTAATCTCACTCTTGTGTTGAGGAAATGTTTTCTGTAGAATTCAACGTGGCAAAATAGAATGGGGGAAAATATGACAATTTCCTTTATCCTTCCAGAGTTTTTTCCCCTTCTGCAAATTTGTTTTGATTCCTTGGTGTGTGATGGTGTTTTCCACACAGTGCTGCTGCAGCCAACTTGCCCTGCTCTATTGTGCTGCTGGCCTCTCTTTGAACCTGTACAGTTATAAACATGTCTAAGTGCTCTCCATCAGAAGCAGACTTGCAGGAGGACAATACTGTGACAGGAATTTGCTGTACACTGTCCCTAGCCACACACTGGAGCAAATGGGAGAGGGAGACAAGAGCCTAGGATGAGGCACTTGAACGCAGCTCAGTTACTACAACTTCTGACCCTTGAGACAAATCTAAGCTGAGATGTCTGTCAGATTCTAGGAAATATCCACAAACTACACACACACACACACACACACACACACACACACACACACACACACACACACACACACATACATACACACCATCATTGTCACCATCTGCCTCACAACCTCTGGCTATTATCTATCTCTATATCCTAGCAGAGTTCAGTCAAACCTAAACAGATAACTGATCTTTCTCTCTCTTTTAATATTGAAATGGAGCCTCTTGCTGATCTCTGTAAGCTGCTGATTTGGTTTCAAAGATTTGGCCAGCTATCTCCGCAGTATCTCCCAGAAAAACATTGTCAATGTGTGGTCAGGATAAGCTGTATTGGGATGAAGTGCAAATGAATGCCAGCATGTGGTCGTGTTTGGACAATTTAACAAGGCTGCAGAGGAAAAACCCTCAAAGTCATCTAAACATAGAGACTCCTAAACCTCCCAGTCTCTCACGGTCTTGACTGAGTGGCTAGATGATAGAAGGTCTTGAGATGACTTAAGGGGGATACTATTCCAGAGTAGTGGACAGCTTTATGCCTTACAAATCTGTATTTCTTCCACTCTTTAAAAGCCCTAAGTGTAACTTTGTTTTTTGATACGCTGAGTGCCCTGTTTGTCTCTCACATGTGTATTTTCGTAGTGCCCCTGCTCTGAGCTTCTCTCTAAAGCCACAGCAGAGACCCTGCCACCCACACAGCTCAGATACCATCTTGTGCATTAACACAACCAAAAGCGGTCTCTCAAACACACATAAATACATACATATGCACATGAAATGGCTGGAAGATATTATAAGGTAATTACTTGGTCTACATTATGGAGACACTTTGTTTATCATGTATCACTTCCTACCTAAAACACCTTGTCCTACACCATGTTGATTTTGTTGACACAAATGCACATTCTGGCCCCAGCAGGAGCTATTCTGTTTTTAAGTGAGGGTTGAGACCTTCCCAGTCAGAGCAGATTTTACTCAGATCAGAGACAGTTTCATTCAAGACTTCAATTAAGGCCTCCACAACCCTTGACTCATTTTCCACTCTCTAATTTTTCTAATGGCTGGGACAGGAGACTGAGAGCAGCACAGCCAGCTCTGCACTGCTCATTAGCTCCAGCACCGCCGCCCGTGCTGCATTTAACTTAATAATGAGGCCAAATTAACAGCAGCCCTGGCCTTGCTCCAGGTGCATTGTGGGTGAGAGTGAGGGTTAGGAGGAACGGAGGGGGAGTACCTGGCCAGCTGAGGGGGTTTAGACAAAGCAAGGCGGTAATGACTGGAAACACAACATCTTAGGACTGCCTCCTTGGTCTCTAAATGGCTGTCTACTCCCACCCATCATCCACTGCACTCACTGTTTCTGCGATCTAAAATCTGCTGACTTTATTCATGATTTACTCTGTATTAATTGCCTCTGTTGAACCAAAGCATAAAAATATTCAATACATTTGCCTTCAGGACTGGGCCAGATGACACAGGAGTGAGGGTGGAGGGAATTGATATGTGCCAGAGGAGGGTGCTGTGCAGGGTGGGGTAAGGTTGAGTGTGGATGGGTGGAGAAGACATGTCCTCATCTCTTGGTGTGCGGAGGTTGCACAGCTCAACCCCGTGCCAAAGTGGGTGCTGCCAGGGGCTTCGTGTTAATGAATCCAGGCAGCCTGGGAAAGAGTACAAACAAACAAGGCCCGAATGACAGACACTTTCTTTAGTCTATATACACCCTCACTCATGATTTATTTTTTGTTCTGCATCATGTGTTTCTTGGGTTAGCTTTTGTCTGCTGCATTCAGAGGAAATGCCACCCAGGTCTGGCAAACACATGTCGCAAGTCATTTTGTGTTAGTGTTCTTGCTCAACCAACAGACACAGAGTGTGTTCATTTATCCTGCAGTGAAAGGCGCATCATCAGGGCTGAGCTGATTGATATTTATATATGTATAAATGTCTTCACAGCTTTGTTTCTTATGCTTGATCATATAATAACAAATATCTTTGTATCCCATATCTTATAGTAGAGAAGCCCCAGTTTGTGCCTCTCATGTAATTTACCATTATATTTAAGTATACAGCTAAGCATCCATTTTTCCAAAAAAATATCTGGTGATCTTTGAAAAATCCAGAAAGTTGTTGAACAACACTTATTGTTTTTAAGGCATTGGCAGAATCCTCAGCAACTCTTCGTACCATCTGGATGCAAATATTCTGTTAGCTCCAAGATAAAAAAAATATTTAATCCTTTTCACAGGTTCTGTATTTCCCATCCAGGTAGCTAACATTGACATATATGTATCTCCTTGCTTGTTTTGTACAATACAAGTAAATATAAAGGAATTATTTTGTATGAAAATATAAAATAATGAAAAGTAACATCAATATAGACAACTATAACATAAAATAAACCTTTTTAATTTGGGTCCTTGTTGTGCAAATTGAGCAAGGACATACTGTATGTCTACCTTCTTTGTTTGGATTAGGAAACAGAGTTGCAACTTGAGAAACGATTTAAAAATCTTGCCTTGAAAAAATGCCTTCAGAACAGTGCTGTTCTAAAGTGTTGTTAAACAAACAGTCAGGTATTTATTTTTCAGAAAAACAGGTGCTTAGCTCAAACTTAAATGTAATGAGAGGCACAAACTAGAGCTAATAGTAGTAGCACTTTAATGTGCTCTTGCTAACATATTGTAGAGTTTGCTTTTTAGGATGCAGTGGGGGGTCAGGGTTAGAAATCTTAATTAGACACAGACCCACTAAGACCATTTTGGATGTGAGGTGAAAATAACCTCCAGCTCTGTGCGAGGTGATGACAGCATCAGCTCCCCAGAAGCTGCTGCATGTTGTTGAGAATATAGAGTGAAGTGTTTGTTCACCTGCTGAAGGCCTGGCAGCCAATAACCTCAAACATCAGTTGCCAGTGAGGTGGTCATGTGACTTCTCTCCTGCCACTATACCCCTGATGTGAACCCTGACCTTGTGACAAGGCTAATGCTAATTCCCTCTGTGGAGCATTCAGGAAACAAGTCCCTATTTTCTCACTGACACTCACTCAGTGTCGTGACAGGATGCTCTCTATTTAGAAAACCATGTAATGGCCTAGTTTTAGACTGCTGTTATAGTAATGCCTTGGCACACTTTACACTGTTAATGCAGTGTAGAGGCCAGAGGTGATGGAGGTGATGAGGTGAGGTGGTGATCAGGATTTGATTTAGTGTATGTGTTTGTGTTCCTGTAATTTATTCTGACTCACTTCTGTCAACAGAGAGGAAATGACTGTGCATGAATTGAAGCTCGCTTGTATGTGCCTGCACATGCAAAAACACACACTGACTGCCTGCAGAATTTCTTGGTATTGTAAACAAAGAAAAGATTATTTTTTTAAATGAAGAATGACAATGCTATTGGACTCCTTATGTAACTGTGGTTTTGCCTTTTCTCTGTGCTGCATATGTACATTTTCCATGACCTGGTTTTCAACTGGCAAGCAGCCTGGCACATTGTAGGTAATTGTACAATTTTCCCCTCCGGTTAGATGTTGTTTTTTTAACCAAAGTCTTTGATATTTAGACTTATTTTTATTCAAGCTTTTAATGTCTCCCAACAAAATCACTCAGGAATACGTTGCCACTGACTCAAATACATTTGCAACCCTGGACGATATAACACACGGGTGTTTCTCATTACTAAGAACTAGCATCCCAGCACTAATATGTATGAAATCAGGGTGTTGTTCTGCTTTAGCTGTAGAGTCTGGTTGACTTTGAGTGATTCAAACTGAGCATCATCTCTGCCAACAACTGGCTGCCCATGTTGTGAACATTATGATTTTACTAATACTTTGTTTCAGTATGAATTGAATATGATTTTAGTCTCCTATGTTTATGTGCATTGTGTATTTAAATGACTAGAAGGAGAATCAGTGCCCTTGGCCTGTAATTTCTTCACATCCATCATCGTCCCAGCGCTCTGTGTATATGTGTATGTGTGTGTTTCTATGTGTTTAGAACAGAGCCCCTGGTGTTTGGACAAAGCAAACACACTATCATTACTGCCATGATTATGGGGCATAGAAAGTTTAAGCAAATATTCAAGAGGCTTTGTCTGTTTTTAGGATTTTGTGATACACGCATGACCACTGGAATAGCTAAAGCGCTGACAAGGCCAAGCCAAGCCCCACTCTGTTCCCAGTCTGGACAGAGTGAAGTTGGTAACTCTTTGCCACGGGTACAAATAGCAAGTCAAGAGGAATTTACTTAGCATTAAAGGACTCCCCTGTCTCACTCCAAGTTAAAATAATGTTGTTCTGGATATAATCATCCAATTAGGGTGAGGGAGGCAGGACTTGGCTGGGACAAGGATCACATTTCAAAGACTCATGTCTGCCAGCCTCCACACTGATGGTAAGATAGCCAATAGTTAGTGCTCAAGATTATGTGCAAGTTAGGAGGAGAAAAGCATTCCTGTGTGCCTATGTATGATCACGTGCAAATCTATGTCGCTTGCTCCACCAATAGTATGGAAGGTATTGTGCACATTGCACTGTTATCTGAGTTCATCTTGAACATTCCTGCTGTATTTCTTTTGAAGGCAAATAATCTAGAGCACTTTCTAGTGATTTGCATTATTGTTGGAGATGGAGGCTCTTGATTAAAATTATATCCTGATTCATTGAAACCATTACTTACATGACCCAGGAGCTATTGTCGCCTTGCCTTGTAGCTACAAACCCAGCATTATTACACCACATGGAGAGAAGTGGCATTTTTTCTCATAAAGGAGCTATACTAAGATTCATAACATTGTTTTTGCAGTTTAAGGGCCAAGAGCATCATCAGGTCATTTACCATTACATAATTTGTATTCTTTGAGACAGGAGAGACATCCTGCCACTGACACGTTTACAGGCTGCCAAGCCGGCAGAGTGCTGGAGGCGTGGCCTGATGGCAGCAGTGCTGTCTGAGTAATTACAGGCTCCCTGGTGGATATTACTAAGTCCCAGCGATTCAGACTCAACGCAAGGCCACTCTCCCACTGTAGTTAAGGCAGCTGGGGGGAAAAAATCTTGATCACAGAAAAGTCAGGGAATGAAAAAAAACAAACCTTATCCTTCTTTCTGGTCTAATTCAACAAGTACAGCTCTGTTTTCTGTGCACAGAGCTGTTCAACTTCTGCCAGAAATATGTACCCCAGTATAGGCACATTTTTATTATCCAGCAGGGCTCCTGGTATTTTGAAAATGAGGTAAGCTCAATTACCAACAAAGGGCTCCTCTCAGGGGTCTGTCATCACATGGGGTGAATGGGAGGGAGGGAGAGAGAGGAAAGAGAGACCCCTCTGCCTGTACTTTGATACTACAGGATTATGGCCACAGTGGCATGAACTGTAGCCATATTTTAGTGTGTGGAGACCAGATGTTAAGATGACATACAGGACAGGACAGTAGTGAAGTGGTACAGCATTTTTTTAGCCGTAATCCTGACTCTTCAGCTTGGAGCCAAAACTACACCATAAACTTCCTACAGGGAAATACTGTATTTCACAAAAGATATTTGGCATGTTCAGACCTCAAGCAAAAATGGAACAAAGGTCATTTTATCCAGGAGGTTACTGGGAACCGGTTAAATCAATTAAAATGTCATACCTGTGCTCTATAAACTATGTATCTAAGTATGTACTAAGTATGCACCTGTGTTGATAGTTGGCAATAGTAGCACAGACAGCACCCTGCCACACTTGGTCATCTTCTCTGGAGCTGGGAGCTTTACTGAGAAACCTGTAGTGTACTGTATTTGTTCTTTGAATGACAGATCAGATTTGACTTCTACTCAACTGAGATGTCCTCATATTATTAACTTTAAAATGTGAAGCAATTCCTATTGTAGAAATAAACATTTTGAAACTTTTGGACATATTTCAATATCTTTTAGATGTGGTTTAGGATGATTTTAATATTTATATGACATAATCATTAATGTTTTTCTTGTTTTTTTTGTAACATATTAGTTAGACTCTATTATCACTTATGTCAACAAGATGTCAAGAAATAAATAATCATATTAAGAAGCAGCTAACTATATTAATTAAAGAAATAATTCAGTAACTTAATTATAAATGAATGTAAAAAGTGAGTTTTTTATTTTCATGACCAAGCCTAACAACTCACTGTCATAAAAAGTGACATTATGAAATAAAAGTCACTGGAGAATATGCCACTAATACACAAATAATATGGCTGTAATGAAATAAACATTAACTTCAATAAAACTATACTGTAAAACTATAAGAATACTACAAAAATAGGAGTGATTGAATTATATTTTGTGAAAAAGAATGTATTGATCCAGATATATGTTATTCTGCATTTCTTCATATAAATTCATTCATATAATTTCATAATACTTATTTATTCGTGTAATTTTGGCTGTTTTGGAGTTCCATCATTTCAAATGAGTTATTTACTTGTTTTTTTAGCTGTTCAATAGAGTCTTATACCTTTTGAGGTGGAACTATGAGCATGAGATTAGAAATAAAGACCAATGTAAATGCAGCCGTGCATAATTTAATTTAAAATGCTTTATCTCAGAAGAAGAGGAAGAGGAGCTGGCCCCTCTTGTCTTAATGGTTACAAAGTTGTGGTGCAACACGTGAAACACCACAGATGGAAAATGCAGTTGTGTGAAGCAGTTTTTGATTTACAGCCTCAGCCTCTGGCATAATGTCATGTAACACTGTATGTACTGTTGAAATAGTTTATATTTTATATTGAATGGAGAAAAAAACTGTCACTTTCTCAGACAGCTAAAATTAAGTGTCCATGTAATTTTCTTTGGAAGTACCTATAAGGGGTATAAGGGGCACCAGAACCTGAAACAATAAGCCTTTCAGCAATCTGAAATGTGTTCATCTACTGTATGATTACCATTTTATGTGACTGTTAGTGGTAGGTCACCATACACTGTAGACATACCGGACCAGACCTGCTCTGCCAGCCAGAGAGGACTATTCAAGTCAAGCATTCATTTTCTTTAAAGTGGCTCAGTCAAAATTTCTGCCTCTGTCAAAGACTGAAATGAAAACTTGAAATAATGCAAGGCAAACAATTTTGCAAAGTACCTTTCAAACATAAAGGCAATTCAAATAACTTAACATAAGGTAAATAAATACATTAGAACATAATTTAAAGACAATGAAGATTAAAAGTAAAATCTGTTCAAACAAAATGAAATACAAATACACACAATAATAAAAGAAATGCAGTTTTAGTTTAAAGAAAGACAGATTTTTTTCGCCTAAAGAAAGGAAATTGAAGGAATATACATTACCCTGATCTGGGAATGCACAGCAATGTAACATCTGACTGATTGTTGACTAAATGCTGTGTATAAGTATTTCAAACAAAAACAAGGCTTTTTTGTTCATAAACATCCACTAAGTAAGAACTGTCAAATCTAGAGAAATGGGCCAAAACAGCTTGTTATGTTAATAATATTTATTAAATGTGTTTGTTTCATGTGTCCGCCGTATGTGAGTGGTGCTTCCCGGGGGCTGTAGTGACGCAGTAGGCCCCAGAACTGTTTGGGTTCCAGGCTGTCCTAGGAGCCGCCTGACGTCTCCTCGCTTCCTTATCTTAATGACCATTAACCGTTTCTGCTCTGTGTCAGCTCTGCAGCTTCAAGGAAGGGACAGGAAGAGAGAAAAAAAGAGCAAGGGAGTCAGAATAAGAACGCAAAAGAGATAGTGAGGGAGAGAGAAAGAGGGCCTCTGATAGAAAATTCCTGACAGCTGATAAGAGGGAGAAGGAGATCCAGTTTACTGCACAGATAGGGTAGGAATGTGTGGCCAGATGATGATGACTGGGTCCATGACTACACTGCCCCTATCTGTGCCTGCCAGGACACATCACCACTGACTGCCTGCATATAGCCAACCTCCTTGTTTCCCAGAAAAATACTGGATTCGGTGTGCTCCTTCATGACTGTGCCTTTACCAGTCTTTCTGACTTTTGCGCTGTAAAATCATGGACCCATAATTATGTTACTGCCATAGTGCAGTGGAGTCCATCCAATATCACTATTTTCACTATTTTGCACATGACAGCCATGTCTATATGTACAGCTACATAATATTGTGGTCGTACATAAAATATTCATTCATGCCAGCTGTCTAATTTTACCATGATCAGTATGCACCACAAACTGCCTTTCCTTGGAAACACACAATTTCATGTGAATTATTGGTCTGCTACAATAGCAACGAAAATGGACATGAGAGGAAATGGAATCCAGCTTAGACAGTGTGGAGCATAGCCAGGCAGTCAGAGAGGGCATTTTAGCTGTGCAACTGAACTCCCAGCTTTTTAATTAACGATAAATCACAGTGAATAGATGTACCCTAAAAAAGCCTGCGCAGACACCGTCTCTCGATCAGAGACAGAGAGAAAGAGCGGGGTGAAGCAGATTGGGTTAGTGGGAGCCATGGCGTGATGTGGATCAGACTCCCGCTCAGCTGTCTCCAGAGGAAATCAAACAGGCCTGTGCGGTTCATTATTTCGTCAGTCGACTCAGCAGCAGAGAGCACTGGCGACATGGCTATTTACTGGGAGTCTCCACTGACCCCGTTTAGCATGGCTACAATCAGAGCAGCCAGTCAGCTGGAAAAGCTAAGGATTCACTGCCTTACAGTGTTGCTGTGGATTTATTTCAAAACAAAATCATCGTTATGTTGTATTATTTTTTTCATGCACTAATGAAAAAATTGAAATGAGGGGTAATAAATCTTCAAGCTTAACTTGGGAATGGAGTGAAAATCTCTCCCGAGTCACTGCCCACACACATCGCTGATGTGAACATGAGCTCAGAGTCTTGTCACTGAGTCTTTAGACGCCGATATTTGGAACGAAATTGGGGAGTGGGGGAGGGTCTCGAGGGTCATGGTCTTCGTTGTTTGTTCTCCTCTTTGAATACAAAGTCCTGTGTGGTGACGCCATTGCCAGACTACCAGTAGACTTACAGTGGACAGGAAGCAGCAGCACACATGCACAGCAGACCAGTACTCAACCTCTGAACTGCAATCCCCTCACCTTTCAACTGAGGAGAAAAGTCAGGAAGAGGGAGACATGAAGTGAGTCACGTTCTCCTGTGCACACTATGTTTTTTATAGAACTCAACATTAGAGAGAGAGAGATTAAGTCCAGCAGGCTGGAAATATATATTATACCTATGTTCTTTTACAAATACAAAAAGATTCAAAGAGTCAAACTGGGATTAAGGTGTATGTGCTAATACAAGTGTTGATGATGCAACAACAGCATTAAAGATGGAGAGGAAAGAATGGCTGGGTGCATGATATTTTTCCATTCTTGCACATCTCTATTTCTGAACAGAGAACGCCCGACGGCTATCGGCCAGCTCAGACGCCAGTCTCCACACTATCATCAGGGTCTGATGAAGCAGATAGCAGTGGACGCGCTCACTGCTTCGCAGTGTGCATTCGAGCGTGGCGATATGGGTGGAGTTGAGGGTGCGGGGGGTATTCAAGGATGGCTAGACAGTTTGCAATCTGCTGTGAGAAACAGACAAGAAACATTCAATCAGCTGGTGTGCAGAAGACAGAATGGCACCAGCACAGCGTCAGCCAGGCACAAAGCTGGCCAGAGGCATAGGTCACAAATGTTATCACCCGGCCTCTGGTGACATGCTTACTCTATCTCCATCATCAAGGTCAGGTCATTGTTTGCTTTGTCTGGGCTGAATCATGGCCAGCACCCTTACTTGTTGGTAGTGGACAAGCAGGTTTGGGTGGAGTATGAAGCCTAAGCCTTCTATCAGCTTTAGACTGCAGGCAAAGGTATTTATGAGGAAGGTATTTATTAGGTGTGCTAATGTAATTTTTTTTCAGATCCAGTCTATATACCATGTATTTCATTAAGTGTCTGCCAATGCTGAGAACCAGTTGGAGTGCTTATTAGATTAGTCATTCATATATAATTGTCAGCAATATGTGGTAAAAAAAAAAAAGAATAAGGATAGATATCATCTGTGCACCTTTAGCATATAATTATAGTTTATATAATTATAATAATAGTATAATAGGGTAGGGTGGGGGCAAACGGGTGATGGAGGTGCAGTGGTATGCCCTTGGGCAGCTGGCTTTCTCAGAAGTTTCCCAATGACAAAAGTGCCTAGCCCACTTCATTTGGCCTTTCCATCTTTTAAGCTAATCATTGTCCCATTCTCTTCCTCCATTAGTCTCTAACCAAAGACAGCTACTTTGAGTGACTTCCTGCATGTGCCTGTCACAGCACAAACACTCAAATGAGACAGGTGAAATATGGGAAGGGGTAATGCATTCCATCAGTCAGTCTAATTTATGAATGTGAGTCTCGATTGTGACATTGTTTTAGTGGCACCCGCCAAGCAGAGGAGAGAGCCTTCCCAAGTACGCTGAATAGCTTCCCACTGAGACAGAGGGCTTTTAACTGTGACTGATGAGATGTCTGAGTATGTTCACTTCACAGTGTTAAAATGCTGTGAATCAGCTAATTGCACTGATAATTATAATGGAGGGCTTGGTATACAGAATCAGAGAACGCTGTAAACCAACAGTACCAGAGCTGAGCCAGTCTGAGCTGGCATAGTCGTAAAAAGAACCAAAGGAATGCCAGCTTGGGATCACGATGGAAGAAAGGAAAACTCACAAAAATGTGATCACCATAGTGCTCTGTCAGGAGAGGTGTTAAAGACGGCAAAAAAGTGATTTGAATCATTTTTTGTTTTGTTTTGGGGATAGTACCTGTAGTGGTTGTCTGTATAGACATAAAATATGGACTTTTAGTGTGACTACTTTCAGTGTATGGCTGCTTTTGTATGCTTGTTTATACCTTTAGTTAACTTACAAAGACATCGGGATCTCCGTTTGAAACTCAAGGATGTTGCTTTATCCTTGAGCTTCAATAATAAACTGTTGTACTGTGAAATAAGTAACTAGCTTCATCCACAATTTTACAGTTGTGGTAATCAAAAGCATACCATCACCCCCCAGTGAGGTACACAAGTTCTTGAAAAATTCCACTGTCACTCCACGGAGCTCATAACTTCACATCTAAGTGTAACTGCAGGAATCCCAGAGCCATTTGGGAAGTGCAGTGTAAGGTGATCTGGAGTCATAACGGTTGTCATACTCTGCATGAGGAGCTTAAAGCTGGGACCAACCAGTCAATGGCATCCTTCTAGCTTTGTGACAAATCGGGGAATTCTCAGTAGGAGATTCATTCCAATGTAGCTCTCTCAAAATATGGACACTGTGACAAAGCCACATTATTCCCAAAAGTTTAATTAAAAAGTGATCTGTGGCATTCAAGCGGAGAAAAAGCTGTGATCTGATTTTGTTCTTCCACTTTGCTCCATTTGTCCTTTGTTGTTCTTTACAACCATTTTTTTCACAGAGAAGAGAAAAGAAAAGTCCAGGGTAAAAACAGTGGTACGTGTGATCCAGTAGTGCCGTAATATTTTCAAAGTGTCTGTATGTTTCTGTAATAAAACATTTTCTCTGAACTTGATTATTGATTTCACAATGTCCTCCAGGCATATGCATGCACCCAAAGCTACATGTTATTAAACACATCCACCAAGCCCAGTAATCACAGTGACATCTTGTTCTTCATTCCTTTGGTGTGCCATAAAAGGGTGCATGTTTGTGTTGGTATTGGCATGAGTCCTTGTCTGTATTTGTGAGTGTTTCTGCCTTTCAGAAAGCACACTTGATCATGATTGTGTAACTCTGCAGCACAGAGGCAAGGATATTAAAAACACATGTGGCCTCTTAAGTCAAGAATATGGGGGGAGGGAGGGGGGTGGTCTTGAAAGGGGAGGGAGGGGTTCTGGGCAAAACATTCCACCGTTATTGATTGCTGATCCTCTGGTATGTTTGGGCTATCAGCAGGGTTCTAAGGGCTAAGATGATAAATTGAAATGGTAGGGGGGTAGATGGGCAAAGGAGAGTAGAAAACCGTCATCGAGTTCAGTTCATAACAAGATAGGGAAGATAAGAGTTTGTCCTGCTTGTTTTTAACTTCCTCCTTTTTTTTATAGCATTTGATATTAAACTAGCTCCATTTAAATTGTAGGCCAAGGCTATTAACAGGCTCAAACACTGACAGATGTTATATCCCAAACCCCACCACTTAATGTTTTTTTTCCTAATAATCGCTACCCAAAGCCACACACACACACTCATCACCTCCTCCACCTTTCACTGCACTGTATTCATTATTATAGGAGGATACTCTGTTACTCTTCTGCCCTCTGACACACACAGACACACATACCCGCATTGTCTCAGAGCGACAGTGGAAACAACACTGTTTGAGACATGTTTTATCTGTGGCAGGTTGCAGTGTTAGGCAGGGAAAGAAGAAAAACTTCCTTGTAAAAGTAGGAATGCAAAGTATTCCCCACAATGCCACACTGCTGCAATTACTCCAGCGCCTGGTGCCGGGCCAAGACAATGAGATGACAGCTTGTGGTGTTGAAAGGGGAGAGCAGTTCAACTCCTATCTCTCTTCTGTGTATTGTGGGCCTGCAGTAGACCTCTCTACCCAGTAACTTTGTTTTTCAGACCTCTACATGATGGCCTGCTGTGTCCAAAATGAATGTAATTCCATCTGGTATTCAGATCAGTTGGTTTCAAAACACCATAACCCAATAAAAGCTTGCCTTACATTGCAATGTTTTGCAATTATGAGCAAATGTTTTTGTTCAGAGACAGAGAAATATCGTACATGTATGATGATCACGAGTGTGTCAGTATGTATTGACTGCTCCAGCACTGATTGTCTCCTAGGTGTCCATCTCCCTCTGTTCTTTCTGCTCGCCATGCTGACTGATAGTTTTCACTCTCACTTGGCAATTAACTGGCACAGTCCTCCGCTGTGAAAAGAGAGAGAAAAGAGGTGAGATTAGCCAGGCTGGGGGGAGTGAGGGATGTGGGAAGAGAGCTTGCTGCTGCCAGAGTGTCTGCCTCCCCGTGCCTTGTCCACTGACGCCAAGAGCCGCCTACCCTCCCGCCGCTGTTATCAGCTGGCTCAGCAGCAGCAAAGAAACGGCTAAACAAGGCACTGTTTATCTGTGCAGACTGTATTCACTGCACATCCCAGCTGCTGGGCTGCGGCACCACTCAAATCTGCCCGGCTCTGCAAAGAAAGGGCCAGAAGACCTGCTCTTAACAACAGTCTGCATAGTGGTGCCAGGGGTGCAGATCAATAGGCAACAGTGTCCCAGCTCTGTCCAACAATGCAGACCCAACAACCCAACCTCTCCACCCCAGCCTCCCCCAAACTCTTATACACGTTCAGCATGGTACATGTATATATTTATCATTGCTTAAGAATGAGCTGGCTTTACCCTACTGACTCATTCAGCAAAGTACTGAATTGACATGGCCATCAGACCATTGATCTGCAGATTATGTTACAACCTTTATTCAAAATTCATTGAAGTCAACCTTGATTGTCATGGTAATAGTGTACGATTATCCAGCAAGGTAGATTTCTTTAAAAATGGTGTAACATGCCCTAAGATAATGAAAATGTTTTACTCTCCTTATCTGTTAACTAGAACCATATTGAATGCACATAATTTCTGTTGCAAATGTGCTGCACTGGCTCCCAGTTCATTTTAGCATTTGTTGTAGAATTAATAACTTAGATTTTAAGGAAATTCATAATTCAGTTTAACATTTTCTTCTTGAGATACTCTACCCTAATCAGTATGTCTGGCATAAACATTATTTGCCATACTGTAATGTAGAAATTTTGTTGGAAACATCTCTACCAGTAGCAAAGGTGCTGTCCTGTAGCTGACCCAGCACCCAGTGTAGTCAACAGGTAAACAAAGCAAGTTAGGTGTACTGTGCAGACATGCTGAAGTTCTTTTCCTTATTTTCAGTAACCATTAGTCTCACAAAACTCAGTGTCGAAGGCCTGCCCAAAGGGCTGCTTGGATATGCTTGATCTGTAAGCTCTCTCACTCTTCTCACACACACAAGCACACATGCACACACAAAACTGTCCCTCTCTTATCTGTGGGCTGAGGAGCCCTGACTCCAGCCTGTGCAGACAGTGCTATCTAACTGGGCCATGTCTCTATATACACAAGGAAATCACCCACTCCTCATAAAGAAATGAAATCTGCTTCAGACATCCTGGCCCTGAGCTGGGAGGAAAAAAAGAAAGAAAAAAACATATTTTGAAAGGCTAATTCAGCTTGAGACTAGTCACACACAAGGCCTTGTTGGGGGAAAAACATAAAAACACTTTTGGCTTTAAGTATTAGAACAAATCCCTCTTATTCTTCTGAGCATGTTAAGGACAATGTCTTTGTTGTGGCTTATGCTGCCTTGGCCTCTGTCCCAGGCCATTTATCTCTGAAGCATGACACAAGCAGTTGCATTTCATTCAGGCGTTTCACTAGATGAGCTAGGTTAGCCTTTCTCTATTCTTGTTCATAGCTGCATCTGCATTTCAGTCACAGATAGTGTTGAGGTTGTGGTGCTGTTTGGGAATGAGACGGGCAGACTGACAGATAGACAGGGCAGAGCAGACAGCACAGTGCTGGAGGCAAGAAGTCAGAGGTCATAGGGAAGTGAGGATGGCTGACCTCTCAACAGGACAAACTGTTTAGTGGTGTTTACTTAACATTGCCCAGACTCTGGTGTGGTTGTCACCCTCCGTTTTAGCTGACCTGTCCCAAGTGCTCACCACAGGAGAGATCAGCAAGATTCCTCATAATAGCCCAATGCGAGACCCAACACAGTGGGAGTTCTTCGACACTGATACTCCCAGGATTCTCAGTGGCAGAATACGCTGACTTATCAACACCACTTGATGAAACACGTGTTTTGGATTCCTGGAGAGTGTTTGGTGTTTCCATGTCAATCAGCCTCATCACTGCAGGAGGTGTCACAGCTCTCACCTCCAGCATATATAGCTATGAATTAAACACGCCACTGCATTTCATCCTTGTGGCCATGATGGAGGAAGGAGGCATCCTGTCCAGTAGTTTTGCAGTTGTGTATTTATATATGAATACCAGAAAAAAAATCAAACTAGACTTAGTAATAGTAGAGTTGAGACTTGCTTAGGGTCTGTAAAGTAAATCTGTATAAAAAGCACAACATAATATATTTTACTAAAGCACTTAGTCAAACTGTCAGTAAACATAGGGCAGGATGAGAGCCAGCCACTTGTTTCACTTTTGGGAACCATGAGGGGGAAGATAGTTAGTTTGTGTTTACAAAGCAGACAAAACAGTCTGAGAGCCTTGCTCCATGAATAATTGATGATTATTCAAAAGATGACTCACATTAATGGTTTCTATGGTAATGAATCATTTTGCGTTGTGGAGCAATGCAGACTATTAGGTCTGTGCCTGTTCCCTGCCTCTGGCTAGATGTTACAGAGGCCCTTCACAGAGATGCACACACAGGCTTCAATCAGACTCCAGTGTAGGGGACAGGACGTCATGGGCCAAAGTTTCATGTTGGTGACCGGATGGCTGAGCTGTCTGACAATTGGACAAGATTCCCTCTATTATGTAGCCTGAATGATATTATTGGGGGAAATGTCCCTTTGACTAATGTGCTGCAACCATCTTGTCCTTGGTAGATCATACAGTGCACCATGCTAACAGTGTTTGCAAATGACTAACGACTATGAAAGGCAAAAAAACACTGTAGTGAATTATCTTGGACTACTTAACCTGCTTCCAGACCTTATTTGAAAATTTTGCAGTGATGATCCTACATGCATTAGCTGTACGATGTTAGTGATAATTAATTTTTAAGAATTCATGCTAGTAACAGTGGTCACTATGGGCTGCAGAAGCACACATCTAGAGGGTTTATGCATGTTGCCAGATTTTAATTAACACAAACTAACAACAAAACAACCTCAAATACTGGCCAGACTATGAACACCCCTGGATCGGATGGCGCTGCTGGTGTGCATAGTCACCAGGGAGAAAAAAGCAGTAGACAGTATTAGTCTCCCAACCCAGACACAGAAACCACACCCACTGCCACAATGTATCCACAGACTATTTCATCCTAAAACCTCAAATAACTTCATCAGGAAAGGTCAGTCCTCTTACTTTGTATCAGGCTGGTATCGCTCAACATATGCATGTTAAGTGTGCATAAGTGTTAGCATTGCACCAGAGGAAATTTATCTTCCAGAACCAAATTAATAATTTTATGTGTTTTTATGTGCTCGTCACTCAGTGGGTCTCTACACCCTCTCCAACATAGTGCCTATAGCGCATACCAAAGCCTGCTAACAGCATGCAGATTATAGGCTAAGTGCTACGATTTCCTAATTTGAAGGTCTAAGGTCTGTTTTCAATGGTTCAAGCCCAAGACAAGATCATCAAAGATTTTGTTAGATGTACATTAACCTGTCTGGTAGGTATACATGATTAATAGACATAAATAGATGTTCCTGTAGAAGCATACAGTACATGTTGCAGTTTCTTACGTTGCTCTCTAAATCTTGCTCATTCGTATCTCTGGCCTTTTTAACTTCCCAGAAGTTTAATATCGGCAGTGTTCTTAATCATTTCTGTCTGGATGTGGCCTGAGTGACACAGCGGGTGTCTCTGGATCAAGCTAGAGAGGAGGAGGAGGAGGGCTTATTTTTACCGCTGGTTTGGGAAACACTGGGCTGCAATCACTGGGAGAAAAGATGGTTCTAATTACAGATTTCTCTCCCTTCTCTTTCTCTCTGTGTCTCTCCCGCTCTGCTCCTCTCATTCTATCTATTTAGCTTTCTTTCTGGTTTTCCACATCCCTCTCAAAAAGTGTTCCTTTCAAAGATGGTGTGTAGCTTATTTTGAGTTTAGACACAAATGTAACCGTTTTCAAGAGAGTTTTGTGATGCTGTACACTTTATCTTGGAGAAATGGACTCACAGAAAGTAAAGAGGCTAGTGGGTTCTGTGCAGCACTCAGCTCCAAGCTCATGAAACAACATCTGCTGCAGCACACCAGGCCAATGATAATGTTGTGTTTAAGCGATAATGGCTGTTTTCACAAGTGTCAATTTGAGATTATGATGTACTGCTCTTAACTATGATGGACGAGTGTATGTTATGAAAAATCAGTTGCTGTTATTTCATGCAGGGTCAGCATTGTTAGGATCACCAAACATGATGAAGTACCTCCAGTGGCATATACCCACGTATGTCTGGCAGCTGTCATTGTATGGTAAAAAGTTACATTCATACCAAACTAAACCCACAGACAAAGATGGTGGATTAGAAGCTTCCAGGTCCTACAAGGGCTGGTTTAAAAGCTATCCTTCACGGAGGATGATTATAAAAATGCGTGGAAAGAGCAAAATCAGAGAGGCAGTGGTGAAGGAGGAATAAGAGTAGGGGAGAGAGGGGTAAAGGGATTGAGGTGGAAGGATTGCACTAGAGAGGAAAGAGAGGGGGAATGCAGGATTAGAGACTAAGAGCAGTGTGGAGAAAGGGATCAGAGACGGGGGAGTGAAAAGAGAGAAAGAGACATAGCAGAGGGGAAGGCGTCTGCACCCGCCAGCAGGCCATGGCTGTCAGTGGCAGGGCCTCTCTCCCAGCACCAGGGGCTCCAGGGCTGTGGCCACATAATGAAGGCTTGTTTGAGTTCACATTCAAACATCACAGAGAGCGCCTGGAAAAACAGTGCCCCACGGGCTACTTTTATTAACCCGGCTCCCAGCCTTCAACCCTGTGCCAAAAGGCTTCCTCGCTTCTCATCTACACACACACACACACACACACACTGTCTGTCTGGTAAATACTTTGTCATGTTGAGCCCTGGAACCTATAGTCAAATCATTTGATTTATATAGCCCAATATCACAAATCACAATTTGCCTCAAGGGCCATTACAATCTGTACAGCATACAGCACCCTCTGTCCCCAAAAAACCCTTTTAACAGGGAAAAAAATTGAAGAAACCTCAGGAAGAGCAACAAAGGAGGGATCCCTCTCCCAGGAAGGACAGCCATGCAATAGATGTCGTGTGTACAGAATAGAGTCAACAGAAAATCATAGTATATACACTTATGATGAAAAAATGTAGATTGCAAAAATCCTTCACATTCATTTAGCAGTTTGGTTGACCCTCTGATGGTGTGACTCTCGGCTGTGAGAAAATTAGCAGACCTCTTTTCACAAGCGAGGTTCATTGAGAATGAGACTTGTTGCACAAGATAGCGCTTAGTGCTATTACACTTTTGGCTGTTTCTGCCCTGCTGTTTTTCTTTTCTCTCTCTCTCTACCTCTCTGTCATAACACACACAGGCCTGCTGAATGATGGCCCTGTGAGATTCACTGGGGAGGATATTTGACTCAGGATTTTCCGATAATAGGATTTGAAGCATGCTTGCAACAGATAGTGGTTTTGTGGTGAAGGAAAGGAGTATGTGATCTGCTTCTGTATGTAAATACAGCAGTCGTTTGTGACAGCAGTTATAATCTGTATTCCTGTTGCTGCTACGGAGATGATTCTGGTTTTTCTTTTATGCCTGGAACAATAAACCACATGAGAACCAACTTGTTTAAGTTGGGATTTTTGGGAGGACCAGTGGTCAGTTTCACTCTGTCACAAGTCATTGAGGTTGTATTAGAGAAACAGGCCTTTGTTTCATGTAATATTAATTTTGAAAAATACCTCTCTCAGCTGGACACAGTAGGAAACATAATAAAAGAAATAGGAAGGCTTTGATGTTAATTAGTTACCTCAGAGTTGAGCTGTAACGACATTAAACCAAGGGAGCTGGTTGAAATGCAGCATGGGATAGAAGTCCTCTCATTTTTTCCCAGGGTTGCATGTTTGAGGGGGCCCGTCAGTCCTCTGGACTCACACAAATCCCCTTAAAACCTTTGGAGTCACTGAGGGTGTATCAGGCCCCTGGATCTGCTGTGTGCAGGGCTGGGTGATGGGCTATGGTCCAGAGCCAGCCAGGGGGAGAGGACAGCTACTGTGAGGGCGCCCGGAGAGCTGGGAATCAGGCACAGAAACCCTGTGTTTGTGTATGGAGCGCAGTGCTCTTATCTCCCGCCTGTACTGACGCCACACTCTTCCTGTTTCAAATCTTTACTGCTGATTTTCTCTTCACTCTTGCCTCAGCCCCAGCCAGTCCTGTTGTTTTTTGGTGTTCTTGTTCTTTTCAATGGAGATTAGATAGAGTTACTGTGGCGACACAAGAGACAGAAGCATTGCTGGTTTGAATGTGCAGAAATGTGATAAGCAACAAAATATTAGCGTGCTTTAGAGCTTTTAAACAATTTATTAATTAGGTTTAATCCCACAGTTCTTTAATTAGATCACATGTAGAAATTCCATGAAAAGCATGTACTGTTTTAGAAGACGTCCGCTCTGTTGATCCATTTTAATAGTGAGACTCAACAGTGGAAAAAGAGAAGTCTACTACAAAACAGGTTAAAACACAGCAGTTTGCTGCTTTTAGATGTTATAAGTGCATGCAAATCATGAGATGAAACTTAATGTTTGAAGTGCTTATTACAGCTCAGTAAGACTTAAGATGCTTAATATACATAAACAGGTTCCCCAAAAATAATAGTTGAAATACTTAATTAATTAAAGGTGCATTTTTGCTAAACCAGATCTTGTTATCTTAGTATTAGTAATCATTCCTGTTGTTTTAAATACCACATTAATTGCTGAGCTATGGGGTGATGGGGTCAGTCCATGGTGCATCACACACCTGAGGGACAGGTTTTAATAAAAGTCTAGTTTTACTCAGTTATCTTTGGAAGTGAAAATGAATGTGAATGAACCTGAAACATTCATTACAGTTTCCCATTACATTGTAAAACTGTGTACATATACAACTACAGTATACAGCCGATCAAAGTTCAACACTGAAGTAGCTCTGCAACATGTAGAACAAAAGATGGTTACAGTGGATCGTTTGGTTAAGTGATCCCATCCCCCCTCTGTACCCCTACTTCAAGGTATACAAGACCGAACAGGCTAGGAGACTGGAAATGTCCCAACACACAGACACACACACACACAGGTTGTATTTCAGACCATTTTGCCCACTGCATCAGTTTTACAGAGCACAACTTCACATTACACAGGGAACATCTCAGCTGTGGTCAGGCACTGGGTGTTATGCTTACCTTGTAGTGATGTGCAAGTTAAATGACCATCAGTAACCTGCAATTGACTTTAGGCCTGCGAAAATGGTAAATGGTATTTGCACTTATTGATTTTACATAAACTGAAAGGCGTGAATAAAAAAACAACAACTCAGCAGCCAGTGTCTGCTGCTTCAGCAAGGTAAATTGTTTCAGTTGTCACGTAACACTAAAACTGCATCCTGCGGGAACGGATTGGAAAATATACAGTATGTGGCCGACTTATGATCAGTTATGGCAGCATATCCCTGAGTTAATGAATGGCCATGTGTTATTGGCCATTTGCACTTGATTTAAACTGGTATTGACATCCATGGCGGTATAAGGAAATGCCAGGGAAAAATTAAAAAGCTGTCCTTGAAGGACAATCCTGTGACTGGTGCCCCAAAAACTATTGAGCAGGTAGTTGCATCAAGTTCTTAAGTGCTTATACAGTTTGCAGTTGAATTCCTCTGCTGCTCTGTTTAGAGACATAATGCTTGATTCCAAAATGTAATTATACTTTATATACATTAAGAAAACGTGTAAACAGAAAGACTTTCAGTATGTAGTACATCAAAACAGATTATATTACATAATTCGCGTACAAAACAAGTTTAGTAAGTGTGGGAGGTGTCTATCTTTCTTCTCCTACAAAATCAAAAACAACCATCTAAAATACATAAACACTGAAAGAGCTCCCTAACAGTCTCCTACTTGGTATTTGCAAGCGTCACTACCAGTCTTCCTCTCCCCTGTCTGGCCTGCCCAGCTGCGTGGATGGCCGATTTTGATGGCGCCAAGCACTCTGCAACTCTGCCGTAATCAGGAACAGCAAGGGGCAGTCTCTATCACAGAGAGTTTCTTTCCCTTTCCTTTGTTTTCCACAGATTTCCTTCCTCGTGTTCTTAGATATTCTCTCCCCACTGATGTAAGTCCAAACAGGGGCCTATTTAGAAAGTAAACAGATGAATGAGGGGAGGTTCTGGGTCTGGCGTCCATGGAGTCAGGCGCAAAGCGGAGACGTCTCGCTCCACCCGCCCTGTGCTGACACAGCCTGTAAATATACAGCATGACAAATGGCATGGCTCTGCAGCAGTCCCCCAACCAATCTCTGGCAAGCAGGCCTGATGCCGGAGAGGCTAGCCGACAGGCCGTGTCTGATTCACTGTCACAAGAGACACATTGTTTATAGGACAGAGAGACACTGTAACACAAACACTAATACCCCTCGAGTGGGTGACACATTGGGAAAACCCTTGGTTTGTGGCTCCAGTGTTCGCCTCAAGGAGAACATTGCAATGAGAAGTTTGTTGCAGCTCCTCATTGAAAAGCATGTGTTATAACGTGTGTCCCTCTTGTGTATCCTGCTGATCAATCACTTTCCTGTACCCACATTTTTTCCTGGCTCTCCTAAGATCTCTCCAGAGGCCCTGCTCTGGTTACATCTGGCACAGCTTGGCTGTTGATGTTTGGCTTCCACCAAACATGTGCGTCTGACTATGATTGGGATCATATATTTTCACCATAGCAAATTTATTTTCATGCTGCTCTCGAAAGGACATCCTCTTGGGGGAAAATCCATCATAGGAAAGCTCATAATAACAATTTTTCTTCCTTTATGTTTGGCTCACTTTTGGCAATAACCTTTGCTATCATGCCTGCCCCAGTTATGTGATAACTCGGAATAACTAAGTAAAAGGCCATACATGGGGAAAGTATTGAGATGTTAATGGATCTGAACTGTTTTGGAGGTAAGGTTTAAAGAAAGGAATGTCTTTGAGGAGGAGGGGGAGGGAAAAGAGAGTGTGGAGGCCCCTGGAGGAAAAAGCACTGTTTGACCTCTAAGGATAGACCTGCACACTGTAATGGCCACACTCTTTCCGGCTATGCTCTCTACCAGGATTTCCTTCCCTTCTCCAGTCCCACATCTACTGAAGCACCAGGGACATGGGCCACATAGGGCCACCTATTGTGAGCGCTGAGCAGGCTTACTTGCTGAGGTCACACAGGGAGTCTGTGAGCGCCAGACTGGCAGGCGATCCACAGTTTCCTCCAAGATAGGAGATCAAGTAAATCAGAGTTAGGAGTCGTTACCCTTTAAGAGTCCTAATGACCACTGCTCCTTTCCCCCCAGCACACAGCTATGTCTGAGATGTGGAGCATTATGAAGATGGTATTTTGTGCTATCATCCGTTTTTCATCGACTGGCTCTCCTTTCAGCAAACATGATATCATCCTGGTATCATGGCTAACTTAATGCAGCCAGTATTAGTGTTGTGTTATGTAGCATTAGCATATAGACTGGCGCTCCATTAGTCATGCTCTGGACTTATGCCCCACATGGATACTGTGTTACCTCTTAAGAGGATCCATTTTTCACAGGCTGCCGAGGGCTATAAAGACAAGAGACAAACCAATTGATTTTAATTCGTTGGCAGCGTCAGGGGAGCCTGTTGGAATAGACACATGGAGATTCATCTCCCAAAGCACTAGTAATGACAAGATTGTAATGACAGCTGATTGGGACAGAACTGCCGCTGCTGACCACATTGTATAGCATTATCCATATCTATGGATAAAACTGGAAACAAACTAGAAGATCTTCGGAAGCCTCCTTGATGGTGAAAAGATCACACATTTAGTATCTGGCGTTTGCAGATTGTAGTCATCTCTATACAGATTTGTTTCTGACCAGCTCAAACTACAGGAACATGCTCAGATTATCTCAGTTTTAGACACAGAAAATCAAACGTATTTGATATGATCGCGACAGCCCTGATAGGTCTGAGGCTCTGTCAGGAGGCAAGAGATTTTAATCTTACCTGCTCTGTATGGCCCAGTGCAGACTCTCCACGTTCTTAATCAGTTGATGGTCAAATCAGGGTTATGATCTATTTTGTGTGGTGCTTTCCTATCTTACAGGCTAGCATATAACAGTTCTCAGTGACTGAACCCATTAAAGCAGATTCCAGTGGTGTGTCAGCCTATAGTCATTACATAATGTACACTGCTATGAAAGATGTGATGAAATCCAAACTGACAATTCTCACAAGAGTTTTAGTCAGTTCAGTCTAACCTATACTGTTGCCGGTCTCAACAATGTGTTCAAGCTTGAAGGACTCTCAGGGATCATTCACTCTATTCCACTCACTCTGCCTCACTCTGAGGCTTGCACAGGTCCAGCTAGGATACACTGGAGCTGCCTTGTTTTCAGTCTATGATTCAATGCCTCCTGTTCTCCTCACTTATTGATTTACTTCATGGGGCCCGGCAGTGGAAGTGTAGCATCAGGCACGGTAATTAGTCTTCCTGTGTAGGACCAAAAAAGTGACTCTTACAAGTGACTCTTCACAGAGGACCTACGCCAGGGTAGTGCCTGGGCAGAAAGGAAAGTGTGCCCTCTGTGCACAAGTAAATCATCACTGGGGAGAGACATGGTCACAGAGCTGATCCCACTGCACCAGCAGGGCTTAAATCACACCATACCTGGGTGAAGAGAAACAGTACAGGACACATAATGAAAACAGCATGTTCCCTTGGACATGGCTGCTGTTTCAACTTTGCATGATCTGCCTAACAACTTCACTGAAATATATGAGCTATATGTGGATAATTGAGTGTATATATGGAACTGCCTGAAAATGTTTGTCCCATAAGGCTGCAGAGGTTCACTATATCTTAATATTATAAAGAGTACGGTCTAAACCTGCTCTATATGAAAAGTGCCCTGAGATAACTTCTGTTTTGATTGAACCAGCCAGGTCTGGGAGCTACATAGTGTGCTTGTCCTCTGACCACAGCCAGAGAGACAGAGCAGGCCTTACACTGTTAGTGATAGTGAATTGGCCATAATCATTATCTGTGTGGCAGTGAGTGGCTCCCACTCTGTACAGGCGGCTCCATGTCTGACCTGTCTATGGTGTGGCAAGGCTCTGCTCAGTGGGAGAACTAAATGCTGAGGGTTGGGGTCACTCAGTGTCTGCCACCTCCCTTGAATATCTGCATGCCATTAACGGCAGCGGCTCT
The DNA here is from genome assembly GCA_002120245.1 of Maccullochella peelii. Taxonomy (NCBI): domain Eukaryota; kingdom Metazoa; phylum Chordata; class Actinopteri; order Centrarchiformes; family Percichthyidae; genus Maccullochella; species Maccullochella peelii. The sequence goes on along the minus strand of LKNJ01000067.1, from coordinate 252,395 downwards.
GATGACATGTTCTTCCTGAACTAGCCGTGTCTGAGCTCCTTTGCTTCGGCTGGAGGTGCCTGTGGCCCCTGGTCTTGAGGCACTTGTCTATTTTGGGAGGTCATTTGGAGCCGGACACTCTGTCTCCCCAATGCAGCCTGTCTCCTGATACTGCTATCAACTGCCGGCTTTTAACAGGGAGCCACGGCAATTTACGAGAGTGACGCCAAGCAAGACAGTTATCAGGACCCCAACACCAGATTAGCTGGTTGGTCTTCTAATGAGCATCCTTGAACAGGGAAACGGAGGGGGGACTCACAGAGTACAATAATAACACTATTATCCATGGTCCTGAGAAAACAGGAAATACAATTTATTTCAGAGTGCAGAGATGTATAGTGGCCTTAGGGATTCAAAGAAGCCAATTGAAGGACACTGTTTAATTTTCTTTGCTGTCTGTGTATAAGAACTATATACATTTTTACTATTTTTGGGGGCATTTTTGCTTTTATTCAAGGGTTAGCAGTAGAGAGATGACATGCCATATCACATCGGGTCTTTTTGGTACAGCTCAATACAAGCCATGTTTCTTCCTTTAGGTTTACACACAATCCTAATGTGTTTTTTTCCTACTAACCTGGAGTCACACAAAGTCATGGATGTATTTTTAATGGCTCTGCATGTAGTCACAGGGTATGTTGCACAGTGTGTGGTGTAGCTCTGCTCAGTTACTGGATGTCTGCAGCATCAAGTGGCAGCTCCTCTCAAATGTATCTCTAAAGATGGATAGCTGATCCGACTATATTTGAAATTTATTGATTTCTAATGTATTTATGAAGTCACTGATATTTCACTCACTGTATTAACAATTCATTTTATATTGAACATCCGGTCCACTTCCTATTTACATGTAGTGCTGAAAAAATGTATCAATTAATTGATAATAGATTAATTGTTTATCAAGCATAAATGCAAAGAATTATTTGGTTCCAGCTTCACAAATATGAGGATTTGCTGCTTTTCTTTGTTTTATATCATTGAATCTCTTTGGGTTTTGGACCGTGGTTGAATAAAACAACAAATTTGAAGACATCAACTTGGGCTCTGAGAACTTATTTGCATTTGTCACTATTTTGTGGAATTTTATTAGACAAAATGAATAATTGATATTGTATGTATCAAATGTATTGATAATGAAAATAATGGTTAGTTGCAGCCCTATTTACATGCACCACAGTGGATAAATACAAATGTGTGGTCTAGAAAAGTAATCCCAAACTAGAATGCAACTCTGAGAATGTTTCTACTTTAAACAAAATGCATGAAAATTATGTTAATGCTAGGCTAAAGTATACAGAGTATTAAACCCTCAGCATTGGAGAAGGTGTATTTAACATTTTTGAAAGCGAGACCAACAACAATGTTCAGAATAACCTTCAAACTCCACACAGATATAAAAAGGCACCATTGACTTTGTCTGGTAAGTAGGAAAAATAGTAAAACTCTACCACAACTGAACTGAAACTCCAGCAGATGTTTTACACGCTCACAACAAACTATGATGAAAAAACCTCAACTGATCTCTCCCACCTCTTCCTTTGGGTTCTCTGAGTTTGCCAGTCAGATCTGGAGTGAATGACTCAACTCTCAAAACTAGTCTCTGCCGTTCAGTGTGGTGACTGAGTTTTAAACTGGACTCTGTGGCCTGCCCATCCCTGGTCTCTGTAAATGAAGTTAAAAATCATAAAACGCAGGGGTGATGTCATACTTGGCATAGTGTTTCACTGTGGATTTTAGGAGGGTTAGATTTACTAGCATTCGGGAAACATTAAAAAGTGCAGTGGTTCACACTAAGTGCCTGTGCTCTCTGTAGTGTTTCCCCAGCCCCCTCCTGACTTCATGCAATGTACCGCCACTGTTGGTGCAGAGCAGTAAAAACAGATATACAAGAGAACCTCACAGAATATAAACAAAATCCACTGAACGGTGTGTTCAAGCAGGATTGAAGTTTGTTGTTCTCAAAACACCATACTCCCTTTTGTCAAGCTTAAACATGGAAATAATGAGTTATGACTCGTCTGGATGGAGAGAATAAACGTTCCTAAGCATTTGCATGTGAGTGTTATGCCAATGTGGGTGTATGATATCTTCCTGAGGTGTGAAAATCTGCTTACTGCCAGTTGGTTTTGGCTCGAATGCTCCTCTTCTGGAACAGTATTTTCATTTTTACTCCACTTGTATGGAGGGCCACGGGCTGTCCAACATGAAATTTATGAATGCTTTAGGCACATTTACACAGCTCAAATGAACTGAGTGCAAATATGCAGCCAGTTATAGTTCTATGGTAGTTATAACTTTATAATTGCAGCCAGCTCCTCTTCACTGTAGGCAAATTACAGCAGCATATTAAAAATACATAACATCAGCTATGCTTTAATACATTTCAATGAGTGTGCTGTTAAGTGTGGGCTTGATGGAGGCGGTTTGCAACAGGAAAGTCCCCTGTGGATCGTTCAGACCCCTGGGGCAAGATGGCGCCCACACAAGAGAACCTGTGGCACCACTTGGATATGGCAGCCAGTGATTATGTTGCATGTTGACATAAAAGCGTCCAACCGAATGGAGATGTTCCAAAACAATAATAAGAAGGGTGGGGGTTGTGTTGAGTCGAGACAGGGTGTGGCTCCCACCACAGGGCTTGTTACCTTTTCTCTTAGACACGCCTCTAATTTGCAGCCAAGAGGAATGTAACAGTGATTAAGATGAAATCACACTGCAGAGACAATGCAATTAAATGTGCTGTAAGTGTATAAAATGCAGTCTGTCTCCAGATAGAAAGGTAACATGTTATTATTGTCAAAAAATATTCCTTGGGTTTGTCTTTATCATGTTTCCAACGCTCTGCTGACTTTCTCTTTTAGGGCATCAAGTCAACAATACACATGATGCACATTACATCACGTCTCATCCGTGATTACTAATTAAGAAAATTGTCTTTATGGCACATAGTCTACATTGTAATTGCAGTTCCTAACTCCTTACTGTAACTAGCAAAGGATATTATTTTTGTTATTTCTTATAGTGTGTGTGTGTGTGTGTGTGTGTGTGGACTGCGGACTGCGGACTGTGGACAGGATTGTGTGCTGATCATGTTATGCTCATGTGGTTGGCCGTGACTCCATCCCCAGACTTTAATCTAAGTTTGTGTTTGTAGTCTTTGAGGTGTGGATTAGTGGGAGTGTTGAGTCAGGCCCAGGCGAGGGCCCAGGAGGTCAGCCCAGAGAGAGGCCCACGTAAGCAGGCTCCAGTGCTGCTGAATGGGCCGATAATGGCCTGGATCAGAAGGAATGTGTTCATGGAGGCTTGCTACTGACAGCCGGCCCCTGGGGACATGAATTACTCTGACTGATACAAAAAGAAGATGACAAAAACATTGCCTCAGGCACTGTCTCCCCGGACTGCTTGTCTCCAACACAGCTAAATGAATCAAATTGCCTCCAATTAAAGATTTAACTATACTTCTTTCCCCTCGGCTGTTCCATTTTCTCTCCCTCCATCCATGATACAAAAACACTTTTCACTGCATCATAGTAGTAAAAAACAATAGGTAAGCTTTGTAATGTTTACATAAGTATTACTGGAGTGCACTGCAACTGTTTTATACCTGATTTTTGCGCAAAGAAATGCTTATATAACTTGGATAATTATATGAGCTACTGTATAGAAATAACTTCTTTCATGTGTGTTGGAGAAATGCAGCCTTGTTTTGCAATAAAAAGACAATACAATTACCTGAACCTAAACTTTTTATCTTTTTAATAGTTTGGTTTTGGACTTAAAGATGTTAGATTTCTATATACATAATGTATCTAGAAAGCTAGATTTCTAGCTAGAATTTTCCCCGAACCACACCCCTCTTAAGTGCCCTTAACTCCTAAAACTGCCACTCACCCATAGTTTGAGCACTTTGGAAATGTTAACCACGTTGCAATCTCTGCAATGCCTTGATCCTGATGCCGTATCAGTCAGGGTTCACTCTTGCCTCACTGCCCCATAATTTACCCAATGTGCTGTAAAATATTTTCAATCTATAAGTCTTTAATTCTATGTGTTTCATTAGTTTTCTTTGATTAAGTAGAACCATTTTATCCATCCTGCTTTACTTTCTCTTTGCTTGGAAATTCGCATTTACAGAGACATTTGTAACAATAATGTAAAAATACATGTTTAAATATGTTTAAATAACATTTAGATGATGTGATGCAAATGGTAAACAGAAATTAAGCATTGGTGATCATATAAAATATAACTTTGTATTTATTTCAATCACATTAAGCTGTATTAGCTCTGGCATTTTTTTAAATCATAAATAATATTGTTGTTAAAAGGGTCTGTCTATCTGTATGACTTCCTTTGCTAAAGATTCAGTTGTTAACATGGACTAGTAAGCCAGGCAGTCTACTGTTACTGTATTCTCCAAAGAGGACATTAACACAGTTGATCAATTAGGGAGCCAGAGAGCTGAGATCACCTTCAAATAAACTACAAATTAATTAGGCCCATATTTCATCACCACAAATTTGCTCTGGGACTGAGCATGTTCTCTTCCCAACCGGTCCCCCTAACCAAATTACGCAGATACTTTGTGTGGCTTGATGTACAGCTTCCATCACAGGTTAAGGCTTTTAATGATGCTGTTTGACACCAGTATCCCTATTGTGGCTGCAGCATCACCTCAGTTCCCAGTGGCATGTGTTGGCATTAAGTATGGTATGTTATATTTCAATTAACAGATTTATTTTGGATTAGAGGCCTGGTTTGAATTAGTCACAGACATGAAGTCACTACACTAATGAGGTTTAAGCACTAATAATCAACTGCTACACAGAGTTAGTTGGTCAAAGGTTTGATGTTGTCTCTGTGGCTTTTGGAGTCTGACATAAGGAGGTTTACGCTGGAAAAGGACATAATAGGGGGGAAAAAACATTTAATTGTTTATAGTGTTTTTTCTACTGGATTTGTAAGTGCAACAGTTTGTATATTCTGTCTCTCTGCCATGTTTAATGAGAGTTGCCCGTCCACTTTGTCTGAAGCGTCAGTTGGGAGCTGGGCTGGCGTGACCACTGCATTATTACCCAGGGGTCTCCAGGGGTGCATGGGCCTGGGCAGGCCAGGGGACAGGCCTGTGTGAACAGCTGTGCCCTGTTTTAGATCCGCGTACTCAGTTACCTCTTACTCTTTGAAGAAGTCTTTCCTTACACACTTTCACACATGCAGCACACATTAGCAGAGTAGTGCTTGGATACGACCGTAGGATGAAAAGTACAAATGCCTAAACTTTGATTTCTCAGTTTAAAAAAGAGCCAGATGGCTTTGGTGGCTTTTTAAATTGCACTTTTAAAAATGATGAATCTTCAAAGGTTCCTCAAATGGAGCTTTATAGAATCATTAGTGTCTGAAGAACTTCTTGAAAATTTGGCTCTTTGCTGCTACATGAACCAATCGTGAATCCGTAGAGCTAGTAATTGTCCAATTTAAAACCATAAAGTTCTTTGTAGAACCACAAATTGTTCTATGTATAAGCCATAGTGGTTTTCATTGCACTGTAACACTGGAGCACATGGTCATCATGTGGTACAAAAGATTTCACATTCATACTGAGCTGCCACAGCAACATTTCAGAGAGATAGCCTCAATCCTATTTTAAGCAATGGTTGGCTTGACAGTTCTGTGTTAACTATGTGACAGTGGAATTCAAATGCATGACAGAAATCACATAAAAAACATCAGCTCTGTCTGATAACCACAAAGTGTTTCCATTTAGGAGCTTCTGACAGCCTATCTTGATGCGGTAATAGTTCTGTGTATATTTGATCATTTTGAGAATTAAGTGGTGTCTGTTTTGCCACTCTTGTATCGCCAATTAAAAGGATTAATTAGTGATTCAGAAAAGCTTTTACTTTTGCTATTTCAAACACATATTTGAGCTGATGTACCTGCAGAATTTCAAACGGCATCAACATTAGAGGAAGCGGAAACACATTATTAAGAGTGCCGTCCGTCTGGAGAACCATTATTACATCACAATATTTTTGTTGAAATAAACTAAACTAAAAAGATATTAGGTATCACTAAACACTCATAAAACTCAATCTGTACTTTTTTTTCTGTTCTTTCTTTCTTTTCTTTTTTTTTTTTTTACATGTTTTCGCTCTTGTCAGCAGAAAGACGTTGAAAGCAAACATGGCAGAGTTGTCTTGGAAGGTTCTGCGGAAACTAGCTGTTTATTGAATCACCCATTGCAAATGTTGAAAAGTACACCAGTTAGGAAAGTGTGTTATTACTCCGCTCATGCTTCATTCAGATTCAGATACAAACATTATGTGGAATATGTCCTTCAAGATCTGCCAATGAGCTACATTTCTTTTAAACAGACTTTATTGGCTTTGTCAATCGGGACAGGCGCAACACAAGAAGCTGTGACATGCCAATCAGGATTTCTGAACCGCAGAGTATAGAGAGTATCTCCAACAACCGTATGATACTTCAACAAACAGATGGCTATATTAACTATTTATTAATGTATAGTCATTGCCGCTAACAGCTTCCAGTGTCTGCCTTTGGACCACAGTTTTTCACTGATGAATGCACCTAATGGACCTCAGTGACTGTCAGAGTAAATGTTGTATATAAATATATTTGATTCTTATAAAATAGGAGTCAAACTGCCTCAATGTATAACAGAATGTTATAAAACAATTTTCCGTTGCACGTCAGTCATCCACTTTTAGTTGGGTTTTTTTTACAATGCAACAGTAAATTAACTTTGAACTTAATTAACTTTGCTTTCTTAGATCACTAAAATTATAAGCAGCCATTTGTGCAAAATGCAGGACCCCATACATTGACATAATTAAAATCCCAACAAAATGAAAAAGTGTTGTTTTCTAATGTGCATGTCATCATACAATCTTTTGCAACAGTAAATGGCTCCAAATTGACAAAATGTATCTTTTCTTGTATTTATATCAAACTTCCATTTTCTTTCTCCAAAAGCAGTAACACATGTCTTTATTGGTTACCTCATCGTATACCCCTACACTTACATCGCAGTTAATGCAACCAGATCTTTAGCAGTTGGTCTGCAATCTCTAACCTTACACGAAGACATAAACTGCCTTCCTCTTTCTGCATGATATCCTGTTGAATTATGTCTGCGGATAATCTCTCCCTGCGCTGCACCTTACCCAAATATCTGATTAAGCAGGATACATCAAGTTACGATGTCAAGATGGTCTTAAAATCTCATTTCTTTGTGATTTTAACATATTACTTGTGTGTACGCTACAGTGTTTCTATGCAAAGAGATAAGAGCTGGAAAAAGGTTGATTTGTGTCGAGAAAGGAATACATTAAAAAAATGGGGAAGGTATGTGAGCAGGGGATCATACGTTGGTTCTGTTTTAACAACTTTACTTTTGAGAGTAACTTTGACTATTTGTCTACTTACTACTTATTATTCGCGCAGGTTCCATAGTTAACTCACTGTAACAGTGACCGAGTCAAGACCCACTTACAGGTTCACTGGATCATCTGTATGTAACCTATGCTGTACCAGATTCAAAGCATCTAATATGTCTGCATGCTCCTGATGCTTTCAGATATTTCTCTCGCGTGAATCACTTCCAGCAGCAGACAGCCTCAGTGACTTATGAGCCAGCTGGGTTTTCCTTTGACTTAATTGAAAATTGCATGACACTGATTTAAATGAAGCGGTACTCTGTAATAACAGTTTTCTTTTCCTTGTCTGACATGTGATTGAGTTACAAAGGGGAATGCATTTGCAACAGGTGCCTCTAACACAGTGCAGGCATGAGGGCCTCCATGTCCACCCTCAGTAACCTCCCTCTGCCCCAAAGCCCTAAGGCTGCCAGGGAAACCTGATTCCAGTTCAGACACTGGCAAACTCTGCTGCTGCAGCCCTCAAAGTCTGCACTGGTGCAACCCTGAGAGCTTCAGAGATGTCCTAGTGTGTGTGTGTGTGTGTGTGTGTGTGTGCATACATTTGCATTAGTGTGTTATTGTATAGTATAAAGCTTGTTGGTAATATTTCAAATCCTGAAACAAACAATGTTTTTAATATATCCATGGCTCACGTGGGTAACACATGCAATGGCAATGCTTGTTAAAGTTTCAAATGTGTCATTTTAAAATAACGTAAAGAATTGCCAGTTTGAAATAGATATCATATGAGTAATATTAGTGTAGGTGAAACAATATGTTTGGAACATCACCAGCAGTTAAATAATTGTATTTCATTCATGACAACTTACCAGTTCAGTGTTGGGCGTGACTTTTTTCACTATGGGGCAAGGCTTCAAGGCTTTTTAGCCAATCAGCTGTGCTTACTCTTGAACTTTTGCTTCTTGGATCATGTTAATACATCTTGGGGTGTGGCTTTGCCTTACTGATTTCAGAGCAGGGTTTTTTAACTCTTACAAGGCCAAAATAAATTAAACAGTAGTAACTTTAGTCCTTAAATAGTACTCAAATGAGCATTGTGCCAATAATGACAACAGATAGTTGAAAATGTTACTAATATAAAATTCTGTCTGTTTTTCTAATGCAAAAAATCTTATTTTTAAAAACTACAATTAGCATTGAGTGCATGTGTGCCTACAATAGTAAGTAGCTGGTAAGAATCAGAACAGAAACAGGAGTTCCCTGTTATTTACAGAGACAAGAAACATGAGATAAGGTGGAGACAGACTTGTAGAAATGTCAGTGAGCAAGAATTCACCTGTTGTGTCTCCAGCCAACATGAAGACCGCTGTCTCTGAAAGTGTGAAAGGTCAGGATTGTAATTTCTTTGTTTTGTCACCTAAAGCTGCTGTAATAACCAGAAAAGGTTTACAAAGCAGAGACTATTCTCTTATTACTTGTGAAAATATATAAGTCCGTTGTCAAATACTGTGTTGTTCCCATTATGTCACAGCATTACCACAAATCCAGCAAAGGCATCTTCATGTTCTTCTGTTCCTTACATACACACTTCTTCTGACACAAGTTCTTCTCACAAGTTTTCCTTTTTTTACTTTCTACTCCTTCCATGCTCCATGGCACTGAAAATCCTTCGAGTTTACCCGTATGTTAAATGATACATTTTCTGTTTTATTTTTCACTGTTGTGGAGTGACAATCAATACTGGGTATTTACCTCATGGATGTATTAAACAATGGATGAGGGATCCAAACATGGTAGCCCATTCATTCTGATTAAACCTGCTGAGTGCCAACATTTTCTCCCTCCTCCTACGATGGGTGCCCATAGTGTGCGAGCATTAGTGTTTCTCTCTGGCTGAGCTGTCTGAATGGCATGAAAACAATATAAATAATATATAATAAATAGTTCCTTATGCAGTGCAGTCTTTGTCACTGCTCACTATTTACCTGGAGAGGATGTAAATACTCTTGTGCTACCTCCTTGATATACATATGTAGTATAATATATCATACTATGTTGTTGCCAGCAGCTTTTCTTCACGTGCCAACAATCAGCTTCACTGGGAGGTTCACAGTAGTGCCTAACCGATAAATCAATCGAGCCGGTATTAGCTTTTTGTAGATTGGTCTTAGCATATTCATCAGCCAATATGTAACAAGAAATTGCAATACAGAAATCACGAATAAATGTTTGAGGTAATTTATAAAATGTTGTTTATATTATGCCTTTATGTGTATACATATATCCTCATCACATTTTTAAAACTCTCAAATATTGATAATCAGTATCGGCCTCAAAAATCCAGTATCAGTTAGGCTGTACTTCACACCCCTGTCCCACCTCCCTTCAGCCCAACTCACCAGTAGGAGTCGCTAGTGCAGTGACACGGATGTGAACCAGCGTTAGCTTCCCAGAGGTGAACACGGCTAGTTATCTTAATTTGAATGCACGACCAAGCCGGAACAACCGCTACCAGGAATCAAACCTGAGCTCTGGTGTTGACCCCTGCGTCACACATGTTCCTCTTTAAAAAAATAATATCTTGACTCAAATCTTGGTGCTTTTTACATAGCCTATATATCTGACTAGTGGTCCAAATTGTGAGATTTCAAAGAGTAGTTTTTGTACTGTCTGGAAATTGTCTTTTTAACAGCTTTTCTTTGGTTTGGTTTATTCCCCATAACTTTGATGTTGGCTACACACAAATTAAAATCACTTGATTATTTTGATTCCTCAGTTGGAAGTTACTGTATGTGTGAGTACAGCAATCTCTTCATCACCTACCTGGTATTATAATGGTGGTATCACTACATTACTAATAGTCCTACTTGAACATACTGTATATTTTCAATTTGAGGCTCCTGTCAATCATGAGGTCGGTTGGTTAAAGTTGTGTCCACTGCAAATTCTTCCAGTAACTTTTAAATGCTCAAATGAAAGCAATGGTCACACAAGTCTTTTGTTCTGGGGAAGCCAATCACTAAAACCACTGCATCGGTAATGTAATTGTAGTTTTTTGTTTAGTTTTTTTTTAGCAGGATGTCATTATTCTTTGTCTTGTTTTGTTCTGGCTTTATCTTTACTTTTCATAATCCTCATAAAAAATTACAAAATCAAATGTGGTGAGTGTCCATATCATGCAATATCCATTGATGACCATGTGTCAGTGTCCACATTAGAAAATAAAAATGAACTCTGACTTTTTAGTGGGGAAATAAAAAACGACAACACTCCTACGCATGAAAGTTCCTCTGTTGCTGTTTTTTCCACTCATAACAGTCACATCCGGAAGTGTAGATGTAAATAAGTTTTAGTAATTTTAACTTAAAAACTAGAGGTGGGTGTTTCGCCTTTAAGAGTTAAGAAACTTGAAACCTTGTTTGCGCAACAATCAGTGCAGCTCACAGCCGCCAAAGTGTCTAGACTAGCACATGATGGTAGTCAGCCAATGGCTCCACCGCTCTCCTCGGGGGCCCCGTGTGTGTGTGTGTGTGTGTGTGTGTGTGTATCTGTGTGTGTATGTGTGAGGAAGGGGGGCGGGGGGAGAGAGAAACGGAGAAAGAAAGAGATCTGGGCTGCAGTTTGGTTTAGATCCGAGTAGAGAAGCAGGAGCGCGATTCAGCCCCGGATTGATCCTCTTCATGTAATTTCAGCACGCATGGATATTTTGTTGGGATTGTAAAAAAAAACAAAAAACAAGTGCACTGACATCTCAAGAATACGACAAGGATCCTGACTTCCAGTGCATTTTCTTGGGATTAAATCTCCTCGAAGTACCTCATGCTCTGCTTGCCGGTGTAGAAAGTATATATGAGGTTGTTAAAAGTCAGAAACTGTTTCAGGCTGCGAGTTGCCGTCTCGGGTTGAAGGCTACTGGCTTTGGATTATGTTACTAAGTATATTATGTTATGTTATTATGTATTCTACTTTTTTTATTCGTTCGTAACAAACATATAAACAGTCAATTCCGCAGCGATCCTGGATAATAAGTCACTTGGTTATTTACAGTATAATCGGCTAAATGAATGCATTTTGATCGGAATGCTGCAGTGCATTCAATGCGCGGTTTTGTTGTTTTAGATGCAACAAAATCACCTTGTCTCTAATGTTGCTATTTTGCCACCAGTGCTTGTCAGTTGGCTGTGCATGCATTGCACGGCATTTCACAGACATTAATGTTCTGCAACGACCGAAGAAGTATCTGTAATATTCGGATATCCGTACAAGAATAAAAACCCCATATAGATTTTCAAGTTGTCGTATGTTCAGGACGAAACGCTCAGGTCTTGTGCGGCGACTCTGGAGAAGCCGTTTGATCCCAGATACAGAAGGGGAAGATGGAAATGGCAAAACTAGTGAGGGCTGTAGGGACGATCTGTTCGGAAACAACCCAGAGAAAATTCCCAAAACGGAGCTCAGACCGATGACCCCTAGCGGGTGTCTTGTAGGGGACATAGGGGGTGTGTGCACCCGGAGCCCCGTGGAGAGCAGCGGCTTGGGGGTCACGTCGGACCAAGATGGGGGTGCGGTGTGCGTCCAGGAGCAGGGGAGCCCCCGCTCCATACAGGACGGAGAATGCAGGACAGTGACGTGCTGCTTATTTAAAGACCGGGACCACTCAGAGCTTAGGGGTCCAGAGACGGCTCAGGGTACCACGGATCCAGGGTCGTGTCACTTCGTACTGAGGAACCTTGGACCTCGGGATAGCGGCTCTCCTGAGGCGCAGGATGCGATGCCACGCACGGTGTTGGAGCAAGAACTGAAATCGGCCACATACTCTCTTTTAAAAAGGCTTAAGGAAAAGGCGCTGGATACCTTACTAGAGGCAGTGGAGTCCAGAGGAGGGATGCCGAGCGACTGTGTTATGATTTCCCGGACAGAGCTGAGGTTGGGCGGCCATGTGGCATCCCCACAGCTGCTTGTGTGTAAACTGTACCGCTGGTCCGACCTCCAGCACCCTGCCCAGCTCAAACCGCTCTGTGAGTGTAAGAGCCTTGGGGCCCTGGACAGTCCAACAGTATGCTGCAACCCATATCACTACAGCCGGCTCTGTGGGCCAGGTAAGGGCATCTGCCAGGACACAGAAACTGTCTGTATGTAGCACCTTACAGGCCTATCTAGATGCTGCTTTTAGGGTAAAGTCACCAGGTAGTCCCTTAACAGTTAAGGCATCTGGGTCCATACTGTTTGTTTTTCCAGCATAAGTTTTCTCTAACTTTCTTGTCTTGAACCACAGTTCTTTATCACTTTTCATTTAGGATACCATCTTTACTTCTGAACATGCCAATGTTCTATAAACTTACAAGTAAATCCTGCAGATACTTCTACATCAGCCTTTTTTGTCCATTTGCTTTTCAAATTCTGCTACATGATTATAAAGAGAACTGTAAAGGTCATATTGATAGTTGCATGGCAGAAATGAACTTTTCAAGATTGTTAAACAGTGAAGGCCCTTGAAATATGCTCAGAAAATATTACCCTGCCACCCTGTTTTATTTGTCTGGTATTGCTTGGCTTACTATCATACAGAAGCTGGCTTTCATTTGATTAAATAGTTAATGATTGCTAATGTCATCCTTATGGCAAGATGAACAATAATAAAATCGCATTGAGCAAGGTAGATTTGCCAAAACATAAATCTGAGTCTACATTTTTGCCAGTTTGGTGTTATTCTAATGTAATTTTGATTAAGTTAGGTATAGTTGGGGAAAAATGCTAAAATGCATGTCAAATATTTAATCATTTTAATATGTCACTTTTGAAGATTTTAGTTGCCTAGAAGTTGCCTCACACTGGCCTGTGAAATCTGAGCCTTTTGATGAAGGAGACTGTTTGTTTGGCCTGCTGCTGTACAACTCTAGGTTTAAGTCTTTAATGAATTATATACAGTAAATTACATCGTTGGTGTGATGAATATGTCAGTGCCTTCAGTGTGATTGTCAATACAGCTGTTTTCGATTCTTACTTCTGTTTCTTGCAGGGTTATTGCCAGGTAGGCCGATCCGATCATATCATATACATGTCATACAACATGTATATGATTGTATAGACTCACTCAGAGGTTTGGATCTGGTGCCATAGGTCAGCTTAGTTGGTGTTGTGGTAGAGGATTGAGCTTTATTTTCACAATCAATGAGCTATCTATGGCATGAACCTCTATGACCTATATTAAACAGATTCAGTTTTGGCAGGTGACAGGCCTGTGATTTGGCAAACCTTAAACGCTGGGCCACTCGACCCCGCTGACCTGATGACAAGGCGTGGTATCATGTGTAAAGATGCAAGCGTCAGTATTTCTGTCTTCTCACTGGCACAGGAGGTGGATTTTCCATAACATCCATGTTTACTAGCCAGCTGGCTGTGACAAGCACTTCAAAGTCATAAGTCCAACAATATCAGAATTCATAGCGCGCAAATGTGGGAAACTGATGTGGATTTGGCCCTCATGTCCCACAATACTGTCTGACTTGATAAGAGCTTCTTATATAGAACTCCACGTTTACTAATAAAGCATGGTGTTTGTTGGTTTGAATAGGCTGTGTTAGATGTATTTAAGAGTATTAAATGTGTTCCCCTGCTGAAGTGGATGTCAGGCTATGCTTTGTGAGTTTTCTTTCCACTAAAACCAGCAAGATGAATTGTAAGAAGAGGGAGAGGGGCACATACCCCATATTGGGACTAAGGCTCGTAGTAGACATAGCTCACATTCGCTCATGCGTGGCCCGATAGAGCTGGTATTTCTTTCATGCTATTCAAGAAGGGGGGCTTTGAATCAAGACCTTAATCACTGGTTTTTACATTGTTTGCAAATGGGGAAGTAATAAATATGGAATTATATGAGACTAACATTCAATACATGAAATAGATTTTAACTGAAAAACATTTTAATCCATTGTAAAACACAACTCAAAACATGCCTAAAGATGTTAGTTGTGTTAAAGCATTTTTCAACTGCAGTTCAACCTACTTGTGTTTGATTTTAGAATTATTTGAAAATAAACTACTGGTCTAGGTTTTATGTTAGACTTTTTAAAGAATAAAACAGTATATAATGTGTGGCAGAGAGCTTGGATTGAAGTGAACAAAAACTTTTCCTTTTATTTTGCCAGGCATTATACTTTTCGAATGAGATCAGTTTCAAGTTGCGCTTTAAAAGCCCTTTTGTCCTAAGGAGGTCCCCTCATGCTATTTAGGTGAAGGAGTGGTGATAATATACAGTTTGCATACTACTGGCGCCAGACTGACTAGCTGTGTATCTGAGTGACTGAGTTCAGATCCCAGCAATTACTGCCGCCACTCTTAAAGGACCCGCTGCTATTATGCTTTTCTCCTTCCCATTTTCCCTGTAGGCGAGGTCACAGTGTGCTCGCAAAGTTTTCTTTCCTTTGTGCTTTTCCTTCTTTGCAAGTTATTCTCTTCATTTCTCCTCTTTTTATTGGATAAAATCAAGGTCTCTGAACACAATAAAGTTAAAAAGCAGAGATTTACTCTGATTCATTAAACAATAACTAAAAGTTATGGTTAGTCTCTGTGGTTGTTGTAACAACTGCTTCAGTTAAAAAATACCAAACAAATGTGTACTTTTGAGTTGGCTTTATTAGCTTTTTAATGAGCTTTTGAACAAAATGATTAAATTCTGTAGTGCAGACACAAAGCTGTAAGAGTTCAGATGAAGTCTGGTGTCTACTTTGAAATGAAACTGAAGCTATAGAAATAGTTGAGGTATTTGTTTGTTTTTGCTTTTGTTAAAGACTCATGACTATAACTTCACACAAAATATGATGTTGTAAACAATGTTTGGTTACTTTTGAATTACTGTAATATGAAAACAGTGAATAATTTGGGATCTGTAGGTGCAAAGAAGAGTGTAGACTACAAGATATGCGTTACAAAGTGTTTACAGCAGCTTTATCAGCCACCAGAGGCTTTTATCTTGTTAACACACAATTATTTTCTTACAGTATATTAATGCATGTATCCAAACCTTGTTTAATAAATGTCAGATTGACCCCAATACAGTTCATTCAAGTTTGAAATGCACAGATATGACTTTCCTATTTAGTTTAGTGACTTCACAGCAGAGATTGAGTTTTACCTTTCTTTCTTTTAAAGAGAATTTCTTCCCTTTATTAGATTATTGACATGACTGTTTTGTGTTACAGAGTCACCCCCCCCTCCTTATTCGAGGCTTTCCCCTAATGAAGAACACAAGCCACTGGGTAAGTGACAAACACACAGATCTATTTCATCCTTACTTACTGATGTTCATCTGAATTCTGTTGTTAATATTTGATCTTCTGTTTTGACTCGTAACCAGGTAGTTGTAAAACTTTAATTACTTGATTTATCTTTTTTCTTTAATATTCATAATTATATATATTTACAGCCTGTAAATTGGGCATGGTCAGTCTTTTGTTGAGGCTCCGGTTTAACAGGAAGAAATGTGAATAAAGCAATGTGGAGAATTTTAATGGCTGTAATTGGGCACAGTTGCTGGCAAACTGCATGGTAGCTTTGAGATGAGACCTAGGCCAGCATGTGGCATAATGTCAACATGCCTGCCAGAGCCGGTGTGGGTAGTATGGTGTGGGTAGTATGTACTGTGGGCTGCTGGGACTCTGGAGCCTGGCTGCTAGTTGGGGCTGCAAGCCTGAGTACAGCTGAGGTTTCTAACGGCATTTGGAGGGATGTCATCAGGTAAAGCCTCTTAGGGACGTTGCCAGGTTATCCGCCATGGGATGAAGCCCAACATGGTGTTAATTATTTTGAATTTTATACGAAATAAGAATCATTTTCTTGTTGAAATGAAGAGGTACACAGATGTAGCTATTGAGTCTCTTGGGCTGATGATTAGTGAGAGTTCAAAGTAGCCGTTGTCACTAGCTGGAGACGAAGAGCTAATTTCTGTTTCATTCCCTGCAGATCTGTCAGACTCCACGTTGTCTTACACTGAAACTGAGGCAGCCAGCTCACCAAACATCACGCCAGGGGAATTCTCAGGTGGGTTTGTTTCTCCAACTCTCTTGTCAGTCTCCAAATAAGGAGTTTATATCCGAAATGTCTTACAGTGATTTTAGAAATGATTATGATCAGGATGATAATGATTACCAGAAGTTTATCATCCCAGAGAAGCCGGTCTGTAAATACTGAAGTAATTTGTTAAACACGGACTTCAGTTTATCAAAGAGTTTTAAAGTTAATTTTTTTCTGTTGTGCTGTACATTTCGTAGGACTATGGGGCTTTTTTTTTTTTTTTTGTCGGCACAGTAGACATACTGTATAGCTTTAGATGGTCAAATGCTGTCAGCAGCAGACGTGTGGTTTGACATTCAGTACATAGAAGTGAGTACGGGTTCTAATCATTTAACAATTTAAGTTGGATACATGTGTGAGCATCTGTTTGAAGTATTAGGGCTGGTATAGTGACTCATTAACTACCTCAAACAAAGAGTGACTGTGTTACTATAGAAACATAACATGAAAAAGAGCTTCCACTTAAAGCGTCATATGTGAAAATGTATTTAGTATTCTGCTTGATTAAAACAATTATTCATGTGGTAAAGATAATTTATACATGGATGAGGGGCTTTGCTTTTTCCCTGAACTATGATTAAAATTGATAGTTTGCATAATAAAGCACATAAGACAGATGTTAATTTGTAAATAAGTGGTTGTGGTTGTCCGTGTCTTTGTACATTAGTCCATGTATAATTATATGCATGTTTGTGCACATAACTTTAAATCAGAATAATGCAATCTACGAATCACTGTATTATCACGGTAATAAATCACAGAGCTTTCATGACTCTGTTCAGTGGTGCATTGTCATGTTTCTCTGGCTTTGAAATGGTTAAATTAAGTCTAGCTGAGAAAAAAGAAAAGGGAGGTATAATTCTTTCAGAGTGTACTTTAACAACAGTTCAGTGCTCTACTCTGCATAGCTATTGAGAGTCTGGATGAAAACGCAAACTTACAAAGGTAATTTCATTTTGAGGTTGCACTTTATTCCTTCTCATTAAGGCCCATTACGAACAGTCCAAGCTTTAAAGATAAAGGTTTCATTGTGAGCGGTGCAGAGGTTCAGCGGGGCGTGTGCGTTGGCCACAGAGCCGGCCTCCCCTCCTCTGTTTTTCTTTCAGAAATATTTGAGTGGGATCAAACTGTAATAAGATCCAAGCTCGCTCAGAAACACACACAAGCACACATAGTTGTGCACGTGCACAGACACTCACACGTACAAGTCTATCTAGCCTGGCTGTAAGTGGGCTGCAGGGAGGGGTGGGTTCAGGGAAATGGAGTTGCTCCTGTGAATGGGGCCACACCAAAGGAAGCGAGTAGAAACAGTCCTGTCCTCTGATTTGAAATGAAACACTCCTTTCTCATGGCACAGAGTAAGCATGCCTCCCCCCTCATACTAGGGCCACAGCCAGCATGCACAGTATCATGTGGACAGGGAGTCAGAGCCCTCATTTTGGGGCTTGCAGGGAACAGCATTTCCTGTTAAAGGGTCTGCCATGGCTCAAAGGCCTGGACACTGAGCAGTTGACATGGCTACCTGGCAATGAAGTATTCAGTCAGCAAGGGCCCCCTCCTCCCCAGTACACATGCTGTCACCACCTCAGCATGGCCCGGCGACACTCCCTGAGTCAACAAATGAGGGGCTTGTCAGAGCGCGCACCACAATTCCTCAGAGACTGTGGTGAGGAGGGAGGATCTAGACATGCTAGGCTTTGGTTTCTTCCAACTGTGTTGCTGCTTGTACAGGCCGGGCCAGATCATTCTGCATTGGCTGTGACACACTCAGCAACTTGGACTTGGGATAGAGAATGACCAGTGCTTTACAGGGTGGTAGTTTTCCGTGCTGTGAGCTAAGTTGTGTAGCCAGTTTGTCTCTGATCACGTCGCACTTGGACTGTATGATGGTTCTTTGGTTTTAAATACAAAAGAGTGTGCATGTTGAGTGAAACCAACCATTAGCATCTTGTCAGTGATACAGATTCTCCACCAAGTCTTTGCCCTAGTTTGTCAGAGCATATTCCATCATAAGACCAATAGCCTGAAGGCTACCTTATGAAGCTTACATAGTTCTGCTTTAACATACAGGCCTGTCATGCATATTGTCAAGTTATCCTGTGTTGAACATGTTGCTGACCTGGAGATGACTTTCCCTGTGAATCCCCCTGTAGCTCGGGTTGAGAGAGTGTCTGTGTGTAACCGGAGTTGTATGGGATCCAGACTCCACCCCTCATGCAGGAACAAGTAAACCTCTTAAAAGCAAGTCTGGGGGGCACTGGGTGGATCGGTGGGGTGTAGTCAAATAATCAACTACAGTTTGCAGCCCAGGGCTACAGAAATACCCACTGAGCATTCTTCTGCATCACACAATGGCAGAGAAACAGATCAGAACTGGTTGGTTTGGTAGATAAGCTTGTTCTTCCACATCAACCGATTTTCAGAATAAACAGTATTCAGTGGCATTAGAAAAGTAGTTCTCCTTCTGTTTAGATTATTTAGTTTCATGTTAATATAAGATATGTCTTTAAATCAATACACTCTATGTTGTTAAGTTAATGTTGGAGATACATTTAAGTGCATATACATTTCTCTCATCCCTCTGGCTGATTCTTGCAGTCGTTTAACATGCTAAAATGTTCTTGCTCATGCATTCTTAAAAAGCTTCCCCATGTGCACATTCTTGTGTGAATGTCTTAGTGTGATACTCGTACTTTCAGTTACTGTGCGGTCATAGACATTTGGACCATTCACAGCTTTATATTTAAACATGGCTGTGTCGCAATGTGGGAGAAAGACAGCCCCACCAGGCACTCCGTGATGTCTGTTTACGTCATGCGCAGCCCCGCTTTCGAGTCTGTGCACACAGAGTATACCTTAGAACTGTATGTGTGTGTGAGGGAATGTGCCTTTGCTGGTGCTACCCTCCCAGTCTGCCTGCACACCTGTTTCCTCACTGCCTGGGCCTCGTTGTGTGGACATCAGAGTGAAGCCCTTTGAAGCAGGTCTCATTGCTTCCTGTATGACTGTCTGAGGGGGTGTTTTCCCCCTACACATTGACTTTATTATGTCAGTCACATTGTCTCTGACATTGGGGGCTCTTTATGTTTGTCACTTCTTCGTTATAACGCTGCTCTGGCCAGCTGTTGCTCTCAATGTGAGGAGGCATGCCAAGATGGTTTTGCGTTGCTACTTAAGAATTTCATTCATTGAAGACATGGTCTTTTTTTTTAGAGTGAAAAGTGTCACTGTGTACAATGAATGGTGCAGGCCTTCCCTCTGTGCCTGGTTTAGACCGAAGATGATGGCTCCAGTCTGCCTACATTCTTCAGTCATCAGAGGCTGTGTCCTCAATCAACGGAGTGGAATTTGTCAGCATAACGCTGTGTGTCATGTTGGTGTGAATTGAGACCACTGATGTGAATGGAGGGGCTCCCTCAGATTTGCTTATCAGGTGACCAGAGGGCATGCAGAGTGACCTGACTCACTGTCCTTTTTTTATTTTCCTCTTTTCTTCCCCTTCCTGAGAGTGTAGGAAAGTTGGACTGGAGGAGCGGAAAGATTGAAAGTTGTTAGACGTGGATTACACAGAGTGCTGTAGCACATACTGGAGGGAAGAGGGCATCAGCAGGTTGTCAGGGTTCCCACACAGTAATCATACAGTGCTCTACTCCGTCTGCCTGCCTGTCTCTGGAGGAAAGGCCAGCGCTGTCTCTTTGGATGTCTCGTCTGCAGACAGGCACTGTGTCAGGTCCACTTTGGTATTGACTGATTCTTCCAGGCAGAACAAGGTAGTTAGTAGATAGATGGGAAGGGCCTCACAGATTGCTCAGGGAAGTTGCAGTGTCCAACATGCAGGATCTGGGACCGCTGAAGCGCATCTGTAAAGCTTTTGTTTATACGTTAAGTCTATATTTCTTCCTTAGGGCCCTTATACAAGTCTAGATAGGCCTACATACTGACATACTTTCACACGCAAGAGCAAAGCAAATTAAATTGCGCAGTCAATACAAATCACAGCCCGTCCGTCTGTGTCAGGAAGAGGCCAACGCCAAGCATCAAACCATTCCTGTCTGTGTCAGAGACAGTGGAAATGTGGGGAATAATTAGACAGTCTAATCAAGGCATGTGATGCTTCTTTGATTAAAGTAGATTAGACTGGACCCCGTATTTGTTGATCTGACTTTGAAGGCATGTGATTTCACTTCTGCTAGCAACTAATTAAATAGCATATCTACTGTACACATCGGAAAAGACTTGGGATAGATAGCACCTCTAATTTGCTCTGAACTGTCTCGTTCTGTTTTTCCGTATTAGATCATATATTCAGTTCACTGCAGTGGCCTTGGTATTTAATATTTTCTTTCCTGAGCTTAAGTGATGCTGAGTGACATAATGTAAGGTGACATCATTTACAGCACACCCAAATCCACAGTCATCTATCTTTTGTGGATTACTTTATAAAGCAGTGCGTTGAGTATGTACAGTATTTCTTTCCCGCTGTGCAGACATCTAGCTGTCTTCATGTATCAGCAATACACTGACTCTGCAATGCTCAGACAGAGGTATGGTCTGATGGAGTGACAACTGCATCAGCATGTTAGTGATGTCCCCCTCCCCACCTTGAGGCATGATCCCCCTGCTCCGTCCCACAGACCCCAGAGTGATGCAGCCTGGGCTCATCTCCCCCTGCAGCCTGGCACATGGCCTCAGGTTTCCACCGCAGCCCTGAGCCTTCCCAGCGCCTGGCCGCCCACACTCCCTCAGGAGCCCCAATGCTCCAGGATACGGGATGTGGAAATAATGTGACTCGAGTGCTTCCACCCTGCCTCCCGAAATCAGGTTTTGCGGATTGTTTATTTGAGGGGAAGGAGGCCTCAGACAAACATCCTGTTTTAAAAAACTGCCTGGGTTTTGTAGCAGTGCAAGGCAGTGAATTGCCCCTTTGACAGTGGGGGGAAACTGAGGAATGTTGAAGAGAAGGCCAGCATCTCGGGGGACATGAGGGGGCTCTCCTCATCCGTTTGTCATGTCCAGTTTGCAGAGTTCATTTTAAGCTGGGGGCGGAGGGTTGAAGCTATACATCCTGAAGGGTCTTGTGCTCTATTCTCTCTGTAGTGGTGTAGGGCCTGTACCCACAGTCCTCGTCTCAAGTATCCGTTCCTGTCCTGGGAGGCTGGCTTCCGTTTCCCCTTACGTAACTCACATAGAAAAAGAGCCATTGATAAGAGTGATAAGGCCATTTTTCATTTTCCCTTTCTCAGCATTGTTAGACTGTGGTGTGTCAGAAATCCACTTTCAACTTTTTCTCTCAGGGGTTATGACATTGAGGCTCCTCAGTAGAGTCTACATGACCTATTTGCTCATTAATATAACATGTTTATTGTTGGAAGGGTGTTGCGTGTTTGTATCTGTGTGATTGTTTGTGGTGTGATTGCAGTGTGGTTTGTTTCCCATCTGTCAAATTGCAGCGAGGTCTTCTGGCCATTAGATTAGGATCTTTTACAGTTTGTTTTCCAGCTTTTTTGAGTTTTGTAAAGACTGTAAAATTGTAAAGATGTAAGCCAAGTCAAGATTAATGACATTAACAACAAGCCTTACTGCAAGTCTATAGAAATCTCTTTAGTGTGGGCTGTCTGTGTCAAGCAGCGGAAATGTGAGTTTGAAATGAGTGATTGTCTTAAATTGACACAGAGATGGAGAGGAGGGAGTGTAGTTGTCACTGTGTTCAGATGTTTCTACACTGAATTTGCTGTAAGAGTTGATATTCAGTCAGAACTGGCAACACAGATCCTAGACGAGGTGAGGTAATGTGACCTCTACGTGCAGAGTGAAAGCCATGCTAATCTAAAGCAGTCCTTGGAGAGGCCTGAAACGCCTTACATGTCAACAGAAACTAGCCTGCTGAGCGTAGTATTTATTTGTCTCCGCTTGGCAAGCCAGTATGGTGCCAGTGTTGCTGGCTGTTTGACTAACTTCTGAAGGGCTCACAGATAAAGATAAATCTTTAGCCTCATGCATGACTATGAGTCTAAGCTCACAGTGCTGTGCTTGTCATTTGAATTTACAGAGTGTACTGTGTTCAGCCAGGATACGGTGGACTGTGTTGCATTTTAGGGCTTACCACAGAGATAGACAGTTCAGTCTGTACAAATAACAGGAGGTGTGCCTGGGCTATAATTTTTGCCCCATATTCTACCTTAGCAAACAAAGTGAGCGAGCTAATCTTGTCGTGTGCTCAGGGAGGGCTGCTGTTACCATCTTCTCTTCCTTCACACCGCAGCGCAGCACCAGCCTCCACCAATAGCTCCATTCATTCAGCTCAGGGCACAGGGTTACAGCAATAAATAAAGAGCGTGCAATGCCATTAAAAATGTAAGGAATGCCCAACTGTTAGTTTAGTGTTTTAGTGCGCCTCCTCTCAAGACTGAGAGGGGGAACAATACTCCATTTGAGCTGGCCACTGTAAATGTGCAAGCCTTGCAACGCCTGGCAAGCAGTAGCGAAGGAGGTGCCAGTTGTGGATGCTGTTTTTATTTTCTGACCATTTTACCCACAATTATAAATCCAGACACTGGCCTTGGCCAGCTATGATTTAGGCCTGTGGTCTGATTGCTGGCGAAAATAGATATAAGATTTTTCCCCCCTTCCTCCCCAGAGGAGCATTGACAGTTGTGCCTGAACCTATGGCTGTCAGTATTTTTAAAACTCAGAATAGCCAGCGCATTCTTTGAGCCTCCAGAATGCTGTGTGTGGATTAACTGTTGGGGCCCGTGTCATTCGACATCTCTACACAAGCCTTTTACAGCCAGAGGGAAAGGATAGGAGCTCATTGTTGATGGGTGAACAGTAACTCCCAGTGTATCAAGCCCATGTTAATTTTTTCTCTACTGTACATGTGTAAACTGAGAGACAGAACTTGAGTTTTTTTTTCTCTTTTTCCTTATCTTGAACTTGATCTGCTGGAGCTATAGCTTCATTCCACTCCCTTGTCCTATCATGGGGCCAAGTATGATAGACATAATTTGGAGCCTTTGATCTTGTTCCCGAAAGATGATGCCTTTTAAATCTGAGCAGAAAACATTTCTTTTGAGTGATGGTCCAGCAAAACACCCCTGATAATATATTGTTTGCAGTGGTTAAGCACACTGTTCTGACCAAGGTATTTTATTTCCTGAGCATGTACAAGTATGTATGTCCTCAGGTTCTACACAAAGCACAACTTGACAAGGAACATTGTATTCTGGGATCAAGTTTTTGCAAGTACTAGTTATTACAAGTCATAAACATGGTTCTGTGAACATTCTCATTGATTATGTTCCCCTGGGAAAAATTATATTTACTTTTGTAATGTGTGTTGTACTTATCTTTTATTTGTGTGCATTTCTGAAGACTTGGCTGTGTGGCTCAGTACGTGCAGTCAGGCTGTCGCATTTCAGGGTACGGTTTAGATTAGAGGTCTGGCTGTAGCTTCCCCCTCTTCCCCTCTCTGTGACTGCCAGCACATAATTTACATAATGAAATCCTGCCATTCCCTTTAGCTTCAAGATTTTTTGCAGATGTTGACAGGGAAGGACTTTGTGAATTATTGGAAATGTTCTCTCCTGCATTTTTAATGAATGTCTTGCTTGTTGTGAACGGGCTGACTTGTCGGGAGATGGGGGAAACAGTCTTTGTTTGGGGAGCTGGTGTCTGGATGCCCACGATGGAGCAGTGTGGGTTACAGCCCAGCAAGTGTTGTGATTGAAACAGAAACTCTGGTGCCACATTATCCTGACAGAACACATTCTCCTCACAGACTCTGATCCACTGGGCCGATCAATAGGAAACCATTGTTTGAACGGCAACTCTGTCCATCATAGCTCGTCCACCTCCCAGCCCGGTGGAAACCAAATACCTACCTTTCGCCTTAAATTAGTCAGACTAATATAACTCGTAATAATAGAGTTCCTTGTTATTGTTCATTTGAAACCAATCCTTCAACATAGCATGAATATATAGGCCAGTTTCCTCCTTCAGTGTAGGGTCTTGCTTTTTGACTATAAAAATATGAATTAAATAAAAAAAATAGTTTAGTATGTGTATGTAAAAGTTTCAGACCACACAGCCAGCACTTCCTCTCTCACGTGACGTGTGATTTGGTGAGAATTTCTCACCGAACAAGACTTTTAAAGTACAAGAAAGAAAGCAACCTTCTCTCAGCACCCCCGCCCCATACAGTCCTAACCAGAGTAGGAAGTTAGGAGGCACAGCGAGGGGAGGAGGGGGGAGTTCAGGAATGTGCAGGGTCTCCTCTACTCAAACGCTCCAGCCTTCTTGGCTTGAACCTCCATCCCTCACACACTCACAAACAAACACACACAAACACAAACAGATAGGTTGTATGAGGAGGTGAAAGGGCACAGCCACCCAGCAGGATGTGCACTGTGTCTTGTTTTCGGTGCTCTCTCAGACTTCGCTGGCCTTTAACGCTGCCTGTAGATATGACATTTACAAACATCCCTCACAGTTTTCGCAGAACTTTTACGTGCCCTGAAGGACTCTCGTAGGCCTCACTTGCATCACCACCACCACTTGTGCTCTATGGCTTTGACACATTTCAGAGCTTTGGAGGAAACTCTGAGGAAATGAACATCACATTCTCTTCCCTTCAAAAAAAAAAGAAAAAAAAGAGCCTTCTCCCTCAAACCAGTGGTCTCTTACTCACGCGCCTAGACGGCTCCTCTATATTAGCCTCCTTAGCTTCCTGTGCTTTTTACACCCTCTGTTGTTTATTGATTTAATTTATGGATTCTGTTAGTTATCTGCTATCAAGGGTACAGCACTTTTCCTCCCTCATGGGGTCATCCCGAAACAGCAACAGAGGGAAAGTGGAGAGGAAGTGGATGACAATGTAAAGCATTCCCATTGTGACCAGCCAGGCTTGGTGACTGGATTCAGTTTCTCTCCGGCTCCCACAGTGTTTTCTCCCAGCACATATCTTTCTCTCTCTATCTCGGTAGAGAAAGGCCAGACCTGAGGGAGAAAAATCCATAGATGTATAAGAGCAGCTCCAGTTAGCGTGTCTGTCTGATAAAGCCGACTTTGATGGCAGCGATAGCCCAGACGCCAGCCTAAATGTGGCCTGCTCAGGAGTTATAGTCGGCCTGTAGGAACCACTGTCTACAGAATTAAAGCCATACCATACTCTGAGCAGGAGGCGGCTTTTGCTTTAGTTCCACTTTGTTGTTTTAGTTGTGAAAGAAAGTTAAATTTAACAAATTATAGGAGGAAATGCAGGAATGCATAAAAAAAAATTTTTTCAAAATTTTCATGCACACAACTCCAATGTATACACACACACACACACACACACACACACACACACACACACACACATACACAGTCCTCATTCACCCCTCCCCACCACCAGCCTCCCAGCCTATCAGTTCATTGGTAGAGTCTAATAGCTGGAGGGGAATCTAATCCTTGGCACAGGATGAGAGACTGCTGCTCTCCTCCCCTCGACTGTACTGCTTAAAGGGACTGGCAACACTTTTTTTTTTCCTCCTCAGCAATGTTTTGGAGGAATGAGTTCAGACTCTGCTCCGCGCTCTGGATTAGGAGAGATGAAGTATAATGGAGGTGGCCCCGGAGCTTGGTGGGGAGATGTTAGCACGGAGGGGAAGCTGTTGTTTGTCTGCCTGTCCCTGACACTCAGCCTCCCATTCATCTCACTCCAAGGCTGAGGAGCTGTGTTTACCCCAGGGCAGCTCTTTTCTGCTTCTCCCTCTGCCCTGTTTTTCCCCCTCCTTTTCATGCTGTCTTTAAAAGCATTACTGGATGATCATCAAGGATTGCCATTGAAACTTTCAAGCCCCCATTTTTGTGTACTTAGTAGTAATTATCCAGACTCGCCCTCAAGTGCAAGGAACTCATAGCAGGGCAATCTGCTTTTTTCCATATGTAAACCTGTGGAAAAGGCTTGGGCAAGTTTATAACAGGCATATTTAAGGGTTGTGTTAATGGCATGTTGGTCTTCTCTTATAACAGAGGAACAATGATTTAATAGCTATAATTATGATCTGTATTTGCTGTTTCTTTGGCACGTAACAATCACAGTAGCCTACATTATCTTCAGTGGTGGAAGTACATTTATTCAAGTACTTAACTATAAATTTGAGGTACTTGTACAGTACTTGAGTATTTCCATACAACGTAAAAATAACTTAAAAGTTAGCTCCACCTCTACGAACTAAAACAGTAGAAAGCTACTTATACATGAATGTATCAGTAATAGTGATCCAACAACATCACCATGTTGACCATTTTTCTAAATTGCATTTATTTGTTTATAAGGACAACGCATTTAAATCAACATTACTGTAAATGTGCCAGTGTTAATTATGTTAATTATGAGTAGTACTTTTACTTTTGATACTTTAAATACATTTGGCTAATAATACGTACATACTTTTACTAGTAACATTTTCGTGGCATGATTTTTACAAGTAATGGAGTAGTTTTGTATTACAGCTACTTTAACTTAAGTAAAGTATCTAAATTCGTCCTCCACCCCTGATTATCTTCATGCACTCTCATTTTTCATGCAGAATAATAATGTTAAACTATTATGGTAACTTATAGCTGACATTTCAATCTTTTCTGCGGACACCTGAGCATGTGTCAATGTTTGCTTTCTGAGTTCTGTTGTCAGATACGATGTCCTGCTTTTGATACTCTGAATTCCTCCAATCAGACAGACCACAGGGAAACAGAAAAATCAACATTTTCACATGGTTTCCATGGAGCTCACGCCTTGTTATGGAAATAAAACTCTGCACGCCAAATGCTTTCTGTGGTTGGAGTAGTGTTCGTTAAATATCTCTGTTTACTGTGTGACTGTACTGAGACGTGTAGTACGTGCGAATACAGGCATCCCTTGATACTTTTAATTCACTAAAAGTGTGAGTGGGCTTGTTATATTTTGAGTGTTGTAATCTGTTTACTTATTTCTTGACGCTTAAGGTAAAGCCAAACAGAGACTATCCTTATCATATTGCTAGAAGTCTGCTAGCTGCTTCATTCCATGTAATTCCTGTTTGACCATGGAACATTTTGTAGACCAAACAGCTTCCACACACTCTGAGTCTGGTTATGTAAGGCGTTAGAGTTGATTAACTCCTTCACATGTTCCGATCATTGCCCCTGGCTGCAGGAACAGGAAGTGCAGCAGCCATACTGCGGCTGCGTCCATTGCCTCTGAGACTGACACTAAGAGGAGAGGCTTTTGAGAATAAAATAACAATAATAACATGCACTACTATTCTAATGGGTAAACGGAGCTGTTAAAAGGTGGCAGGGTTAAATGGATGCAGAGCACCAGTAATTGCTCCCAGCCTGTCATGGCTCCGCCCTGAGCAGGCCCTCTGAAAGCCCAACATGGAGTCGAAGAGAGTTGGGTGTCTCTGCTGTGGTCAGAGGGGAGGAAGACACACGCCCTCCCTTCATCGCCTCATGTCTGACTTTTATGTTTGGTCTGAGCCTTGGCCTGGCCTGTATCTGCATCAGTTTCTGGTCACAAACTAATAATTAAACCTGGCTTTATACTGTCTTACATACATTTGGAAAATGTAGATAAACATTTACAGAACATCCAAACATTGCTGAAATAACAAGGCTTCCTTAAAAATCTCAAAGACTGAGCATTTGAAGAAGGGCGAGCAGAGGGCAGCTTGAGCTCTGGAGTGGAGGCCATAGTTGCCGTGGTGATGTTGTCCAAACAGTCTGCCGATTGGTGATAGCTCTCCTCTGTTAAAGAGATCCTAATGAGTTCTTCTCTCAGAGCCCTCACCTCAGCACGCTCCCACCTAGCCAAAACACACAAGTTCAGGACAAAAACACAAACACGCCGGCTGATTTTCTTCCCCGTCTAAGCAGACACATGTGCGCACAGGCACACGTAGACGCTTAACACAACAAAGCGACAGGAAAAGGCCTGGCTCATGGTGTGCTCATTGTCTTCCCTCAGGCTCAGGCTTAACATTTGATACATTTCTAACCTTTGTCCTGCTCGTTCCTCTTCCTGGTCCTCGCAGTCTTACTGGCTACCTTCGTTCCAGGCAACGTGTGAAAACTAGACACTATAGACCATATTGTTTTTGCTTTATTCTTCCCATCTAAAAAGGAGGAGACGGTAGCTATTTGGTCTTTTGTGTTTGTGTGCACAGTTTCAAAGTGAGTTTACCTTGATGTGTGGGCTCCATTTGATTTGAGACAATAGAGGGCCATAAACAAGTTGGGGCTGAGTTCTTTGTGTGGGCTAGCCGCACTGATGTAAAAGCTGAGCTCAGAGTGGAGGAGCTGGAGTGTGGAATTCACTAATGGCACATGCATGTTGGGGCCCCTGAAGAGAGGGGGTCATTTCAGCCATCAGTGTGTGCGCAAACACACAGAGAGCCTGTCTGCAGCTTCCCCCCACCCCCACTCACTCACTCACTCACTCACTCTTTTCCTCCCCCTCCGCAACACAAGAGAGCCTCGAACCAGCAGGCGTTTTGTCTGTGCAAGTCTGGTCAATGTTTTTGCTAATCTTTGTATAAACTTTAGTAGTGTGGGTCACTCAGCAGAAAGGTTTAGTTGGGTGGGAGGTGAGTGAGGTATTTTGTTGCTGTGTGGATCTGCGATGCTCCACCTTAAAGGCGTTTGTTAATGGGGCGGGCGGTCATTAAGCCCTGAGAGCAGAGAGACTGAAAGGAATGGGGCCACAGGCCCAGGCTTTAAATCGTCTGTGCCAATAGACTCTCTGAAGCAAAATAATGGCATCACTCTGTGTGTGAGTTAATGGGAGCTGATAGCATGAAGGCTGGGGGGTCAGCGGGTCACGGGCTTGTGCTAAGTTGTCAGGGAGCTGAATGCCGTCCCTGGGCCCGCAGCAGGGGGAAGAGCTGGGTGGAGGGGGAGGGGGACCCCCTGCCTGGCCCTCTCGCGTCACCCCCACTCTTGTGGAATGTGAGGAAGACGAGGGAAGAGGAGAAAGAGGCACCCTCATTCTCCAGAAGTAAAGGGTGAAGAGACGGATGTGAGATCATGGGGCTCTCTGTGCTTTTTCTTCTTTTTCCTCCTCATCCACCAGCCTCTCTCCTCTCAGATTTTATGAGCAATATAAATGTAAGACAGCTATGAGCAGTGTGGACTGGAGCAGCCTCTGAAAGGAGTCGACAGTGTTCAGTATGGTGAAGATAGAAGTCTACCTAGGGAGCAGTAATTCATTTTGGAGTGCTGAGGGCTGTCACTGAAAAGAGTTCACAGACTGCAGCCATGAAAACTGAATTAACAAGCTGATTTACCGGACAGAAATGTTTAGGAATGAGATGCCGACTTTGTTCCACTGTAAAAAGAAAAAAGTGTTTTTGTCTTAAGCGGTGTTTATTGAAATGTGCACAGACAAAACACTGATTTTTCAAAAAGTTGTAAGTAGATTTTGAATCCAGGCCCAACACACTACTGCAGGGACGTATTTCCCATTTTTCAGTGGAAACACTTGAGTGTAATCCTTCATTCATTCTAGTAAACATGATCTATTTTGAAAGTGCATGTGTGAGCAGCACAGCCTGCCTCTGTGCTGGGTGGTCAGTGTTTAATCATTACAGTGCCCTCTTGAGGCAGAGGAGGAAACTGCAGGTCCTCACTTTGGACTGACCTCACTACACTCTCCACCCCCAGGATATGTATAGTAGCCCGTGTGTGCGTGCGTGCGTGCATGCGTGTGTGTGTGTGTGTGTTGGACGGATGTGCATGCAGTGGTATTTATACAAGGCTTAGATTTCAATACAGTGCCTCCTTCAGTATTTATAGTTTGGCCATCTGCTCTGAACAATAAAAAGAGATAGTTAATCCCTTAAAACTTAAGCCTTCCTTTTTACTAGGCCTGTTTGCTTTTGTTTATGTTTTGTTTAATGACTGTCTCTCTGTCTCTGTCTCTTCTAGATGCCAGTATGTTGCCTGATGCCCCTAAGCAGAGCCACTGGTGTAACGTGGCGTACTGGGAGCACCGCACACGTGTGGGTCGCCTCTACACAGTGTATGAGCACTCCGTCAGCATCTTCTATGATCTACCTCAGGGCACAGGCTTCTGCCTGGGCCAGCTAAACCTGGAGCACCGCAGCAGCACCGTTCAGCGCACACGAGGCAAAATTGGCTATGGCATCCTCCTCAGCAAAGAGCCGGACGGCGTTTGGGCGTATAACCGCAGTGAGCACCCCATATTTGTCAACTCCCCTACCCTGGACGTGCCTAACAGCAGAACTCTGGTGGTGCGAAAGGTGATGCCAGGCTTCTCCATCAAGGTGTTTGACTATGATCGTTCATGCCTCCTGAGGCACACCACAGAGGCTGACCTCCTGGACGGACCCTATGACCCCAACAGTGTGCGCATCAGCTTTGCTAAGGGCTGGGGCCCCTGCTACTCAAGACAGTTCATCACCTCCTGCCCATGCTGGCTGGAGATCCTCCTCAACAACCATAGATAACAGACGGACCCCACAAACTATCCCAAATATCATCTACCTAGATTTAATATAAAGTTTTATATATTATATGAAATATATATTATACTTGTAAATACGGAGTCATTTTTACAATGTAATTATTTATGTATGGTGCAATGTGTATATGGACAAGAGGAAAAAAATGGAAAATGCACTTTGGCTTATATATATTATATATATAAATATATATAAAGAATCTTTCAATACCAACTTGAGAAATTATACAGCAAAATTAGGATGAGTCTGGATTTGGTGTATAGTTTTCATATACTATTAATATCCAGACAAAAAGCTAACACCATTCACACATTGATAATAAAGTATTCGCATAATAATGCTCTTTGTTTGGTCTGCATCATTAGCTCTTTATTTACAACACATTCAATATTTCCCTCTCATTTATTTTCACGGTAACAAGTGTATTGATGTCCTCAGGTCACCAGTATATTTAACCCTACCTGTTGTGATATGTATAAAATATGAACCATCACAGATCTCGGTATACCACCATGTATTATACTGAAATAAGGTGTATGTTCTTGTGTGGCATTTGACATTTAGACCAAGGGTTAGTTAGCCTGGGAGCAGATGGTATAAAGATCAGAGTTGAACGTGTCCACAACTTTGCCAAGCAGAAAATGATCAGAGCTGTCATTTCACCGTTTATTCAGAATGGTCATTGTGAAGAGTAGTGTGATATCTGCACTAGTTGTGGGTACAGAGGAGTTAATTAAAAGACCTAAGCAGATAACTGATTGTATTTATATTTCAGCATCTACAGCGTCAAGTTCATAACTAGATTTTAAGACAAGCTAGCTCAACTGATCCACATGTCCTTGAGGTCCTAAGGAGCCCCAGTAATGAGGACCGAGAGGAGACGGTGTAGTGGAGGACAGTGTAGGAGGAAATGATGAAACTACTCAGGCTCAGCAGTTCGGCAATCCTTCCAAAGGTGATTCTCCTTCAGCACATCATCATTGGCCCGCGCTCACAGGTCTCAGGTCCCCACAGCCAGCTCGTCTCACAATGGACGTTGTTATAACTGACCAGGGATGCAGCACCCCGAAACCGCCACAGTGATACCGGAATGTATGCAGAGAAACCAAGAAGTTTTACAAGCCTACTGGAATCTTAAAAACTACAGCCAAGGTGGATGTGGTTTAGCTGGCTTCCTTCATAATTGCTGGTGTTGGGTTGTCAGATTGGCGGTGGTGGGGGGGGGCAGAGGTCTGTGCCAGCATTCAGCAATAGAGGCATTCACTAACACTCTGATTCTGGTTTAATGAGGGCTCAACTGTGCAGTTACAAGGATATGTGTTTTTAAAAGTGGGCCCTCTTAGTCATCAAAACTGTTGGATAAGCTTTTTGAAGTTTGAGAGCAATGTTGAGCAGAGAGACACAGTGAAGTCTTTTTTATGACAGGTTGTCATATTTTTTGAAAACACTACTTTCCAATCATGTGTGCTGCTGAGTGCAGCGTCTCCGTCCTTCCTTCCCCTCCTCCATAAAGGCTCAGACAGCCTCCTCCAGGCCTGCTGTCTGTCTGGAGCCAAGACTGCGTAGAGTTCAAACAGCAGAGAGGAGTGGCTCCACTCCGTCTCTGTCTCAGCCTCCGCTCTCTTCCCTACAACTGGGGGCCATTATCCTGCTCCTTTGTGCCTCTGTTATGGGAAAAGGGCCCACATCACCACTGGAGAGGAACTGGCAGACAATTATATGGGGTGGCGAGGAGCTAAGACACATAGTGGGCAGATTACACAAGCCACCACAGAGGGTATGAGAGGGGGCCTAATTAGACAGGGCTGGGGAGAGGCCAAGCGACAATACACATCTACTGTTGCTGCATCTCTGGAAAGGCGCCTGCTCTGCTCCGCTCCAGTGCTGGAATAGTTGTGGCAGGAGGACTTTAACTCTGGGCAAGATGAAGGAGCGAAGGGAAAAGCCATGTAAGCAGCTTTGTGTGCTCCACGAGCTCAGGAATGGTATTGATTAGCAGGCTGGAGCCCTCAATCAATTTCTGGAGAAGTGTGTGTCGCTCTCGGCCCCAAAAACCCAGCCGCCATTTTGTCCCACTGTTTACGATACACTGAGCTGTAGTTGCAGCGCTGCATTGATTAGAAACGGATGTTAGAGAGAAAACAACATAGTAGCTACTTTTCACAACAACACAAACACGAAGCACTCTTTGTGTATGATACAGAAATGGTACATGTGGATATATCTGCGCACAAATGAGTCTCTCTGAGCTTGTGTGCGGACAACTGCTTTTTAAAGCTCTTGAGTTTCGAAACCCTATTATTATGGCTTCTGTCCTGCCAAAGCCTCAGTGCATTCCTTAGACTGTAGATTATTGTCTGTAAGCCTCTCCTAAGGCCTGCTTCTCCATGTTCACAGTTGGCAACAAAGGATTGAGGTCTCTCTGATCATTACAATCAAGTTGCTAAACTCATCTGTTTCCTTTTAACAAAAGGTGAGCACACCTGCAAAAACATCCCTTAGTTAAATGTGAGAACAAATGAAGGGTAACAATCTCAACTAGAAGCGATTTCAGCCTCTCCTGTTGGTCTCGTATGGGATTAGAGAGTTAAAACAGGCACAAAAGTCAGTATTGAAGAGTTAGTAGGTCATTTGAGGCAGGCAGATGTGAACTACCACATCTCACTACCACTCACTCCATTTGATGACCCAGTCCTGCACATCTGGCCCCAGTAAAAACACAGAGGTGAGGTAATAGCACTTTTTGAAATGAAGAGAGATTACACAGAGCGCCTGAAACACTTCCTGCTCTCTCTTTCTCTCTCTCTCTCTCTCTCTCTCTCTCTCTCTCTCTCATGAACGCCGGCCCACGGAAGACTTCTCACCTTGGCTGAGGGTGTTAATTACGGCTCCTCGCAGATGCCATGCTCGCCACTTACTGGGCGTGCTGACACATGCCAGCGCACAGGGGATCCACGCTCTCAGAGGGGATTATGGGCCCGGCACGCAGGGCAATCCAAGAAAGGGAGACTTTTCCTTTTGGGTGTTTTTCCACCTTAATAGGCTGAATTTAAAACAGTGGATGAGAAGTGGTGTGACTGATGTGTCTGTGCTTTGGTGTGGGTTGCATGTGTCTGTGAATGTGCAGGTGTGCGTTGTGTCTCTACAGCCATTACAAGCACTTTTTAATACTTCTCCGTGCTGATAAATCTTGCTTCCGAAGTGACATTTTTGTTTTGTATCTCCCCAATGACAAACCATGATTCTGCTACTGTGCTGCAGCCCTCTAACTGAGCCTGGAACAGACCATTGAGTAAGCATTTAGGTGGTTTTTCAGAAGCCAAAAGCAGCCCGCTCCTGATGCTCCTCTGCAGATCCCACCCTCCCTTCAGTAATTACAGGGTGCACAGGGGCCTCTCTGACGTACGAAAAGGATTTATTTTAGTGAGTTTCCACAGAGGTTAAAAGAATGCCACAGTGTGAGCACACGCACATGGACACACACACACACACACACACACACACACCCTTAGGCTCAATTCTGACAGCGTTTATCAGCAGCCTATTGCTGGCTCCCCTTGTCCAACTCAAATCATAGGAGCACAGTGGTCCTTATTGTGGCATTCAGTTATATTAAAGATATTATGGATATTATAAATTAACGTGTTCAACACTGCTGATTCATGTAACTTCAAGAGGTTGTCTGTAAATCTTGTTGTCGATTGTCATTTGTTTGCATTCTGCTTCTAAGAGTTAGCGGCTGAAGCGCTCAGTCTTTATTATAACACACTCAACCTGGCTGAACACAGGCGTCTCCTTTTTAAGTGTACACAAGCATGAAACCACTCGGTTTCTCTCGCCTAAACTAGGATGTTTTTTCCCCTTAAAATCCGAATTCCTCTGTCAATTAACCCCTACCAGGGAACAAAGCTTCATTCACTGCAGAAACCGCTAGAATTACATTCTTTAAGATTCCATTTTTCTTGGAGAGGCAGAGTTTTCTCCTTTTCTGTCTGCATGAGGAGTGCCACTGATGAGAAGAAAAGATGTGTTTGCTGAGTTCTGTGTAATATTGTCTCAAAACTCTATAATTTATATCTGCCTTTAATAGAGTTGCTTTATGGGCTATAGTCAAATCTCTACAGACCCCTCTATCTAAATTGTGAGGCAATAGCCCATGAATGCAGCATGCTACAGCGGTGCTGAGATACATACTTTAATGCCTGCATGGTTGTGGTTGTGCCTGCCTGTGGGTCTTTTGGAAATGTGACTCTTTGAGAGAACCAATCACGAATCAGTTTTACACTCTGTGCTAAGTAATACAAAATGCATTCACTTAACACTGAGTCTCACATGTTTTGAGAAGTAATACTATATGTTAAAGTATGTCATGCTCATTGATCTCGCCAGGAACTCAACAACTTTTTTCCACGCGCCCAGTTTGTCCTTTTAGAAGTCTGACTGAGTTTTGTTTTTTTTCCCGAGGGGCTGTAAAAGAGAAGATCTAGCAACGCAGCCCCCTTTTTTTCCTGCAGGGCTTCTAATATGTTCCATATTGTGAGTTTAAATGGGGTGGACTCAGGAAACGCAGTCACACTGCTTTGCCTTCCAAGCTTCCAGTCTGAGGTTTGGCCCTGCAGTGCTGGTGGTTCTGTGGACTGGGGCTGATTGGGCGGCTGGAGCTGCTGAGGCGGTTAGGCTCAGTCATGTGGGCTTTCTTCCTCCTCTCCTCAGGAGCCGAGATGTCCACGTCGCTGGTTCTGTTTTGTTATGTTTCTCTGCCTGCAGAGGAGCCTCATCTCATGTAGATTACACATTAATCACTCTCATTCTGGCCTTTGTTTGCCAAATGCAACTTTCTCAAAGCTGCATCACTCTGACGTATTATGCAGAAATGCTTAGAAATAGTCAACCAGTCGAAACTTGTTGTTTTTGTACAGATTAAACAAATAAGATATAATGTGTTAATTAGTGAGCTTTAGGTGTTGGTAAGCAAGTTTAGTTACCTTTGGACAGAGCCAGACTAGCTGTTTCCCCCTGTTTCCAGTCTTTGTGCTAAGCTAAGCTAATGCCTGCTGGCTTTAGCTTCATGTTTACTGCACAGACCTGAGAGTGGTATCAATTTTCTCATCTAACTCTCGACAAGAAAGCAAATAAGAGTATGTCCCAAAATGTCAAACTATTTAAATTATCCTTTAGACAGGAATCTGCAATGCTGTCCTCTTGATGCTTACTTTGTTTCCAATGTGTAGTTAGATCTTCATTTAGCCAGTGCCAGAGCTTAAACCAACCCTTCAGTAGTTTGGAGATGACTTTATGTAGCCGTTTAAGTACTCAGCTGGGCAGTGCGAGGCCCAACTATGAGAGTGTATCTCTGAGAAGAGTGAAGATGAGTGAGGAGGCTCAAATTCCAGCCCAGAGGTCAGGTTTCGCATTCCTGGGGCACACACCACCGCCTGTCTCTACACTGACATACCTGCTGAGAGTATGAGTGCCAGCAAGGGGCCATGAATGTGTGTGTGTGCATTTGTGTACACATGCACGTGGTGGAGTGTGTGTTTTTCATGCAACCTAATGTGTCAAAGTGAACATATTATTACATTCCATTACACATCATCAAACATGCATTAAAAAAAACGTATCAAAGCAAACACAAAGGAGTGAGCTGTTTTTTTTTCTCTCTCTCATGTTTGATACAGGGGGAAAAACACACACAGATGTAGAGAGGAGTTGGCTCACCGAATCAAACCAAGCACTCATTACTCCACGCACGCCATTCACAATCAGCTCAGAGGGTGGGTGGGAGTCCAAAGGAGCAAAAAAAAAAAAAAAAGCAGGGCTCCTTCTAGGCTCGTTTGAGCAGAGCTGGTGCCCTTGAAACGCAGAGGAATCCAGAGGGGAAACCACTGCAGCTTTTAACTGCTCGTGGTGCCTACTGGGCTGCAGCATTTTATTTCAATGTAAAAGCCTCGCTAAACAAAACTGACTCTTTGTAACTGTTCAGTCATTTTGTTGTGATTTTAATGGGAAGAGGGATATGAATACCAGTCCAGCCGCACACAATGGTTTTCATTATTTTAACAATAGTGTTTATTTCACTGTCTTTGAACTGGGCCTGTACGAGGAACATGAGGGAAAGTAAATCACTAATTAGATTTAAGTGTTGCTTTCTTTGTCGTAAATATAGTTACAAAATAGATTATATATAAACTTGAGTTCAGGACTGCATGGACTGTTTATGCATCCTTAAGACTTTTAGCTGTAAGGACACTTTTCTCTACAATAAAACTACTAAAAATGCACTAAAACTTACATTAGTCCAACCCCGTGTAAATGTTTTATGGGCTATGACATTGTCTTGGATGTTAAAAGCAGTAATCGTGATGCTATCTCAATACTACATTTATGTCAGGCTTGGAAACCCCAGAGCAGTGTAACTTTACATTCAATACTCACCTCTTTGCCAATATACTTTCAGTAGACGAGGCGGCCTCTGGCCAGGAATTGGCTCATCTGCTCAATACTATGGATCAGCAACACAATACCTCCCAGCAGTAATTTCAGTTGTTTCATGGTAACAATATACTGAAAATTTTGTCATGCGTTTCAATTTTTTTATCATTTTTGAGTTGGTCCAGGTTGAGGGTTATCAAAAAACAACCTTTGACTGCATCGAACTTCACCAAAAGACCGAAACCCAGAGGACGAGTGTTCAGTCCCCAGGCTCGGTGCTTTTGTGGGGTCCCTTGAGAACGTAAGTGTCCCCTGAGGGCTTCCCAGCCAACGAGAGCAGCCAGTGTTAATAGCATGTCTATTCCTCGAGGGCTGTGCAACATGATCTCCATCTGACATTCCTGGGCTTTTGTTTGTCTCCATTTCCACTGCGCTCCAGCCCCAACTGCTTCACTCGTCCCGTGCCATCCCATATGAGGCTGTTTAACATCTTAATCTGCTGCTGTCTTTCATCTGGCTCCTGTTAAAGCCTTAACAGAAAGAAGTGAATGCTAACTTCTGTCAGCACCTGGCTGTAAGAGAGCAGGGGAGAGAGGGAGAGGAGCAGACAGGAGAAAGACTGGAGGGAATGGCAGGTTTGGAAAAGCAGACAAGAGTGGAGGGAGTACACATGTATCCAGATCCTTTACTTAGGTAAAAGTAAAGGATCTAAATGTAAAAGTACTCCATTACAAGTCCTGCATTAAAATTCCTTCTGTCAAAGTACAGATTTATCAAAAGTAAAAGTACTCAGTCTAGAGGAAAATGTGCTGTCTGTGAGATGTTATTACATGATTAGATAGTTCAGTCAATTTATAAGTTACATTTTATTTTTGTAGCTGGTCAAGGTGGGGCTAGTTTTAAATACTTTATCTAAAGTTAGTTTAGTCCAGCGGTTCCCAACCTAAGGGTCAGGCCCCTTCAAAGGGTCCCAAGATAAATCTAAGGGGTCATGATTATGATGATGATTATTAGGGTTGGAAAGAAAGGGGGTAAAAAAGTTTTGCTACACAAATTTGTATTCTTTTTTTCTTTTTTTTAACTTTTCTCTTTTTTTTCTCATTTTTGTGAAATGTTGGATAATTCTGCCTCTTTGGACCTGGTTATTTAAATGAAATCATCTGACGAGTTTAGAGGGGAAATCACTCTTTGGTGGAAGTGTTAACAACTCATAGACATCTGAACGGGGTCACAAGTCAAAATGGTTGGGAACCAATAATTACATTTTTAAAAATGCATCATTTTATAGGCATTGCAGTGTTTTTTTTAATGTAAAATCTTAATCTGAAAAGTATCTAGTAAGTACAGCTGCCGAATAAATACAGTGGAGTACAAAAATACAATATACAATGACAAAACTATAATATTATTTCCAGTACTTAAAGTTACTTTCCACCACTAAATGTGCTATACATATTTTCTGCAGAAGCAAAGCAGAAAATACAGGTGTGAGAGGCACTGAATGACAGAGAAGAGTTTCACCGCAAACATCTTCATCTTTCTCTCCAGTCAGTGCTGCATTTGGCTTCCATTTCCCCTACATGGATATTTATGTTCCTCCTGCCGTAATTCATCATTGATCAAATACCTGAGTGTATGACATGTGTTCATTTCCTGATAACTCTTCCCTCTATGTCGCCATCTCTCCGGCTCGTACCTGTTAAGGTGAAGCGTGGAGGGATGGGCGAGCCAGGTACGCTTGCTTAGTTATACCTGCTGCTCGTTGTCAGCTTGTTGCTCTGCACGGTGGCGTGGTTCTCACAGATTCCTTGGCAGATTTATGTGAACGCCCATCCTCTCGCCTGTGGCAGCAGGTACGAGTGGCGGCAGCCTGTCAGTGCTGTCGGGCCTGATGATGTTCTTACAGCCATTAACATGGAAAACAATCGCTAATAGGAATGAGCCCCCAGCTACAGAAGCCAGGTCAGCTTCAGTGAAGCAGTGGGCCCTGGTGTATCAGACAACCAGGGAGCTTATTGTCGTTAGGAGGACAACAATGCCTAACATAAAGCAGCACACAGATCAATGCAGTCTCTCTGCCATCTCTGAGCACATATCCTCTCTCCACTGGCATTCCTCTAATTGCTTCAGTCTTTTTTTCGTTGGCCTGTATGAACAAAATGAAGCAATCCAGGGGAATTAATATAAATGCTGTAATAACTGCCCTCAGGGCTACTCAAAACCAGGATAATAGCAGGCGCCTTTCAAGCAGAAAGAAAAAGAAAATCCTCATTACACTTGCTTCTGCATTCTTCCTGAATGGCCGACATGCTGCAGCTTGTCACTTCTGCTTGGAAAGTGTACAGACTTATCTGTGTTGCTGCCGTTCATTCCTCCTGCGCCCACAGAACAGGCTGCAAAGTGAAAGAGGAGGCCTGAATCTGGCTGAATTATGTGTTTGTGAGGGATGTAATGAAATTCATATTTTTTATCATGTGTTTTATGTCCCGTGGCGCTCTGGTGTGAAAGTTCACTTCTTCTCCAGGAATCCAAGATGCAGTCTTGAACTCTCATGCCAAGCTCTCACTCTTGAGTATAGGTTTAAACTGATGGCAAGGGAAATTTGGTCCTCAGTGTTGGTTTATTTTTGCTGGCACGCGCACGTTTTTGGGCACAACCAGGCATCTGCTAGTATTTCAGGTCTTTGGCACGGCCTCAGTCGGTGAGGTACAGTATCAGGGGATTTCTTCCCTCTGGCGATGGCTCCAATCCAGCCTAAGAGGCCTGTTCACATCTAAAGAGAGGCCCCCTGTGTCAATGTGATCACTGTGTGAGAACACAAGAGAATAGGCAGGTGGTTGTTATAGCAGGACAAGCTAGAGACACACTGGTGGAGGCTGATCAGACTTACTACACGAGGAGTCAAAGAGCTGTTTTATTTTGTTTTGACTGGACAAATATTTGTGAGTCCATTATGAGGTTACACCTACAGACATGGGCTTAGGAGACAGTAGGAGTTTGTTTTCATCCTTTTCATCTTTCCCTCGCTGCTCCCCCTCTTCTCTCCCTACTCAAATCCCCCCCCCCCTTCAGCAGAGTTTTTAATATCAAAGTGCACTGTCTGACAGGGGTAAGTCTCAAACAAGGGCTCTTTTGTTGGGTCTCCCTCCAACCGGCCAGGAACGACAAGAACTTGTCAACCCTTGTTCGGTTAGAAAGGAAGATGAAGAGAGGGAAAAAGGGTCGGGACAGAATTGGCTCTTCTACAACGTACAAAAGAGATTATTTAGGTGTCTGGCAGTGGGTATGAAACTAAATAACTTAATTTCAGCTTATTAAGGAGCAGACATATACTGTAGATATGAAAACACTATTCATTTTTCAGATTCCCCATATATTTAATATCATCACACATAATATGGACGCAATCTCTCTGTCTGTGTCTGTGGGAGAGGGGGAAGACTGTTGTGACTTTGCCAGAAAACAGAACGACAACCACAGCCAGAGAAAATATAATACTCCATCAGTTTGCCTGGTATTTATGCTCGTGTCTTGTCATCTGATGCTGAGGCTATATGTGTATATCCAGCAGTGGTGGAAAGTAACCAAGTACATTTACTCAAGTACTGTACTTAAGATAAAAAAAACATCATCTTTCAGGACATTGGGGGCTCCGTAATATAACTCTCTGCATGATGAGTACTTTCACTTTTGAAACGTTAAGTACATTTTGCTGGTAATACTTTTATTGCAGGACTTTTACATTATTATATTGTTATTTAAGTAAAGGATCTGAATATTTCTTCCACCATTGATATCCAGTAAATGATGTAATATAATCTGCCCTGTGTGCCCAAAAGTGTAAAGTTAAGGGTGAGTAAGACATCCACTATCATCATGAATGTTATGAATGAACAAGAAAACATCTTCCAAAGAATTGCATGCTTTTACTATGGAAAAAATGAAATGCCCTCAGCTCTTGTGACATACCACAGTACTTTTATGCTTCTATTTGCAATGAACAACCCCATACCGGCTTTGATGGGCTGCTTGACAAAGATCTTCATGCTGATTTAAGGACTGATATTTAGTTTGTTCCCACAAGGAGGAAGTCACGGCTAAGAGGGTGATCTTTTGATCTTGAGGATGAACAATCTACATTGCATTTGTGCATTCTTTACTCTCTAATTGTTGACTTGCCAAGGGTCACTTCTGCCATGTCACCACACCACACTGAGTTCAGTCTCTGTGAGGTATTTCTTCATGTTAGCAACATGGTGCCTGTGACCATCGAGATGGGCTGGATATCACTGCTATTCTTGCTTGAAACACACCTTCAAACAAACCAGGATTTGCACTGAGGTTCTTCCCATGCTATGTGTAAACTTTGTTTGACCTCTGTCCACAAAGAATGTCCCTATGAGTTGCGGTTCAGGCTGTAGATATGAAAATGTACGTTTACAGTGAGCTGTAATGTACACCAGAGGAGAAGGGAGTGCTTGTGGCTGTTGGCCAGCTGAGGCCCCAGATGTGCAGCTTTGTTTGGGCCTTGTCCTGTGTTGTAAGTGTGTAGTGCGGAGCCGGCTACCGGACACACACCGAGAGATCTGGGCAGCAGATGACAGCTCACTCTTCCCAGCATGTAAGATAAACAGTAGACTATTAAGGATTTACAACATGAAAATCTTAATAAAAAGAAATCCTTGGTTAGTGAGAAAGGAAGATGTGCGTGTTAAAAAAGCATACAGTTAAACGATAATGTGGGAAAATGAACTGCTCTTATTTTGAAATTGGTAACATTTTATGTAAAAAAAATTTAAGACAAACTGAAACAAATTCATCAGGTGAAGCCCAATGTCGTGTGACATTTTCTACAGCATATCTGTGGGTGATTTCATGTGAAACATGAACATTCCCTTCAGCAAAATAAGATGATCAGATTAGAAAGTTAGCTTTGATGTACAGAAATGTCATCATATTATGACTATTAACCCCACAATTCCTCTTTAATGATACAGTGCACAGGAGCAGGTGTATGTATCAATGCCACTTTGTTCATTCAATTTCTGGGGCCACTTGCGGTCAGTGCAACAAGCTGTAAACACAACATATGACATATCATATTATCACCATACCAAGTTGATATGGCGAACCTGTTCGCAAACAGTTGCTGAGGGAAATATCTCTTCATCTGCTAAATGTTCCAATATGATCACCATATTGTTGCTAACTTTGTCTCCTGTTTGGAGCTGAGCAGGTAGCATACAGTCATTTTATCAGAGCTTTTTCGATGAAACCAGCTGCCTGCTGCTACCAGAAACAAAGTGTGTGAGAGTGTGTTGCGGGCCAGAAAACCAAAACAACATGCAGAATGATACTAAAACCCTCTGTAGAGACCAGGAACTCTCTGAGATAACTCGTTGCGCATTACACAAAGTCAAGTTCTCCATCTGTTGGCCAAATCATGAATGCTCTATTTACTTTTCTAATGTTCCTTTGTCAGCAAAACGAAATTAATTTCTAATTTTCTCATTTCTTTGTAGTTGTTCATCATGTTCTGATTCTTATATTGTGACTATTACACTGTTCTATGTATATCCTCCTTCACTATTTTCAGGTTTTCCCTTTCCGTCCTCCTCTTGCTTCGGTTTTCCCTTTTTCCATGCAGTCATGGAGATGTCTACCTGTTCCCACACTGACTTGTGAACAGAGAGTTGAAGCAGGCAGCAGAGGTAATTCTCGTCTACCTTCCCAAGAACGTGTTTGCTTTCCACTTTCCACTACGCATGGAGAATGCAACCTTACTATTTTGAGACACTTGAGGGGGGAAAATACTCCACCCAGATGTTATGCAATTTAAAAATGTAAAAATGTTCCATATTTCTTTCATGGGCTTTTCAAGAATGGCCAACACTCCGTGAGGGACACGTGTGGAGTCCGTGAAGGGCTTGTTGGACGGGCGCAGCGAACACACAGCTCAGGGAGGGAGTGGAAGTGTTCTGTCATGGTTGAACATGGGCGTCTGGTGGTGATTAGAAACCATTTGTTTCTGTCAGAGCACAAAGCTTCAGCCTTCTCTCTGCGTGATAGATGAATTAGTGGAGGTGAACTGGATAGAAGGACACACTCATCAATGAAATACTTTGACACTGAGACGTTCAGTGATTACCTGCACTGGAATGTTTTCCTGCGATTGACCAGATCAAATTCAAGAAAAATCTCTTCTGTCTGTTTTTCTTCCCTGTGTGTGTGTTCTGTGTTCTCATGGACAAAATTTTCCATTTGTATATGAAGTCC
Organism: Maccullochella peelii; assembly: GCA_002120245.1. Lineage (NCBI taxonomy): Eukaryota > Metazoa > Chordata > Actinopteri > Centrarchiformes > Percichthyidae > Maccullochella > Maccullochella peelii. The sequence goes on along the minus strand of LKNJ01000067.1, from coordinate 208,669 downwards.
TTGTATCTAAACTTGTCCTCTCCTCCTTCTACACCCTTGTTGTTTTCTTCTCTCTCACACACACACACATGCACTCATGCACATACATAATAAACATACTAGTTGATGACCCAGCTAATGCTTGTTCCTTGTCTAAAGAGCAGAGATAAAGACAGAGAGGAAAGTGGCGAGTGGTGCAATAGACCCCCCCTCCCCTCCTGTCCTCCCCAAGGGGATCGGATGTTCTCAGCCGTTATAAGCAAGCAAAGCTGGCGGCCGGCAGACCGTCTGGCTCCAGAGCAGCCCGGGCACACAGACAATGCCAGACCTTCTGTCATGAGGTTTGCTTTCACTGAGGTCAGCTAAACAAGCCTCTAGGCCCTAAACACAGCCATGTGCACACGCACTCCTCCATCCTCGTGCACACATCTGAACACACTCAAGATAACTTACTTTATTTCCTACCTTAGGCAACAGTGTCAGTCTCTTGTTTGTGTTGTCTGTGTCTGTGTTTGCAGTGTCACTCAGTCCTGCAGTCAATGACCTCGCTCTCCTTCTCTAATTCAGACGAGAGGCCGTCATTTGACCTGCTCGTTGTGCCAACATCGACATACGTTGCATGCTGTCGCATTTTAATGAGAGCATTACTGTACATTATTAGGCATATAGCACCGTGTCACCAGCAGAGTGAGCTGCAATAACTGATATTACACATTGTGGCATATATCATATTGTTTGTGAGTAACCTCAGCCAATTGTGGATGAGTATTGATAGGTATTTCCAGTATAATTGTCCACCTTATTAACACATACAGTGGGGCAAAAAAGTATTTAGTCAGCCACCAATTGTGCAAGTTCTCCCACTTAAAAAGATGAGAGAGGTCTCCAATTTTCATCATAGGTATACCTCAACTATGAGAGACAAAATGAGAAAAAAAAAANTAAAAGATGAGAGAGGTCTCCAATTTTTATCATAGGTATACCTCAACTATGAGAGACAAAATGAGAAACAAAAAAATCCAGAAAATCACATTGTAGGATTCTTAAAGAATTTATTTGCAAATTATGGTGGAAAATACGTATTTGGTCAATAACAACAGTTCATCTCAGTACTTTGTTATATACCCTTTGTTGGCAATGACAGAGGTCAAACGTTTTCTGTAAGTCTTCACAAGGTTTTCACACACTGTTGCTGGTATTTTGGCCCATTCCTCCATGCAGATCTCCTCTAGAGCAGTGATGTTTTGGGGCTGTCGCTGGGCAACACGGACTTTCAACTCCCTCCAAAGATTTTCTATGGGGTTGAGATCTGGAGACTGGCTAGGCCACTCCAGGACCTTGAAATGCTTCTTACGAAGCCACTCCTTCGTTGCCCGGGCGGTGTGTTTGGGATCATTGTCATGCTGAAAGACCCAGCCACGTCTCATCTTCAATGCCCTTGCTGATGGAAGGAGGTTTTCACTCAAAATCTCACGATACATGGCCCCATTCATTCTTTCCTTTACACGGATCAGTCGTCCTGGTCCCTTTGCAGAAAAACAGCCCCAAAGCATGATGTTTCCACCCCCATGCTTCACAGTAGGTATGGTGTTCTTTGGATGCAACTCAGCATTCTTTCTCCTCCAAACACGACAAGTTGAGTTTTTACCAAAAAGTTCTATTTTGGTTTCATCTGACNTGACATTCTCCCAATCCTCTTCTGGATCATCCAAATGCTCTCTAGCAAACTTCAGACGGGCCTGGACATGTACTGGCTTAAGCAGGGGGACACGTCTGGCACTGCAGGATTTGAGTCCCTGGCGGCGTAGTGTGTTACTGATGGTAGCCTTTGTTACTTTGGTCCCAGCTCTCTGCAGGTCATTCACTAGGTCCCCCCGTGTGGTTCTGGGATTTTTGCTCACCGTTCTCGTGATCATTTTGACCCCACGGGGTGAGATCTTGCGTGGAGCCCCAGATCGAGGGAGATTATCAGTGGTCTTGTATGTCTTCCATTTTCTAATAATTGCTCCCACAGTTGATTTCTTCACACCAAGCTGCTTACCTATTGCAGATTCAGTCTTCCCAGCCTGGTGCAGGTCTACAATTTTGTTTCTGGTGTCCTTTGACAGCTCTTTGGTCTTGGCCATAGTGGAGTTTGGAGTCTGACTGTTTGAGGTTGTGGACAGGTGTCTTTTATACTAATAACGAGTTCAAACAGGTGCCATTAACACAGGTAACGAGTGGAGGATAGAGGAGCCTCTTAAAGAAGAAGTTACAGGTCTGTGAGAACCAGAAATCTTGCTTGTTTGCAGGTGACCAAATACTTATTTTACCGAGGAATTTACCAATTAATTCATAAAAAATCCTACAATGTGATTTCCTGGATTCTTTCCCCCCATTCTGTCTCTCATAGTTGAAGTGTACCTATGATGAAAATTACAGGCCTCCCTCATCTTTTTAAGTGGGAGAACTTGCACAATTGGTGGCTGACTAAATACTTTTTTGCCCCACTGTATGTAGAAATATTTGGAATACAGTACAATATAATGCAATCCAGTGGTGAAATGTAAGTATATTTACTCAAGTACTGTACTTAAGTAAAGTTTTTAGATACTTTGAGTATTTTTATTTCAAACTTCTACTGTGTAACATTTTAGAAGGAAATTTATAACATATGATGCCTTGTAATATAATATTAGCTTCAGCTCACCACCAGCTACAACATGAAAATTATGCACACACAGTAATGCACCAGTGCTAATAATCCAATATGTATAATAATACAACACTGAGAGAGAAAGTAACCAGATGTCTCTTTTTAGCTAATTAAATACCTGACAAATCAAGGTTATTCATCACATTGATGCAAAAACCATATAAAAAACATCAGATATTGCCATAAAGCAGTCTTGTCCATTGCCGCAATGGCCTATTACAATCAGAGATATTAAAGAGACAGCTACCTCTATAAACGGTATGGCAAAATCTGAAATATCATCCTATTGTCATATTTCCCAACCCTAACATTCAGTTTTCTCCCTTTGTTTCCCCATAAGTACCTTTAGGGTTGTTAAAACCATCTTTTCCACACTGTCTGACAGCTTCATACAGTATATATTCTGTTTATCATATATATATTCTGTTTTCTGTTTTTCTGATATCAGCTTGTTCCAGCTCTTCTTTGACAGTGATGTCTACACTGAGTGAAATTTTCAAACGTAGGACTCCATGTTTTTTATGGCTGCTCTGTTTCATCACACGGACATTTTCTAGATGTTTTGGGCATCAATTTCCCCTAAATTCTGCCTGACAAATTTGGTATCTGTATACACTTTTGGATCTCCACTAAAATTGAAAATAAAGTTGTGTGGGTTTGAGAAATGTTTTGCTGCACAGCATGAGTTTGTAATGACTGACGCGCCTTCTGATGGATCGTTTTGGTGCTCCAGAAACATATTTGTGCATTTTTCTATTCAAGTAATAGAAACCCCACATTTGTCCTCTCCTGTAAGAAAAGCAAGTTTGTTGCAACTGTGTTTTATAGCAGTAGTACGCTGCTTTGTGTCTGAAGGGATAGATGGAGAGGAGAGGAGGGCTGCTGGATGGATCCGCTCTCCTGTGTTTGGGGACGCGCCAATCTGCCTGCACTCAGGAGAGCAGAGTAACTTTTGTGAGTGAGTTATTCCAGCTGAGGCGTCTTTGTAGCCTGCTGCAGCTGTTTTTGATTTCACAGTCCATCCCCCCCCCCTCCCAGCCAGCATCTCAGAATGGTGCCCCCCCTCCACCCCACTACTCTTCCTCCATTACCACCCCTATACTATACACTGATACTCACTCACATTTACTCTCACATGTTAAAATAGCGACACGCACCACAACAGGTGTTTACACTGGCCTGTCTGTCCACACAGGTTTCGGGGTGATTTATGAGGGACAACAGGAAATTAAGCATGAAGGATTACATCGTGTTTAAGACACCGGCAAGACCTGCAGCAGAGTGTGTGAGGAGGCTGCTGGCCTGCAAATGTGACTCCTCTGATTGACTGATTCAGCCTTAACAATCATGAATCACATACTGTACACATAAACACTTGTATAAGCACGGTGACATGCACTTTATAAAAGGAAGTGGCAAAAAGCATTGAAGCACACTTAGCCAAATATGTTTGTGATGTCAAGGGTCACACTCTAATTTATTTACTTTACTAATTTACATTTTTCTATATGTTGTACTTTTTGGGCTTCCAAGCCAATTTTCTTTTAGTGGCCGTTGTATTACAAAGTCTGATAATGCCTAGTATATAAAATATATACTGTATAAACTCAAGACAAAGGATTTGGCCAAGAGGAACAAACAACCCTGCCATTTTAAATTGAGAAGTCTTAGATGTTTCCTTTTATCCTCCCTCCCCTTTGGCCTGCTCCCACTCTGCTTTCTTGTCCATCCTTCCCTCTTATATATTCTTCTCTTCCTTCTCACCCACCCCTGTTTTTTATCACTCCCTCTCTCTCTCTCTCTCTCTCTCTCTCTCTCTCTCTCTCTCTCTCTCTCTCTCTGTCTGAATGAGCTGCCCTCGGATTACTGGGGCTTGTGGAGGTCTATCAGAAACATGTGTGGAGGGTTGGATGGGAAGTCCTTCGTCAAGCGGCTCACCCTCATTTCTCCTAAAGAGCCCGAGCCAGTGGGGAAGAAAAACTCTCAGCAAGTTCAAAGACAGAAACTTATTGGCTTTTTACAGGATATTATTTTCCACTGAATGGATAAACAGGAAAAAACTTCTCACCCTAAACCACTCTCTGTAAAATACAGGAGCCACTCGTCATCGCCGCTCCAGCTTTTAGCCTGTGATTCTCCTGCTTCTCCTGCCCTCTGTCTCTGTCTGACATATATTATTCATACAATAACATCAGGGACATGGCATGCTGGGATTTTGGATAATCATACATGATCATGGATGATAACACTAAAACATGCCAGTAAATGTAAAAGAAAATGCCACATAATCAGGATGTCCTCATATGTTGTGCGGTCTGCTGATTGTAAATGTCTCATCATAACAATGTCGATATGTGACAGTAGAGGCAGCCACTGAAGGAAATTTCACGTTTAATTCACTTTTTTGGAGATCATTCAAACACATGTTACACTGCCACCTTGTGGTCTCTAATTGTATTGTCCTGGGAGGCATAAACTTGCAATAAGATTTTAGTTTGCACTTTCAAAATGCACTATTTTCACACTTTTAGTACAAACATACGCTGAAGCTGTGTGTACTTTGTGTGTGTTGTGTCTTTGTCTGTGTGTTGTCTTTATATGTGCAGTTTTGGAACAAGTACTCAGATCCTTTACTTAAGTAAAAGTACCAGTACAGCAATGTAAAATACTCCATTGCTAGTAAAGGTCATTCATTCAAACTCCTACTTAAAGTACAGAGGTATTTTCAGCAAAATGTACTTAAAGTATCAAAGTAAAAGTACTGCAGAAAAATGTCTCCTGTGCGTGTGGTATTATTATATATGACATTATTAGATGGTTAATACAGGATGCATCAATGTGTAAGCAGCATTTTACTGTTGTAGCTCGAGTTACTAGTTTTAACTACTTTATGTTGTTAGGTATTTCAGTCCAGTGGTTTAGTCCAGAGTGGAAATCACTCTTTTGATGGAAACATGACAAGGGGCCCCAGCTAGACACTGCTTTAAGCTTTAACAATGAATTTTTAATATAAAATCTTAAATTAACCAGTAACTATAGCTGTCAGATAAATGTAGTGGAGTAAAAAGTACAATATTTACTGCTGAAATGTAAAGAAGTAGATGTAGGAAAAGTAGCAGAAAATGGAAACACTTAAATAAAGTACTTTAAAATTGTACAGTACTTAAGTGAATTGACTTTGTTACTTTATATGTGGGTGATGAGAGTGAGAGGTGGCTCTTTAGTTCTGGTGTAGCAGAAGTGACTGGAAGCTGTTTGTCACTACATTGTTGTCATAATATTTCTGCAAGTCTGCTGTTAAGGCACAGCACATTAAACATGCATCAGCATTGCATTTGTATTTTGACATTAATCTGCTATAACTGACAGTGTGAAAACAGTGAGGGTCATATGCAACAAAGATCAAAGGTCTGTGGCACCCACTGCAACCAAATCACTCCATCACTTCCAGTCTATGTGGTGTGAATTCAGCAGTTAAAACTTAAAACCAAGTCTTTCTGCTTTCTGCTTATTAAGAAGCAATCACTGCAGAGGAATGCTGCTGAAACAAGAAAATGTCTTCCCGGTCTCTCATTTAGCTACTGAGCAGAGTCTGGGCCGCCTGAGAACGGGCCAGAGAGGGAATGGAAAAATCCACGGCATTTAGGTAAAGCCATGTCATAAAGGCAACACTAATGAGCCGGAGGTTTTAAGAGAGGGAGCGGGGGAGGAGGTGGGAGGAAATGGTTTACATATGGATTTGAAAGAGCACAGGCATCACAGCTATGTTGTGTATTTAATGAAGCAAAGTAATCCTGGTGCACATGTCTCTCTCCACTGCTGCTCTACCACTCCTCTTTCACACTCGCTTCTGTTTTATCTTTTGTAACACTTTTATACACATTCATTTGTTGTACAAAAGTAGGTTAGGTAATATTACAGAATGTGTGGTGGAAATCTGAAAATAATTTCCATTACAAATGGTAATATATTTTGAGGAGGCTTGTGTCAAGGAAAAGTATCACTGTGCTTTTGTGATTTTGTTGGCATTAAAAATGTTCTTTTCTTATATTCTGGGTCTCTTTAACAACAATTAGACTGTATCTCACTTAGAACAACAACATCTCACTTTTCCAAGGCTACCAGCACTAAAACAAATCATTTGAGATCTGTTTTGTGTCTCTGTGGCTAAACTGCTTTTTAAGCATCGCAAAGTATGAATAGACCAGAGGCTATTTGAAAATGCATAATAGATAAATGTAGACGATCGCTGAAGACTACAACAAGCCTGATTGCTTTCTTTTCCTGCAGCCACATTAAATCATCTTCTGAGCCACATTAAACTCCATCCCCATTACAAAGATAATAAAATAGTAGTTTTAATTAGTGATAGGTAGTACCTGGAAGAAGACAAAACCCATAGATATTATAGATATTTCAGGCTCATTCAGCTGCTTCATCTACACATAAAATAAAGCAAACTGAAGAGGAAAAACATATATAAAACTCAAGATAACCCTAAAATAGTAAATGACATTCATCACATTGAAAGACCATACTGTTGCACTTAGTCCCATATACCACACATCACAGTTAACCATTTTGCAAACCTTTTGCATTTTTTCACCTTTACAGGCAGCCATTGTTTTCCATTCATTTCTGTACAGTATGCAATCAATATCAGAGTGGACATCAAGTCTGCATTAAATCTTGTCAAAGTTTAATTATTGTTCCAAGGTAACTGCAGTGTAGTATTTTCAATTAAATCTGAATTTAAACTGCATTACTGTGCAATGATACTGTAACATTGACAAAAAGGAATGCAGACCTGATGTTCAGTGTGATACACTGCAAAATCAAGAACGTTTCAAAAGTAGGCTAACTGATTTTCATATTGTACAGAATTGAATGAATAGCAATAGCTGCCTGGAGCATTAGAAAGAAACTTAAAAATATCTAAAACTGTGCAACATATGTTTGAAAATGGCCATAAAAACTGTCAATTACATGATTTGTAGGCTAAAACCTTTGTGAAAGTTTGTGATACATAGGTCGCAGTATAGCTCTTATTCACGCACTTGCTGAAGAGCACTTTGACAGGAATGGAGTTGGGTTATGATGGAGACGTCACAATATCTTTGTACAGTTATCCTAACAAACAGACCACACAACAGTACATTTAGTCAACTAATTTACAGGCTTTTTGGTTGGACTAATTTTGTCTCTGTTTTCTTTATAATTATATGTGACCTTATAGAACAGACCAAACTTTCCTCTTGGTGTTGTGAGAGATTTGACTTTATTACCACATACATCAATCTTTACAAATACATGAATACAAATTATTTAAAATCAGGTGACAGCTTTTGTAAAATTCCCAGTAACTTGAGGATTTGTTGAGAATGTCTTGAAACTTAATTATATACCCAAACAGGGGAAGGATGTGCACATAAAAAATCTTCTCAGGAATCTGGTCAAGATCAAGTGACTCAAGTGTTGTTTTTGTGTACGGTAATTAAGTTTTTACTGGCAACCCCTCAGTGTCACAGACATTCTTCACTTCAACCACTGAATTAAAACAACAGAGGTGATTTGGTTGTGTGTGGGAGTTTTTTAAAGACACTATTTGATGTGACACATAATTAAGGCAGTTTGGTCCTAATCTGGTTCCACCCCCCCCCCCCCGTTTTTTAAGAAACAGTCCAAACACACATTTGACAAAAGAAGTAAAGAATATAAACAGTCACATTGCCTCAGTTGAAGCCTTCTGTATCTTCATATCTCTGTTAATGATTTTCAGTAATCCATTCTGTTGCAGGAAAAGCACAATCACGTCACTGTTACCTAAATCCTTTGTAATTCCTAATGTTAAAACACACCTGCTGCTGCCCTTCCACTCATGAAGACCCCCTCCCTTATACAGTGTGACTGTCTCTGACCTTGCTACATCACGCTCATCAAGGCCCAGTGGCCTGCAGGTAAACTGCCATGTTCTAACATTAGAACTAACACTGTGGGTAGTCACAATGGGGGTGGCTGCAGAAAAGGACACAGATGATGCAAACAAGGTTTACCTAAACACAACAGCTGAGGGACAGGACCGGTCCCTCCTGTCATCGCCCAATCCTGAGGAATGTGTTTATTTACTTCCCTGAAACATGGCCTCCTGCAGCTAATGCAGGTCACTTAGCTCGGTTGGAAGTACTTGGCCACAATAACAGCAATATGGGTTGGAAGTTTAAAATGCATCTCTGCAGCACTGCTATTAATGCAGTATTATATTAAGGTATAATATTAAATATCTTGATATGATTTGTTACAAATATGAACAAAATAATACAACATTTTCCTTATGAAGTGTTAACACAAATATTTATGTCTTAATATTTCATTATATTTCTTGAGATGAAGATCAGAAAACCATAGAAGAGGACACAATAAAAAGTTGAATGCATAAAAAAATATGTCCATGCACTATTGGAGTCAATCCTTTTTGTGAGGTTTCAAACAACTAATATGCCTTAGTGTACAATTGAAAATATATATTTAAAAATGCTTTTGAAGATTAAAATAGTTAATATACTAATGAAACCCCATTTTCAGGATACAGTAAGCGTGATCAAAAAGTTTACAATTGCTTGCATACTAATACTAATGAGAACACATTTTAGGGAAACACCAAAAATAGTGATGAGTCCAATAAGAGCTCTCCACTGCCTGCAGCTCTCTGAAATAAGCAAGTTTTAATGTTCAAGTGTAATGCTTAATTATCCATACATGGCCATTTACAAGCATATTGCCACAGGGCTCCAGCTTCACAACAGTCCCCAGTCTAATAGAAGATAGCATTATTGCGTGCAGTCAGAATTATTCACTGCATTACCCACGATTCATAGCATGTATTAACACAAGCAATTTCATGCATATGGATACAGTGGGTCTTAGCAGGGGAGCTCCTGATTGCTCTGAAACTAATTTCACAATCATTAGTTTTGGTGGTGGTGTGAGTGACAGAGTGTATTTACCAGATCTCCGAAAATGACAAGTTCCACAAGCTTTGCGGAGGAAGTTGTGAAGATGAAAGTCTGATCTACGAGAAGCTCTGTGTTTTCAAGAGAAAATGTACAGTGACTGCACTGTTAGTTAAAGAAAATCTGCTTTGATTTCCAAACTTTTCCTTTCCAAAGACAAAAAAGGATTATTAATTATAATTATCTAGTGTCTATCACTGATGATATCAATGTTCACCCATAAAATAGAGTCACAGAGGGGGAGATCATTTGTAAATACAGGGCCAAGTATTCGAGGTACAGGCCGAACAGAAAGCCATTTTAGCCTGGAGGTGAAATTAATGAATCATGGCCGAGTGCTGCATTCCATCCATATGTAAGATGAGGAGATATTTTGCAAAGCCTCTGAATCAACTTAATGCTGTTATGGGCCATTGTTCACAATAAACATGTAAATTGTGTTTATGGAATAGCATATAAATCAATGGCACTGATTCACAAATAAATTACAGTCACAGTGAGTCCTAACCGTACTTGGGCATAGGCAGAAAAACACATACACACACAAAGGGAATGTCCTATTGTACATAAATCCAAACAAAGAAAATATATTTTCATTGTATATTATGCCTTTTTCAGATTTTGACTTGTCATGGGAGAAAAAAAACAGGTGTTACAATAACATTAACAATGGCTCCATTCTCTTCAAGTGTCCCAGTAAACCAGTGGTGGAACGTAACTAAGTACATTTGCTCAAGAACTGTACTTAAGCACAATTTTGAGGTACTTGTACTTAACTAGATTATTTCCATTTTCTGCTACTTTATCCTTCTACTTCACTACATTTCAGATGGGAATGTTGTACTTTGTACTACTATCAACAAATAATATATGATATAATATTATAGATTAAGATAATACTTTTTCATCCCTGCAACATTAAAGTGATGCATCAATAATTATAAGCCAATCATATAATATACATTATTCTGAAATGTACTTTGGGTACTTTAAGTATATTTTGATGCAAAAACGTTTGTACTTGTTAGAATGCAGGACTTATACTACACTGTAGTATTGCTATTTTTACTTAAGTAAAAGATCTGCGTACTTCTTCCACCACTACAGTAAACCATGACAGTGAGGCATTATGCAGAACCCTGAAACTGAAGCAGCTAAGTCTAACTCAGCCATCATTCATTTTATTATTTACACCTGTGCTTTTCCTACTGTGACATGTCAAAATGTCTTCTGTGAAAAAGGCCTATGGAAGAGAGATTTCCATTAGACATGTAAGATAGGTTGACAGATATAGACAGGTAGGATATATGATAGAAAATATTTGCCCACTAAAATCAGCTTGGTGGTTTGGTTTCTTGGTGTATGAATATACATGTAGTAATAGTTGATAGCCACTAGGTGGTGATGTGTAATCTATATTGTTGATACTTGTACCAGTGTACCAACTTGTGAATGTAATGGACTGATGTGATAAATCAAACCTATATGTCAAAGATTTACTTGCAACTTCGGAAAAAACATTACCAGGATAATACTCTAGATAATAATGTCAAATCAGTGCAGAACAACACTGCATGACTCGTGTGACTGTAGCTCACATTCTTCTTAGGATCGGAGTGTTAATGGTATGGCAAACTCTGTACCACTTTCTAATAAGGCACCCTTTATAAAGGGTTTTTAAGTCTAACAAATTACATTTTTATTGGTTAATTAATAATTTGCTAATGCTTTATAGATCCTTTAGAAGCCAATAGTAAGAAAAAGTGTGGGGTTGCCAAGTTGTCAAAAACCTCTTTGTTTAGTGATGTCTCTTTCTATCTGGTAATAATACAGCTACAAATGCTGGTAATCCATTTATAAATTCTTAATAATAAATGATTTCTTACCTTCTAATAATCAGTCATATCGGCATATGTAAATGTTACTGTTATGTTGTAAATAAACGGCTCTTGGAACAGATGCTCTGCCAACCTTTCCCCAGAAATTAAGTGGTCTGATGGTCCATTGGAGGAGTCCTCCTGATGAATTAAAAACTCACTAAAAAGACAAAGCAAGTGTCATGTTGGATGAGGATAAACAGCCAGAAAAATTTTCATAAACCTGGCAAACCAGAAGTAGTTCTTATTATCATTAGTATCAACTTGTAAACCCTTTAAAATGGGTTAGAAAGTGGTCCACAAATTAATATCTGCATGTGAGAAGAGTAAGAGATCACAGATGCAGGCACCTGTGAGGAGGAGGATAAAAGAAATATGGAGAGAATCACAGTGAGGAGGCAGGCAGAGAGGAGGATGTGATAGTGTGTCACCTCCATGGGTCTGAAGCCAGAGGAAGAGGATTTGAAGGTGCTTTGGTTCAGGCCAGAGGGAGGGAGAAGGGGGGGGGGGTCACTACTGCCCCAGATTTGGAGGTGCCACTTTCTGGGGAGAGATTGATGGCTGCAAGCAACAGATAACAGCTTGCAGTGTGAAGGAAGATTAAAAAAGGAGGCAGAGATTGTAGGGAGAACCTGACCCCACCCAACTCTGATTCTAACACACTGCAATTAGCTGCTGAGGCAATTACAGGTTTGTGGAGGGTAAATGTGAGCTAGTTTTTTTTTTTAAATCTTACAATATACTGGAAGCTATCAGAATTTGTGTTTATAGCAGAACTATAATCGTAACTGGATGAGTAGTTGCTTTAAAATTTTGAGTAATATTAAAGCTTTATAAGAATTCAGTGGTCTTATAACACTTCAAATATTCACTTCAGTTTGTCCATATGGATACACAAAAGGCATATTTACTCTAATTGCTACTTCATCCTTGTCTAAGTATTGTTGTGACAGCAACCCAGCTGATCAGGCCCCTGCAACACATCCTGCTTGTTTCCCACGTAGCCCATGAGTGGTCCATCACAATGCCATTGTTATCCATCAGATTGTATGCAGTCATTACTTATTCAGCCAGCCGTTGTGCCTTTTGTCCAAAATCATTCTTCACTCTGTCCCTAAGACCTTCTCCTGCCTTCTGCAGCCCATCTGCCCCCCTGTCTGACACGTTCTACACAAACCCCCCATTTCTCTCTCTCGCACACACACACACACACACACACGCAGAAACTCTTCACGCCAGCTGTCCAGCTCGTGTCCCCTGGCAGTAAAAGGTGGCGGCCGGCCCTGAAGCAGACCATCAGAGTACACAGGAAAGCAGTGCTCACCACTCTGCGGTGACATTTTAAACATTGAGTAAGCCATTTTTCAGCATCAGTATTATTTGAAAAGTATGATCAAGATACACATGTGTACACAAACTTCTGATCCACACTGTTTTGTTTGATATTCTATATGCATCAATATATGTCAGCACTATCTTATCCCGAATAAGCATGATTGTTGATGTCAATAAAGCACATGCAGTTGAATTAAATTGAATGATAACTTATAATTGAGCTGAAACAATTAGTGGACTAATCGATTAGTCGGTTGACAGACTGTTTTACAGAGAGCCATGAAGTGTCCTTTAATATTTTTTTTCAGGTGCCACTGCCAAGATAGCTATAATATTTATTTAAGAAGAAGGAAGTAAGCCATGCCAAATACTGGCTTAAAAATAGACAGCAGTCATTCATGGAGGTTATAAATAGAGAGAAGGAAAATGGACTGGTCCTGGACATGGATATTTATAGCACAGGCATGCTGCTGTTTACTGGAGGCAGCAGCCAGGGGTGAACTTATCAATAACACCATAAAACCCCAAATACCACTGAATACAGTCACCTCCCTCGTCCATTTCTGGAAAGATGCATCTGAGGTGAAATGAAATCACTTTTATGAGGGGATCAAAGGGATTACTCGTAAGGGTCTTCTATTCATGGACACAGTAAATGCAAAAGTTGGATCACTTTTCAGTGTCAACATATCTCTGATTACAACATTTTTTCCATTTCTTGTCTCTTAGGTTTGGCGTAACAGATGCTTACAACAGGGTTTGGGGGGGGGATAAACTACTGACACTGATAACCCAGCATAAATTAAAACTGAGGTAAGAGGACACATTCTTTAAAAAATGTTGACATACTGCATCTTGTAGGAAAAGCAAATAACCAAAACCCAGTAGTTTATCAGAGAGAATGCTTTTATCACTGCATTTTAGTTTAGTTGTTTTACTTTTTAACTGTTTTACTATTAAGTCTAAGCAGAGACAGGGAAAATTAGCTGTTGCATTTCTTTTCCAATGTAAGAATGTTTAATTTAGTGGTGCTGTAATGTGTAGAAAAATAGAGTTGCATGTCTTGACACACTGGCTTGATACAGGTGGAGGACAGACAACTGACTGAGGAGCAGGAGGAGGACAGACAACTGACTGAGGAGCAGGAGGAGGGGCAGACAGAGAGGGAGCCCGGCTGGCGGGGGAGCTGCTCCACTCCGACACACTGCCAACTTCATCGGAGTGAACCTGCGACGCAAGCCGCTGAGTCCCCGGCAGCGACCAGCCGCTCGTCTGTATGGGAGTTAAGCTAGCTAAGCTAACTAGCTGACTTAGTCGTTGTTATAGGAACAACAAACTGTGCTGTTAGTAATTCCGGGTTTCTTCAGAGTACTGCAACTAATTGTTTAAGTTACCATTTAAAATGTCTATATTACCGTTCACTCCTCCAATCGTGAAGAGGCTTCTTGGCTGGAAGAAGGGAGAGCAGAACGGGCAAGAGGAGAAATGGTGCGAAAAGGCTGTCAAAAGTCTTGTGAAGAAGTTGAAAAAGACAGGACAGTTGGACGAGTTGGAAAAAGCCATCACAACACAGAATGTCAACACGAAATGCTTAACCATACCCAGGTAACGACACAAACAGAGCTAAGTTAGCTAGCTGCCTCGTAGTTAGCTAAGGTGGCAAGCTAGGGTTGATGACAGCTAATATTAGCCAAGTAGCTTGCTAGTTAGCTCGAGCTAATATTAGAAGCCTAGTGCTTTGTTAGTGAAGCAGATTTCTTTGTTAACGTTGACATTGACTAAATTCAGGGATGAGGAGATAAAAGGTTTGATGTTATGCAGTGGGTTTTGATTGCATTGGTAGTTAGCTTTAGCTGCCATAGTAAAACAATCCGACATAGTAGAGCTAACATTAGCTGATCAATGCAAACCTAACCTGCTTTTCAGCTTAATTTTTTTTTGTGTGTAAACAAGTAACAACCAATTGGCATTTTATCAGTCTAAAATACCGATACATGGCACACTATGCTACATCTACGAGTGGTTGAGTTAGTGCTATGAATGTCAGTTAACGAAGACGTGGTTAGTCTCTGCCCGTCAATCCATATATCATCGTTACTTTGCACAAGTAGCATGACCGGTAGATCAACGGTAACCTATTAGTACAACTGAAACGTCATAATTGTGTAGGAATGGGATCTATAGTAGTTCGTGTTTCCCTAATGCCCAAGCAAGTTTTAAAATATGTCTAAGCAAGTTTCACCTGCTGACATGGTAGCTGTGGTACATCTAGCGTTACATAAACAATGTCCACAGTTCACACGTGTGATGAATAGGAGAAGGGGTTGTTTGGCCCAGCGGAACCCTGACTCACAGAGGATGTTTAGACTGGAGTGTGTGTACTCTGGGAAAGTTGGAATAAGGGCTCGGTTTGGGATTCCCCATATGGGATACCCATCTGTCTAAGACCAGCAACTCCTAGTTTACTCATGACATATAAGGTAGATTGTTTTTTGGGTGTGATGCAGGACTGTGCATACATACAGTATTCTCAGTGGTCTGAATGAGTCAACAAATGTTATCAAATGTTTTTACTTGGTTGGATGTTGAACCAAAATATTGTGCAGCTTAATTAGTTTACTTGTTGGACACTGTCTTCAGTGAGCAGTAACACTGTAAATGAGACTGTGTTAGCCTTGAATCCTCATTTCCATCTTTTGTCCTGGCCAGATGTGAAAATGAAAATTGTTACCAAAAACTAGAATGACAGCTCAGTCAGGAAGACAGAAAGAGACATAACAACATAGAGTAGACTAATGCATTGCATCATTTCTTCAGTGTGAACTATTGGCACAATTGTTCTTTGCATTTTTCTTATTTTTTGTCTTTCTATTCTTTGTGCCTACTTAAAGTAAATAAGGCAGGTACATATCTTGGCCCTGCTGGTAATAGGCAGTGTAGAAGGAGCTAGAATACACCCCTCAGTGACTTCTTTTGTTTAGCATCCTTCAAAGTTTATTTTCCAAGGAATATTCAATCAGGCAACTTAGGCCTAATTGTTAATGAAACTGGGTGTCCCTCCTCATGGTGTGTATAGAAGTCAGAGCATGGGTGTTAACCTACATTAAAAACTTTTTCTCAGTTGTTGGGAATGTGCTCCAGGCTCTAGGGAGGGCGTGGGCCACTGTTTGGATTGTGGTTCAGTCTCTGTGGGTCCAGAGACGGTAGGTTTAAAGAATAACAGCTGTCTTGCTATCTGTTGGGGATTCAGTGATTCTATACAACAGCAGGCCTATTTGTGCTGTACTTTCATCACCTCCTGTAATGTGCTCAGGGAGAAAGGGGTTGTCAGCATTTTAAAGGGGTTAAGTGCAGCCCTGAGGTGCTTGCACCTGAGTGGATTATTATGTACTAAAACATCTGCGTTGTGTTAACTGAGAGCAGATCAATTTTTTTTTTGTCTCATGCAGTATGTGGAGAGATTTATTACTCCAATAAACTTGGCTTGTTTGGTGAAAAGGCAAACATGCATATTTTCACTTTTGCTCTGTATTAACTCTTAATAGTAAAATATTCATTTTTAATGTTTTCCCGGTGTTGCAATTCATTTCTACAGAATGTAATGAAGCATTTAGCTTGGACCTCTATAACTTCCTAGTTTAATCTGTAATGTACTGGATAATTTACTGAAATTACTTGAAATTTTAGTGATGGATGAAAGTGAGAATGAGGAGAGACCCCCCCCCCCCAAAAAAAAAAACCCTAACAGTGTTGGGGTTTCTGCCTTTACTTCGAACATGGACAGTGGAGAGGTCATAGGAAATGAGGGGAGGGAGAAAATGGAATAACATGCAACAGAGGTTTCTGAATGGAATTGAACTGGTGACATTGCAATCATAGTGTGTGGTATGCTTCTTAACCGCTAGGCTACCAGATTGTGCAAAAAACAGTATTGTTGCCATTGTTCATATGTTTCTTCATATGCAGGCACAGGGCAGTATATACTTGTTTACTGTGTTAATGTTATTAAAAGTGCTGGTTGAGGTTGGCTCTGGAGCCAAACTCTTTAACAGGAAGTGGTTTCTCTCCCACTCAAGATAAAACACTCACAGGATAAGAGGTGCTGCATTGGTCTTGATATACCCGTGAATCCCTGGCTGGCTGCTGTGCAGTTGTTGTTTCTTCTGGTGGATAGGAGGGTTGCCTCAGTCCAGCTTGGTGTCCGAGTGGTCATCATGTCTGAGTGGCAAATCAGGGAGACAGTACATAGCCCACACCAGTCTCAGCAGAGGCATGGGAATGCTGACCTCAGCTGACCCAACATATGCACCCTCTATGCAGGAGGCAGTGCTGGAAATGAGTCTGAACCAAATGTATCTATTTTGCATTTGTCACTGATGTAGTCTGAAAACTAGAACTGACTAGCAGGCAAAGATGGTGGTGGTCTGTGGTGTGTGTTTGGAAGATGTTTCAAACTAGGTATCACATCAATATATATATCAATATATCAATTAGGTATCACACTGCTCAAACGTCACTGGAACTGTGTGTCTGTCTCAGTCCCACTTATCTACCTCAGGCAAGCAAAGAAGCTATGTTTTTTTTAATTCTGGTGAAAAGTATGTCAAAGTCTGTTGTTCATTTAAATCAGAGTATTTAAAAGTTAAGAGGCTTTCCATTGCTTGATTTGATGTTGATTTCAATGCACAAAAGTACAAAAATGGTGGAAAATATATCATTTTATGTCATGAACCACTACCCAGAGCTATCAGACTGGAGAGCAGCACATAGACAGCAAGACATACAATTATGGTATTTAATCTAAAATAAGTTTTGAGCTTTAAACCTGTGATTTTTGAGATTCTGTTTAATCTTGGAACATTTGGTCAGTTCTTTGTCCTCTTGCCTTGTAGATCATGAAATGGTAGTGGGAATTTGTTCTTACAAGTGTCTCACGTCACTTCAAGTCGTGAATAAGTGATGGCCTATTTTAATGGTAAAGATTTACACCTTATTTGATTCAGTCCACAAATCTGTGGCTCATTTAGATCTATACCACAGCTGTGACAGGGACACTGACCATTACTTCTTCCTCTTCCTGTTTTTCATCATGCCAAATAAACATGACAGACATATGCACCATAATAGTAATTTCAGATGTGATTGCCATGCACCTCATTCCCTCTGAGAGTAAAATAATTAGTCTAATTTTAATGTTTCCTTGAGTATCTAGATTTTTCTCAAATGTTTGACGTCATCATCAGCCTCATCTAAATGTATATAATTATTAGGAATGATAATATTTAGGTTTGATACTGTAAGTTACTTTGCTGGTCACCTTGAAACTAGCAAACACCAAGCTAGCTTTTACTTGTTTGTCTTTAACTCCCAGTCCTCTCTGACATACTTGCTTCACAGGAGGCCAAGCCATGGTAAAGAATGAGAACCATATGTTTCTGGCCTGACAGCTCAACAATGAGCTAAACTGTTGTTGAGTTCAGCTGGAAAAAAAGCCATCACCACACTGGACACTGGACTGTATGTGAGGGGAGAGATCCAGGATCTGTTATAGTCCTTCCTTTCCTTTTTTAGTCATTTGAGTTTCATGGCATTATATATGGTCCTACACTTCACAGGTACTAAAACTGTTGATATGAGGCTTCATCGCTGCTTGTGCATAGGTCAAACAGCTCTATTTTTATACAGTCACTGCTTTTTTAGCTACTTCATAGTTGGACTGTCATAATTAAAAACACAGTGTGGCCATATTTGATTTATAGTAGACAACTTTTGCATTTGAACATGTTCAAGACCGTAGACTTTGCCTTTTTTTGTTTTCTGAAATTATTATTTGGCATTGAGTGTCTGCATTTTAGGATGGTTCAGATGTTTCCCTGACTGGTGCTGAGAGAGGGCATGAAATACTTTCTTTCATACTTATAGTATTTTACTACAGTAAATGAAAAAGCAAACATTGCATAAGCAGTATTGGAAAAAATGTGTTTTGAACTGGTCTGATGTCAGTCAAATTCTTTGGTGTTCTGCCCTCAGTTAATGTTGATCTATTCAGAACTAGGAAATATATTAATGGTTGTACCTTATAATTCAAAAGCATGATTCAATAATAGCTAGAGCATAGAGCAAAGCAACACATTGATTGATTACATTTAATCTGCATGTATCACTACAGTCTTTTTGGTGGTGTCTTTCAGATCTTTAGATGGCCGTCTTCAGGTCTCGCACAGAAAAGGTCTTCCTCATGTGATCTACTGTCGCTTGTGGCGCTGGCCAGACCTGCAGTCCCACCATGAGCTGAGGGCTGTCGAACACTGTGAATTTGCCTTCCACACCAAGAAGGATGAAGTCTGCGTCAACCCCTACCACTACCAGAGGGTGGAGACACCAAGTGAGTGCAGTTAATTGCTACATGATCCAAATTACTGTATTTAAGATAATGCTTTTGCCATACAGAACTGAACTGGTCCTTAATGAATGTCTCTGCCTGTCTCTAGTTTTGCCTCCTGTCCTAGTACCACGGCATACAGATATCCCCGCAGAGTTCCCACCGTTGGATGACTACAGCCCATCCATCCCTGAGAACACCAACTTCCCCTCTGGCATTGAGCCCCAGAGTAACTATATTCCTGGTGAGAAAAACAGCGCCATTATTTCTGAACATGGAACTTAAAAGTATGTAAACTTTTATTCTCATGTTTGATTATTCTGTGTGTGTTTACTTTGGAGAGGACTGTCCAAACATGGTTGTATCCCTGAATGCAGTGTTTATTATTATACATTACATTAATACTAGTAATTGTAGTAACATTTAAAACAAAATGGAACTTGACTGTAAGCAGAAAAACCTTTCTTGGTAAATGGTGGTTGCATTGATATTTTTGCCTCTAACGTTCAAGATTGCCCTAAAATTTACAACAACAAAAAAAATCCGTAAAGCATTCATTAAGTCAGAAAAACTTGTTCCAGCATTTAAAAACATGTCATGCCTTTGGTATGCTGAGATCAGGAGTGTGTGCTTGATCTGTGTCTGTGTTTATATATTACAGAAACTCCCCCACCAGGGTATTTGAGTGAGGATGGTGAAACTAATGATCACCAGCTCAATCACAGCATGGACACAGGTGAGACACATGAAAGTACACACAATTCAAGCTCACACTTTTCTAATTATGCCTTATCAGGATCATGAACCAGTATTACTGCTCTTTTTCAGGTTCACCCAGCCTGTCGCCAAATCCTGTGTCACCAGCAAACAGTAATCTTGGTAAGCAAAACCAAGAGCATATCATTCATTATGTATGGAAGGGGTATGTTTCACAAAGCTGGGCTAGGAGCTTTAAAATCCTCACAAACTTTAAAATTGTGTTTTGAATCAAGTACATGAAAAGTAATTTCACTGATTGTTGTCAAATCATGAACACAATCAAACTACACATATACAGAATAGTAGTCCATCCTTTGCAACACAGTAATATTAATCTTCCCAGCACAGATATTGTAAGCTACGTAGCCTAGCTATCACCTAGCACTCTCAAACACACACAATAACTCTCCTCTCCTTCCTCCAAGCATCCAAACCCTGAGGCTACCGGCTTCATTGTATTTCAAAGTTTCTCTCTTTTTGCTCATCTCAATATTAGTTGGTGTGGACACTCAGATTTTTTGCAAGAATCAAACTGGTTTGAAATTTAATTTACACAGTTCTCACTATTTATCTAATATTGTATTAGTATTGTATTAGTTATTAGCTAAACCACTGAAGCATAAACAGTCACTGTCATTACCTACATTTAAATACTGGTGCATTAATTGAAAATGTCAAAGAAACATCTGCATCAGAGGAGTCTAGTTATACTGCCCTGTTACTGGAAATGAATGGATACCTGCTAGTCAGAATTGTGAATTCTGTGTCCATGGTGTAAATTAGAATTAATGTTGAGGGCATCCTGGTGGCTTAGCTGGCTGAGGTACATACTGTATACCATGCATGCTTTAGATGTGGCAGTAAGAGCATACATGTAGGACCAGTTCTAGGGACCTTTTAATATGAATCATCCTGCAACAATGGACCCATCCCCACCTGACTGTACCCGATGACTGTCCCACAGTCAGAACAAGTCAAAACAAGTAAACCAACAATCGCTGACATCTTAGCGATGGTGCTGTTCACATGAAGTCCATAGACTATCAGATTAGAATATCTTTGTAGGGGTGAGCGTGCGTGTGTGTGAGAGACAGATGAGCAACATACAGGAGCAGCTGACTACGTCTGGGAGGCTTAGCTTCAGGGCAGTAACAGAGTAACTATGGTATGAATGGAGTCTTTGTCTAAGGTTTGTTCTTGTCTGTGGAAAGGCCAGTGACAGAAAGCTCAAGGTAATGCAATAAGAATAATATCCGGTTGCCTGGTTATTCTATCTATGTGGAAAGCCACCAGGAAGTCATTGTTAAAAAAATAAATACGTACGTTATGTCTTGGCCATTCCTGGCTGGGGCCACGAGGGTCGTGGGAAAGAGCTTTTGGAGGGAAATGTTATCAGCAGTGTTCATCTCCACAATCAAATGGTTGTTTGACCACAAAGCAGTTTACCTGTTCTCATGAACTTCTTAATTCTTTTTTCATGGACCTAACAGGAGCTTGTTAATGTCTCTCCATCTAACCCCCACCCTCTTCTCACACAGACTTGCAGCCTGTGACGTACTGCGAGTCTGCCTTCTGGTGCTCTATCTCCTACTATGAGCTGAACCAACGTGTAGGAGAGACCTTCCATGCCTCCCAGCCCTCCCTCACAGTAGATGGCTTCACAGACCCCTCCAACTCTGAACGCTTCTGTCTGGGCTTGCTGTCCAACGTCAACCGCAACTCCGCAGTAGAGCTTACACGCAGACACATAGGTACTCCTTTTATTTCACAGGGACCTCATAGGCTCTGATCTAATTTGCCTTTTATATTAGCGCTTGAAAACAACAGGTAGCTGTGCGCTGAGCGACAATCTTCTCTCTTTCCTTTTCAGGACGGGGCGTGAGGTTGTACTACATTGGGGGAGAGGTGTTTGCAGAGTGTCTCAGTGACAGTGCCATCTTTGTCCAGAGTCCCAACTGCAACCAGCGCTATGGCTGGCATCCTGCCACTGTCTGCAAAATACCTCCAGGTTGGCCTAAGAGGATACACACAAACACATGAAGCCATCAGAGGCTAAATGACCAGAGCATAAATGCATTCTAATGGCCCATTGACATTGACACCTTGTTCTCAGTGATAGTAAGTTTAATAATAGAAATATATTTTTTGCAGGATGCAACCTAAAGATCTTTAACAACCAGGAGTTTGCTGGTCTGCTTGCCCAGTCAGTCAACCAGGGCTTTGAGGCCGTCTACCAACTCACCAGGATGTGTACGATTCGCATGAGTTTTGTCAAGGGTTGGGGAGCTGAGTACAGGTAAATAAATACATTTCTAACAAATAAAGATGCTTAATACAATTGTATGAATGCCTTACATTCGTTTCTGACATTTACACATTGGCTGAATGTGTCTATATGTAACAGGTTAAGGTTTAAAAAGTATGAAGGGTGTGAGGCATTGGAGAGGTCAGCCATTCCAGTTCAAATTATTAAGTGCTAGCATTGATAAGACTAATATATAATATGCTGTTTGCTAAAAATGCCATATTAGAGTGATTAAAGTATTTTCCAGTGAGGTAGTTTCCAGTATACAAAAAGGCAGCAACATTTCACAGTTCAGTTAGAAGTATTTTTTATTTTTACAATTTAGTACTTGAGATTCCACCAAAAATGTGAACATATAGAATTTGACTGGCAGATTCTAGACTTTGAACAGAGGCCAAAAGACTCAAAGTAACATTTAACTGACTCAACAAGTGACTACAACATCCTTCTGTCACATTTGCTTTTTTCCTTTCTTTTCTCATACAGTACTATGTACTCGGATAAACACAGAGTGGATGTTGAGGGAGGCTGTCAGGTCTGAGTAATCCCCAGGGTGTGGGAGGGGGACAGAGAATATAAAGGGGTCTGGAGTGGGCCCTCTGTGAACCTGCCCTTCTCAGCTCAGGGCTCCTCTCTTGGTAGAAGATGTCATTCTGCAGACACAACAGCACATAAAGCCATTTACAGCCAAGCCCAGACACACAGTGTTCTTTACCTTCTCACTTCTTGTTTCTTGTGTAAAAAGCCCATCCATATTTAAGTGGTTCAATTAGCTGATCTTATTTCAGCTTTCCATGGTGGAATAAAGTACCTGCCTTAACACACAGGCCATGTGCTGTTGTATTTGTCCCAACCTGTTTAAAGTTATCAGTAAACAGAAAGTTTTAAATTTATACATTTGGTTTTAAGGGTTCATCACTGTTCTTGTTTCCCTTTAGTCTGCTGCACTGCACACATGTAGGACACAAATGTTTCATTAAGCTGTATGCCCCAAACTTAAGAAGAAAAGGTGAGCAGGCCTTGATGTTTATGGTCAGGATAATTAAATTCAATCTTGGGTTTGCAAAAAAAGAAGGGGTGTTGTGTTCGAACGGTAGCACACTTGGAAAGGAAAAAGGGGGTGATGGGGGAGGGTGCAGCTGTGAATCGGCAAGAGAGGGTTGAGTAACAGAGGAAGAATGCAGCAGGCATGCAGTGGTCAAGGGGACATGGCGTGGGAGGTGAACACATTTCAGACACCCTTTGCAAAGGGGATTCCCACTGGACTATGAGTGGTGCGTGTTATATTTCTGGCACCAAACACGTTGGAGAAAAACATCTGATAGAAACTTGAATGACTTCAGAAATAGCCTAGAGTTGGCTTCAGTGTTGGTGCTAAGACAAGATACTGAGTAGACTGTATCTTTGCATTGACTATTATGAAGTTACGTTAACAATGACATGTCTCACAGTGATTTTAAATGTATGGTACTATAATGTTGCTATCAGTAATGAGAAACTATGTTGCCCCTGTCCTTCTCTGTACCCTGCAGACGTCAGACAGTGACCAGCACCCCCTGCTGGATAGAGCTGCATCTTAATGGCCCTTTGCAGTGGCTGGACAAGGTCCTCACACAGATGGGCTCTCCCAGCATCCACTGCTCCAGTGTGTCCTAGGAGCAGCACATGCTTCCCCCTACTTCCCATCCAAACATTTATACACAAACCACATAGGAAAACTCTAGCATCTCTCAGTGATAATACAGAAAGAGACGCCATTCATCAAATCAGCAAATCACTCTCCTCCCTCGCTGACTAGCATTTCACCTCACATCTAGAGCACTTTCCTTAGTTACCTTAGTGTCTCCATTTGATGGTTATTTTAGGACTTGTATATTGTTTTGTTTTCATGTGTTCAACAGGCAGCCACAGGGTATTTGCAATAGGTTTCAAAAGACTAACCACATTTTCTTCTAAATTATTCATTCAGACATCATGTCTATGCTCAGTGTTTTTTTTATTATAAAGGAGATTGAAATGTTTGTTTCCCAAGTTGAAGTTATGGTACAGTTTCAGCTTTGTCTCCTTTTTACATGTTTCAGAACATTTTTGATTCTATGAATTAGCTAGAATTATGAATACGCTACCATCACTGGTGTTTCAGTGTCCCAGTATCACTCTTTGTAATCACTGAATTAGGAGGGTTATTTATCAATTGAACCATAAATTAACATGAAAAAATGTCATTCTGAGTAGTGATTAAATAGAATATATGTAATTAATATTTTAAGTACAAGGTACTTTGCCCATATTGATTTATCTGTATTAATGAAAGTCAGTGTCAATTATCTGATTGATCATGTAATTGGTATTTTATCTATTATAAACAAAATATAGACATTAGACATTGTTTCTTGAAAAGAACCCTTGTATGAAAACTATTTTGCTCAGTGAAAGAGACATTTTATAAGTTATTTTTGCATACTGTCCTGCATGGGAATATATTTTTTTTATTGCCTCAATATGATTGTACATAAATATTTATAGCTTGTGATTTCTTGTAGTCATGCATTGCTTGAAACAGTGGACCTGACTGACCTCTGGCATGAGTAGATTCACAAAAAGACTTTGCTTTAATGACCCAAAACTTGGCTTGCTTACATGCAGGCTTTTCTAACCTGGGTCAACTGGTTCTTAAGTTTGACACATAGGATTACTGTACCAGCTATTACTGTTATTTCCTAATAGGGACACAGTATGACATACAGTATGAGTGATCATAGTGGACTGGTTGAACCTTAGGCACCATGTGACTTCAGTGTGTAGGGTACTCAGTAGCAAGAACCATGCCTGTGGTTCATTGATGGCATGTAGAGTGAAACTATAAATGAAGGTCTTTTCACATATTACCAACTGTTAGCCAATAGTACATTATGCTCCTTGTGGGTAAATGATGCACTTCCAGTTTACTGTGTTGATCAGTGTAGAGCTTTAGTTCTAGTGGTAATTTGCTTGTCCAGTAAATACTGTATATTACATGTTACATTGCTACAACATAAGGCATGTGTAATATACTCGCTTGGTCATTGTCTATGAAGCCACCATGTTTATCCTGCACGTACTTCGAGTACATAAGAATGAGTCACCGTGTAATCTATTTAAAACAGTTACATGGTGCTAAACTGTGTACTACAGTGCGTTAGGTAGTTGGTAGATCTGTAAAAGTACTTGTGTTCCTTGATATTCTTAGTTGGTGGTTTTCTGTTCCAAGTCTTATGTACATGTTTTTTCATGTAGCTTAATATTTGTTCTCAAATGACCATTGTTTTGTTATCTGTGAAAATTTAATAAATTGCAACTGAGTAAAAAGTATTCTACGTATGTGCTTTTAAAAAAAATAAAATAAAAAAAAATCATGGCTTGTTAATACAAAGTGACTAGAAAACTAGAAACGCCTGTACATAAATGTACTCAGATTACTGTTCTGTAATAAATACTACCATTATGAAACTGTCAGAAGTGATGATTCAACCCAGGGGCAACTTTTGAGGTTGTAGTTTGTGGTGGTATTTTGTTGGATGTTATAGTGTAAGGTGTTTTCAACTCTTCTGCTCTTCCACAAATGTAAACAAGACAAAATAATTTCTTCAATATTTGAACCTTTTATGTAATTAAGAGGTACTCCATTACAGCATACAGGTGTTCCTATTTTTCTGGTCTGCATATTTTTCTTTATACGAATGAGATGAGCTGTATGTACCCATGTAGTGCAACAGTCTCGTCTTTAAAATAAATAAGCCATACTCACACTAAAGAGCAGAAAATTTAAAATCACAAGTCTTTATGTTGATTCAACAGAAGGTGCATTAAATGTCTTAACAACTCTTCTAAGGATAAGGCACATTATGTCACTTGCAAATATATGCGACAACTGTACCTAAAAAGGACATATTCATAAATCAAAGCCCACATAATTTAATTTAGTTTTTCCACCTGCAACACCATTATGTCTTGAGGTTCACTCTGGGCTTAAAGCGTAGCAGGAGACCCAGGGGAGAAGAATGAGGGTCAGGGCCATCCCTTGGCTCTCTTCTCTCCCTAATCAAGATATTCAACTGCTTCTCACTATACACCAGTATTGCAATCATTTCATTTTAAGAATCAAATGTTTCTAAACATGACTATGCCTACAGTACCATCTGTAAGCATCTCCACTTTTCAGGTGCAAGAAGCAAGTCAAAGGGGCGCTGGATCTTGTGGGAGCCCCAGGAAAGGAGGAGGATCAGGAGAAAAGAGACTAAGTCACAGGTAGCTACTTTTAGCTTTCCTCACCCGATGATAACCCGTCTATCTCATCTTCATCGCCACCGATGGCCATCCAAAACGCTTTTGCTACCTGGAAAGCAGATTTAGTGTAAATACTCAATACTAGAGTTTACATAAACAACACAATTTCAGCCAATCGAGGATTCCCACTGAAACATAGCTAATGAAACGTGCTACTGCTCAAACAATCATTTCTTTAGACATGGGCTGACTAGTTTGGCAATGGTGTGTGGTTGTGAAGATACTATTACTAGTTTGTGACACACTGTTCAAAACAATTTCATGGTAGATGATAAGTCTTTTATATAACCAGGATACACAGACTGCAGTTGCTTACCTTCTCTGCATGAACCTTTCTCTGCTCGTGAGGTAATGACGAAGCTTTGTCTGCAGGTTGAAAAATCAGAGAAAACAAAATCATCAAAAATGACATCAGCTGTACAAATATTTGACCTCCACACAAACAATGAGAGCAAGGTACAAACACAACAAAAATCCAGTAAGTTTTAAAAAGGGCCAACACAGGCTGTGGCTTTTTTCCTCTGAGTTTTTCCTGACAAATTTGTGCATTTGTTTTTCATTTCCCAATTACCTTTCATCTCTTTTAATTTGGTAAAGAGGCGTTCAAAGTTATCCACATCTGCATCTCCAGCCGTGAGATTAGCGAGTTCCTGAATGTCCAAATCAGTCATTGCATCTGAGAGAATCAAGACAAGTGAATATTAATAACCTAACATGTAATGCCATATAATCCAAATCCATGCCAAAACAACAGTTTTGGGGGAAAAAATGACATTAGATGTTAGCAAAACATATTTCATTAGGAATTGTTCACTTACCAACTACTGTGTCTCCCTGTGTGTCTGTGTTTGCACTACTTTCTGTATGGTTAGCTTCCTCACTAACAAGTGGGCCCTCTACTGGCAAACTGGAAGACTGCCACAGAAAATGAGCAAGGGTTAGCATGAAAACTGATAGATTTAAAAATCACATTTAAATGAAAATGGATTGATAAAGAAGTAAGAACGCATTGAAAGACAATTACAAATGTAAATGAAATGACGATCAAAGTAAATGAAAATGGTTACAACAAAACTGCCACTGACTGGTGGGTCTTGACAGTTGCGTGGGTTGTTGTGTCTGGAGGCCACCAAACTACTCATCAGACCAAAACCTTGATTGTGTCCTATCAGACAAAGATACAAACTGTCACATACCATACATGCACAGAGGTAAATTAAATACTCAGAGGAAAGTGCAATAGGTAATTGTATTGGTGATGTTATCTCACCATCCTTCATCTCCACACTGGACCACACATTGGCATTGAGAGCCTGGACAATTCTCTTTACTCCTGTGGATTCTGGAAAGTCATCTGATAAAGACAACAGACAGAATGAATGAGAATACAAAAAAATAAATAAATTAAATAAAAAATAAAAAATCAGCAAAACATTAAGAAATGTGTGAAGTGTGATTGTAATTTCTGCTGTCTGTAAAACTCACCATCCTCATCTGGCAACTCCTGTGGATTGAGCTCCACCAGCTCAAAGGCGTGAGCCAAACACCACTGTTGTGCTTCATGTCTGGTGACCCCTAGAACACAAAACTTTAATTTCAGATGCCTTATAGTACCCTGCAAAATTGTATTCCAGTGCTTTCTGCAAACTAGCCGATGCCATACAGAGCTGGAGAACTAACCATTTTCACAGACTCTGTCACACACCAGGATGAGCACCTCTGGAGCAAGATCTTCCACCACTGATATCCAAGGGTGTAGCTTTTCCAGACCATCCTTCTGCAAACACAATGCACACATAATAAAACGGTTACACATGTATTACATTATACTGTTGAGATTTTCAAACTATACCTCATTTTTAAGTCACGTACCACTGTACTGTCAAAATAAGCGATGAAAGCCTGCATGGACTGGGCAATCTCCGATGACATTTGAAAAGTGCTAGGTACAACACATAGCCGGACATCTGCTGTATAATATTTGTTGTTGATGGTCCATGGATACCAGGCTACTGTTTCTTCCCTCTTGGTCGGTTCGGGTAAACTCTTCGAACTGAGGATCTCTGAAGCAGAAACACATTTGTTATAAATCACACATACAAATAGAGACATTAGGCTCAGTTGCTTAGCTAGCTTTCCCTGTGACCGCCGGGGCTACCTGTAGAACTAAGATGTACTTAACCTCCTTCAGCCATACCATTGCCGTTTTCACACCAGGCCCACAAAAATAAATCACTAGACTAGCCTGACAACCTCAAACAAGCGGGTTATTAGCCTGTATTAGTAACATGAAGGCGCTACGAAATGTTATCTGTTGTGCTAAGTTAGCTTTGTGTAACGTTAGCCTGTTTGCTAAATCATGCACGTTAAGCTTGGCTACACTTACGTTTAATCAGCTCTTCTTCTTTAAAACTACTGTCACAACTAGTGATGAGGACACATGGAATAGTAATCGCTGTGTTTTCTTCTGTAGTTGACATTTTTGTAAGATTTGAGACAAGCTTCTCCAGCTGCTAGCTTAACGAGACGTTAACCAACTTTGATAACCTTTCAACTCTGACTGAGACGCTGCCACTGTCTCTTCCGGTGCAACGTTACTACAGGGCTCACAGCTTCGTTTAATGACGCCTTTCGATACATTTATGTATAATTTATTCTCATAATATAGGTACTAAAATGTAATTTGTGTTTACGGCGACAATGACATTACATGAGATTGGTCATATGTTTTAGGGTGCCCTGAATTTCATATTTCAGGCAAAGCACATCCCTCAAAAGCTCCACCAATAAATCCACGATATGTTTACGTTAATTACGCTAATGGTTAAGTTAAGATTAAAGTAGGGCTATGGTTGGACATTGTTATCTGCCGATTGCGGCGGAGGGGGGTCTGACAGTTCCTACTCGGGGAAAATGAAACATCATTAAGTTGGCTTCTCGTTGTCATGGTAACGAGTAGTGTATTTAGCGACCTCGTTCCGGAACGCTAGTTAACGTGAACTAGTACAAGTCTTCATTATGATATCGTTACACATGTCTGAGTCATATTATTAAACCCAATACTAAAAAAAATGTCTGACACGCTTAAAAGCGAAGATAAGTTGGGAGCAGTTTTATATCAGGTATCGTTAACGTTAATGTTATCTACCTTAGCATAATACTAGCTAATAACTATCGGTAACTAGGTTAGCTAACAGGTACTCACTTTGCTAGAAAATACTTAACACGTTAACGCTAGCTAGTTAAATCAGTTAATCTGTCTGGGGGTGTTTTTCAAGTTAATGTTAGCTAAATTCTGATCCCAGTGCAAACAATAACTAAATGTTTAATAAACTGTTTACATTTCTTCTTACATTTGACTGTTTTTTGGGATTAGGTTGTTGGCTGTTTTAGGCCAGTTATCCACAGTATGTACATAGCCTAAAATAACTCTATATTACAGGTTCAAGATGATTTGAGACAACTCAAACGTAGTCTTGAGAAAATCACTATCAATGAGAGGGGGAAAACACTGGACTTTCAAGCTTTGGACACTGCCATTTGCAAGACAGAGAATAGCATCAGGGTGAGGATACTTCATACAGAATAAGCACTGATAACAATAATTTTAAATATACATCAGGCGGTAGCTGAATTACAAAAAGACAACTTCTATGTTATTTAATTGTAAATAGAAACATGCAGAGGATTATCTGAAAACAGTGACTAAGCAGCTACTGGTTCTCCCGAGCATTGAAGAACCAGACAAAACGACAGTGCAGATCCCCAAATGGTAAGTAAGGAGAAGCTTACATGTGTTGTTATTAAATAATTGTTTACAGTTGGGACACTTTCCTTCACCAGCTAACTGTTAGAACCTTGAAGAAATATGTTAAGAACTGCATAAATTCTGGTGATGGGTATTGTGTGCATTACACAGGAAACCTGCTCTGGAGAGTATCCCACATGTGCGTCCACAAAGGGAAGACCTTCCAGGGGCTTCACCTGGGGAAAAGGTATATTATTATTCATGTTCAGAAATAAATTAATACTCCTTTTTTTACTCAGTAATATATACTGTAGGCAGGTAGGTTAGAAATTCAACTATTCCATTGTATTACACATTAAAAGAGGCAAGACAAATAAAAGTAGACAAGGTGTGATAGAGCAGCACATGAGACAAACCCAATACTTAAATATTTAATATTGCTATTACTGTTTCTACAGTACATCTTATTATAATTCAAGTTTTAAAACTTTTCCTCTATCTGTCTCATTCAGCACAAGTCAGCGTTAACCATGCGTCTGCTGTGTAATCCCACTCACCCAAACAACAGAGCCATTATGCACCAGAAATTTGGGATATCACTCCCTGATGTCCACAAGAGGAGCACAAATGCAGTAAGTAATTTGACTATAACTGTAGTTTAATTTAACTTTAGCTGTAGATTGGGAGTATTACAATTGTCATGCTATGCATGTTTTCCATAGAAACTTCACTTTACAGAGAAGTTTGATTAAGTACTTTCAAAGAACAGTATGGTTTTTGGGCCATCAGTATTATGATAAATATTGTTAAATATATTGATTCTACAAATAATGTTAAATGTATATACGTATATGACTTTCGTGTCAGTCTGTAATACTCCAGGTGGGTTAAAAACACTATGAACACTATGAAAATGCTGCTTGACTCAGGTCTGTCCTGGAGCCTTTCAGGCTCTTTTTGGAATTCTCCCATAATTATGTACTGGAATTTGTTGTCAGATTGAGGAGTCTACATGAGAATCATGGAGTGGATGACAGTTAATTCAATTGTGGCTTTGTAAAAGTGAACACGCAGAAGAATTTGAACTTTTTATTTGTTTCAGAAATCAGGCTACATCTGGTATTTTGGCTTTCTTGGTTATGGAGCAGATTGTCTCATCACACTCCAGTCTTATTGCTGGAAAAGACTATAATCAACTATAATGATAAACTATAACCAGAATAATATCATGTCCTCCAGTTATTTGGTTTGTGCAGTGAGAAATTGATTCCTGTGTCCTGATTCTTTCTTGATATTAATTGTAACATACAGCACATGCCTCGGGGAAAGATTTGATTAGAAGGCATTACAAGAGTTTCTGCAACAACTAAGATGAATTAGATATCATTTTTCCTTTCCCTGATACTTCTACCCTTATTCCCCAAAATAGACACTTTCTGCTGGAGTGAAGAGTGATGGTACAGGTCTGCATTACTAGATGCTTCAAGTCTCGTGCTCAGAGGGACAGTGACATAAAGGTCACTTGGCTTAGTGATGACAGCCAGAACTTGTCACAGCAAACAAATTAATCTTTGCAAAGGTCGGCATTAGTTTTAGATATATTTTACACACTTTCTTTTCCAATACATTTTTGGGAATCTATACCTGACATGAGAAATAGCGGCCAAAACTGTCACTCTGATATAGGAGAGATGGAAGTGCTGGCTGCAGAAAGCGGAAAGCAGCAGATTGCAGCACATCAGCATTCTTCTAAAGAAACAGGCGCCTGATTGCTGTGCTATGGGCTACTGGTTTACAGCTGTCTCAGGACAGAAGTGGGTACCTGGTCCAGCATGCCAATAAGACAGCCGTAGCTTCCCCAACTGCTAACCACTGGCTCTCTGCCTGCTGCCTCCTCCTGCAGCTCAGGCCAGCTCTTCTCCACTCCATACCCATGCCAGGGAATGAGCTTCTGCATTTTAGCAATTTTACAAAAGGTGCCACCTTTTCCCAACCCCATCTGAAACAGATGTGTGCCTTTGAGGGGAGATTCTCCCAGCACCTGGCTACTACCTGTGGTCTGTCAGAGAGCTCAGTGGTCTGAGGAGAACGAAGGAGAGGACATTAGGTGACAAGTCTGGATGATCAGCAGCACAAACTTTGGGTTTTCTGAGTAATGAGACTTGAATCTGTTCATATTAAACTAGGCCATTTAATCTACTTTTAATTTCATTACTATACAGTAGTGTGTATTAAAAATGTATAAGTTTAGCAGAACATAATTGCACTAAGTCATAGTATTTTAAGCTTAATCTTTAATCTTGACTACTTTGTGATTAATTGCTGCAGGAGATGGGTTACAGGACAGTTTACAACTTTGCCAGTGCCAGTTTTATGGCTCTCCTAAATTCTTAATGAATACAGAAAATCTATTGTTTGTAATCATGTAGGCTATCCAGGGTCTCTCCTTTATACTCATTCTGCAAGAAAGTAATTTTTTCTTACATCACCAAGCTGGCATGCATCTGATTGTTGGTCAGTTACCTCCTATACTTACAAAAATCTCTCTAGAAAAGAAAGAAAGCTGCTGAAGAAAAATATGCTTGTAATTGTTGCATTTAGCTCGATGGAGCTAGGGCTGGGCTTCTTTCACTGTGGGCAACAACTTTTTAGGGCTGGACCAGGAAATACTGGACGAGTATTGCTTTGATTTGATTAAAATCGTATGTACAACCTCTGATCTTATACGCATGTTCTGTTCAGGCAAAACATCACAGACTAATCACTGGCCCTGTGGGGAGTCTTCAGGCCATTGGACCAAAGGGCCGTCATAGCCTGGCAATGCCTGAAGAAGACATGGGGACAGGTAAACAGACACTTCACCACCTCATCACAACACCTCACCGCTGTTACATCTCACTTTGATCAGACCACTACTTTATATTCAATGGCAAACTACTACCTGTAATTTACATTGTTACATTAAATAATTTAGTTTTTTTTTTAAATATTAACTTAGCATTCTGTTTTCTCTATTATTATCTTGTATTTTTTAATCCTGACTAGTGTGAAATTTTTATGAACAAGGACAAGCACAATGTTTTTACTTTCATCAGTACCAGATACAAGTTTGCTTCATATGTCGATCCAGCACAAGGCTGCTTCTCTTCACCCCAGAGAGGATTCATATTCTTCTAAGACAGGTCAGTGCTTCTCCAAAGACTCTACAGAAGGTAATACATTTTACCAGATTCTGTATCCCAACTATTTTTTAAAAATAGATTTTTATATAAATATTTTGATATGCCTCTAATGGAAAAATAATTATGATATTTTTGACTGGTCCATGTGGTCCTTAATGCTTTGGTAGGCATGAAGAAAAAGTTCTGCCCTTGGAAATACTGAAACCTGATAAAAGTCCTGCCACTGTGGCAATCCAATGTTTTGTGCAATGCATTTTGTCTTCTGTTTTGCTCTCCTGCCATTTCTCTCATAGTTTTTGATTGTCTTTCGGTTTAAACCCCGTAGTGACTCTTTGTAGTAGGGACAGCTGTTACTTGATTTCACAGTGATGACTGGTTGCCACTGATTAATCACAGATAGAGTGCAGTTGAGCCTGTCTGTTTGTGACTTTAGGTCTGATAGGCTCGAAGTCCAGGTGTCACAAGCAGCTAAAATGGGAAACAGAACCTGGATCCACCTGCGAAAGATTTGGCAGACAATGTACACCCCTCTGGACCACCAAGACACCGCCTCCCTCCACAACCTCCAAGAGCATGGATCAGAGCGGTATGATGCAAGGCACCAACGGTCTCATCCCTAAAAGCCCCCAGGTAAGAATACTTCCTTAAATTGTATTATTAAAGGTTGGTTGCCTCTCACTTGTGTCCCTGTGTTCTGTAGAATCTATCTGTGCAAGTTCCTGTAAACATCAGCAAATACCCCTTTACCATCATAAAGGGACGGGTCAACCCAATGGCGACAGATTTCTGTCACTTCAAGCAGAGCTTTAGCTTGTGCTGGAGCAGTGTAGTAGATGCTCTGGAGGCCCTGGAAAAGCTGCTCAGGGACTTTGCTGTGCCTCTAGCCAAAGTGAGCGGGGAACAGCTAGTGGAGTTTGGCTGTAGTTGGGATAATGGTTGGAGAAAGGCTCCTCCGGTGATCGGCCTCCTCTCAGTGCTTGAAAACTGGGAGGAGGTATTGGGTCTGGTTTTACGCCCAGGTCAGCGCTACAAGGGAGAGGGAGGCATTGAAGCAGCTGCCATCCACATCCAGTCCTGCTGGAGGCGCTACTTAGCCCGGACAGCCTACCTGCGCCACTGCCGGCGCAAGTGGGCGGCAGGGACCATTGCCATCTCATGGTTGATGCACACGCAGATGCGTCGTGTCAGGAAGGCCCTGCAGGCCCGGCGTTTCAGACAACTGGAGAATTTTCGCAGCAGAGCCCAGGTGAGGTTGCTTATTTCCAACGTTTGATTTCTTTCCCGTTCTCCATCTCTCTTACATAATATTGCTCTCTCAGCTTTTTTTAAAATTTCTCAAAATTAGAGTCAGATTTCTGACTTCTATATTGAATTAAATACTACAAATCCAAATTTGGTTGGTTCCATCTGAGTTTTTTTTATTATCAAAATGAGATTGTCTGATTAACTTTAAATGTTACTTTGTGCTTGTGTGTTTTAAAATTTTAGTATAACCGTTTGACTCTATAGACAGGTTCATTGTTTAAAAATATTATAGGCTAAAAAGAAAATTGTGTTTCTAAATTTCAGCTTGTTACTATAAAGTTCTGTTTCCCATTCAGTCAAAAACGTCAGTGTTTTACAGAGGGCCAATCAAAATCTGTGTTTGAGCAACGTCCTTTCAGAGCTACCAAGAGTCTCTACTACTTTAAGTAAATGATTGTAAAAGGAAGGACAGAAATGGGACAATGCCATGTCAATAAGAATGCAGGGCCATTAACTTGGTATGTAACTTTAACTAAAATGTGCTTCATTGGTGCTTCTGGTTTGAGATGAACAGAAACACAGAACAGCAGAGGGGAGCAGTGAGACAGATGAACAGAGTAGAGCAACAGAGCGAAGCAAGATAAAACATAAAAGATAAGAGGAGTTAGATGAACAGAGAGGAACAGCAGGAAAAGAGAGTGAGACAGATGAACAAAATAAAACTGCAGCCACATTGATGGCAAAAGAAGACATATGGAGAATCAGTGATTATGAGGGCAAAAAAAAGGTACCCAGCACATTCCGATGGTCAGTTACAGTGCATGTAACAGTAGCTAAATATATAATGACAGGCTATAAATATTATAGGTTGTTTCAATATTTTAATTTAATGTTGTGGTGAAATTAGGATTTAAAATTAAAACAGATTG
This sequence comes from Maccullochella peelii, assembly GCA_002120245.1. Taxonomy (NCBI): domain Eukaryota; kingdom Metazoa; phylum Chordata; class Actinopteri; order Centrarchiformes; family Percichthyidae; genus Maccullochella; species Maccullochella peelii. The sequence continues at coordinate 172,897 of LKNJ01000067.1, read as the reverse complement.
TAAAGGCTAAATGTTTGTCTTGCAGCTGAAATGATTGTGAATGCAGTGGCTTAATGTCAGGTTTGTATTAAAGTGGGACATATGGCGCTATTGGGGTATTTATAAAATATAAACCATGCCAAAACTGAAATTAATTTAAAGCAGTTAAATCTTACTTTAAAATCGACTAGATATATATTTTATGGGGGGTTGTACTTTGTTAAGCTGTGAAGACCAATTTACCACTTTACTGCTTTTTCCAGGGTGTCACAACTTTTATGCTCAGTACCTCTAAATAGTTTTTAATTTCTGTTTGCGAAAACAGAACCATACAATCTTAAGCTCAAGAAATAAAAGATGTTCTTCTATTTAGCTCTTCAAGAGAGCAGTATGACAGCACAATTTTCCTAGATGCATAATGCTCTGTAAATTTTTTCCCATTCAGCGTAGATGTCATGTCTGTGCTGTCATCTGGGCTGAACATCTTTTAGAGCGCTGACACAATGTTAATTAGTGCCTACAAGTTCATTTAGTTTTAACATCGCTGTGTGTGTATACATGCACTAAATGTATGTTCTCACTCTTTAAACATTCATACCCTGTTAATTAAGCCTGCTAATCTTCCCCTGGCAGTAGCATCATGTACCTTGCTGATTGAATTAATTGTGAGAAGATGTTTCTAAAGTAAACGCTTAATTTAATTAAGGTGGTATTTTATGCTTGGTTTGCTTCTGTTGCCCAGAGAGAGATTGGCTTGATGTGTTTTAGCTATGCAGTGATGTGATGATTTGTGTGTGTGTGTGCATGTGTGTGTCCCCTCTCTGATCACTCCTTTTCTCCATCCCCAGCATCTGGCAGCCAACTGGAAACACATCCAGTCCTCCAAGAGGACCATTATCCACATACCTTCATTAGGTAGCTTTCCCTGCCTGCTGCACACACACACATCTGATCTAGCAGCAGTCATCCCCTGTCTCACCACTCTGCTGCCCCAGTCTGTGGCCCCAGTGGAGGCACTCTGTCTCGTTCAAATGACTCACTGCAGGAAGGCACTCACAGGATGATGACAGTCCCCATGCCAGGGAACTGAACAATTTAGTCTCAATTGTCATTTAATTTGCAGATTAAGCAAATGAAAAGCCTTTATGTTGAATATTTGCGAGAGTCACAAAGGTCTTATTTTATTGCTGTGCAAACAAAAAACACACACACAAAAGAGGAAGAAGCTGCTGTGTTTTTGCACTAGATACAGAGTGCAAGCTATGATCCGTTCTTGTTCTAATTTCACCATGGCACTCACATTTAGACTGTAATCAGGCATGTGCATTGTAAATCATTGAGCGATTGTCTAAAATTATTAAGCCTAATTACTAGCAGATGGAATGCTTTATTTGCACTTGGGGTGGCTACAGAGAGTGCTGTGTGAGCAAGGATAATTAGAAAGTTGAACCCCATTGTTGTTAATTAGCATGAATCCAATCATTTAATTACCTTGATTCAGTTGAGGATTCTCTCTCAGGCAGAAATCCAGACAGACATTGAGTAAAATCCTGGAGGTACAACTGGATGTAGCTCAGTGGTGGCTGGACATGGTGCAGCAGGACTCCCAGCACACGACAGACACTGCACCTGCTAGTTATTAAGCTAAATTAATCATCAGATTGCACAACTGTGTGATTAGACTTAACTACCCCACCCCCAAGTCTAATAGCCCGCACATCTGAGGGTAGTTGTACAGCGCTACACATTTTGAATAAAGCCAATTAGAGAAGATATGAATCTCTCTTTGAAAGCCTTGTGCACATCTTTGTGACCTTGTTCTGACAGGGTACTCTCAGAGCCAGCGACTGAACTTGAGGGGATTTGACATCCTACAGAACATCCAAATAAGCAGACTGTGTGATATTAGAGGTAGGAGCTTTTCACAGCCTCATCACCATATATGCACACATTAGCATTTTCTGTATGCTTTATTGTAAACGTGCAATTTGTGATGTTCTCTTTGTATATTTTTAGATGAAAATGTGGAGGTGATCTACATATGTCCGCGGCATCTGGGGGACGACATCTTGCACTATTACACCAGCCTCCTGAAGTGTGATGGAGCCACAGACGAGGCTGATGCCGGGACAACTCAGGCTCCATCCTGCCTCAGACGCTTTATCATCCTCACACCTGAGGCCGTAGATTATTTCTCAGTAAGGTCAATCACATTCACATTTTGTGCACAAAAACACATTAAAGAAAAAACATGACAATGATTGTTTTCAGCAGGATCTTAGAATTTACTATAGAGACATCGATTGTATTGTACTGTAGAGGCACTACAAGCATTTGTAGTTTGTGAATTCTCCTCTAGAGGGTACTAGAGGAGATTGCTACTCTACAGTTGTCTTGTGAGAGCTATACTCCTTCTGTCTAATATTTTTCATTCCCTTTTACTACTTTTGAAATTAAACATCTGTGTTATTTCAAAGTAAACACACCAGAGCAAATACATTTAATGCTCTCTAACTGGGGTTCAGTAAATAATTAAATTCCATATTAGCTGGTTTAATTAACTGTTCATTCCTTTAAAAAAATGATGCTTTTTCAAAAAATCTGAATTGTTTTGATTACCTCAATACAATAAAATCAAGGTGATGTTATATTGTCTTTTTGCATCCAGCCATTCTATCCATCTTTTTACATCCCTTTGCACTAGGTTGAATGTTCAACATGACGTGGTCTTCTTCATTTCTTTCTATTGATTTTCCTGCTGTTTTGTTGTTAAACTGTGCCAGACGTGTTGCTGAGATGAATCACTGCTTCCCATGGCTGGCAGCGCATTCTGCCAGTAACAGAAGGGATAATTCCATGTGGATCAAATAAATACAGATGTGAAGTAATTAGTTATATTCCCAAGGAGCTCATTGCTAGCACACATTAAAGTTGTGAAGGATAGGGGAGGCCTCCCACAGGCAGCTTTTATCAATTCAACCTGCTGGAATACAGGAGAGGTCAAAACCCTGCTGGCTATTACAATAATATATCTGTTGTGTGTACACAGTGATAAATCAGGTCAAGAAACAACCCTTGGAAGACACACTTAGAACTCTTAGCTCCAGCTGTAATCCCCTCTCTCTTCCAGACCCGTAACATGTGCCTGTCCACGCTGCTAAAGTACAGTCCACGCACCCTGAAGCGCATCAGGAACCTGATCCAGGGGAAGCAGACCTATATTGTGGGTGGAGTGGCCCATGTGGACGACCTGGCAGTGGCTGATGAGCTGGGAGTGCCAATCCTGGCCCCAGAACCAGCTATTGCACAGCTCTACAGCACCAAGTCTGGAGGGAGGAGGATCTTCTCCGGGGCAGAGGTTGATGTACCCCCTGGTCAGGGAGACATCTACTCACTAAACCAGGTCAGAGATCAAAAACACAAATGCATACACACAGACTCCATTACAGCATGAAGTCCTTTATGAGTGCCTGATAACACAGAACACGTTTTCACTTTAACTTTTACTTGTAATTTATTATATTATTTAGTTTGCAATTCACATGTCTCTCTCTTGATTTAGCTTCACGAAACACTGGCTGAGCTCATGACTCAAAACATTGATGTGCAGCGCTGGCTCTTCAAGATGGACTCTGAGCCCAGTGGCCGTGGTACAGCATACTGTGATATATGCCATCTTAGCTGCTATAGCTGGGCTCTGCAGGAATACCATCGTTATGGTCCTGAGCTATGGAACACAAAATGGATTCAGGTAAAGATGTGACTTAGAGGATTACATCATTCCCTCCCTGTCATAAACTATAGGACCACTTCTTAAAGAACATTTTATACACTTACTTTTATGCAATGTTTTATTAAACTTGCTTGAATTTTAGGTTTGTGTTTTTATTTTTTATTTCCCTTATTACTTCTTTCTAAATTGATGTTTTTTACTATTATGTATTCTTTTTATGGTTCTCACCAAAGCACTGGTTTTAGAAAAGTGCAATACAAATAAAGTTTATTGCTATTATTATTACACTCATGCCAATGAGGAATCGGCCATTTAAAGTTAACATGGTAACAACTAGATACTTAACAGATAACATTACAGTAACAGCTAGTTATTAAAATGGAGATTGTGCTCCTTGTTGAAACGAGGCAGCTCAAAAAATAGTTCGATTTACTTCTGTCATTGAATGAACAAAAGCATGGGTCACAGTGGGGTCAGAGAGATGCTATCATTTAGCCCAGAGTAGGGTGTCTTAACGTAACAGTCACAATGCTGGTCCCTGTAGTACAGTATTTTGAGCATCGTCCCCAGAGCCATAGAACATTAAATCAATACATTAAAATATCTGTTTATACACACAGCCATTATCAACCAGTGTCGGTGTGTTGGGAAGAACAAAAGCCTGTCCTATGGTAGTAATGCCCTAACTCACCTGGCAGTGACAATTAAATGACGGTAGAGACATTCTGGTCAACAGAGCATTTCTTTCTCTATACATGTGTACCGTATATATTTTTAGAAAAAAATTGTGCAGATTAATGTCACACAGATTCACAGCTGATTTGATTTGTATTACAAATGCATTGAAAGTACATTGAAGTACAAATGACACTAAACACTTTAATCCTTAATTGCTGCTGATGTTGATGCTTTGATCTGCTGCTCTAGCATTACAACATTGAGCTTTCTGTCTCTGTCTGTCCATAAAATGCATTTGATGCGTCTGAGTCAGTTGTAAAGAGACCATTTTAGTACAAATACTGTGTGTAGGGTTAAAAGTGTGACATTGTAATTATTCTACAAAATATCAACATTTGCTTTCTCCTCAAAAAATACATTCAGATTTAATCTCAGACCTATTCAAAACAAATAAAATGTATGTAATCATTGGTGGTAAACCATTCATTTAGTACAGATGCAATCTGTACACAGCTTCTGAGCCCCTGGCTCTTATTTCTCATATGCTTACAAAGTAGCCTTTGATTTTCTGTCATGTGTTAATTACCGTATTTTGCCATTTAACTGGGAGCTTTGTGTAAACTAATTACAGGCTAATGATTGTGGGCTTGGAGCACAACGATTTTACTTTTTATTCCATTCGAAAGAACAGCAGTCATCTCAAGCTTCTTAGGGCTCACTCTGTTTTGTTCCTATTAGCTCGTTATTTGATTCATAGTGTATGTGCGGTGCGGGGCTATAATTGTTGTGGCATTGGTGCTGTTAATTATGGCAGAGAGTGGCTGAGCCACAGCCAAGGTCCATAATGGTGGCTGAGGCAGCACAGGAAAGTAAATGGGGTTTGTTTCACCAGCTGGGGTCCCATGGAGAGGGAAGAGTGCCGAGGCCCCCAGTGTAGGCCGACAGCCTCGGGGCTTCTGGGCCATATGGACACAACACTTTAACTGGCCTTTATTCTACACCTTGCTCTTTTAATCAAAGCAAAGCCCACATCCTGTGCTCCTCATTGCATGATTTTTTTGTTATGACATTGTTTCCCCCTAAAATGTATTAGCCCCTTAAATGTATTACACCGTCCTTCTGCTGTTGTATATTGAAGACAGCAATTTGGCTCTATATGCTGAAAGATTACAGAACAATGCTGTTGATTAGATAGAAACATATGAATATTTTATATCAGTGTATCTCCTTGCTACCCTCTCCTCACAGCAAACTATAGATGGATGTTTAAAAATGGCAGTATATTTGGAGATATAACACTCATTAACGTAGCACTTTGCGTGCTACGTAGCACTTTGCGTAGACCTAATTCCAACGCCAGTGACAGTTAGTTAATAGGATAAATACACACAATGCTGAATACGTGCACGCATTTAAGCAATAGATGTTTAAAGCTATGTTTATGAAAATAGTTTTGCATTAATTATTAATGAAACAAATTATCAAATGAAGCATTTTAAATATTAATTCATAATTTAACAGTTCTTCACCAAGATCATTGTTTACCAAAAAATAACAAATGAAGTGTATATTATACAAATATGTTTAACAATTCAGTGGAATGTCTCAGACCCTTTATAATCACTGTAAAAGTTGAAAGGGGATTAGAGAGTATATTTGGCCTGGTCTACACAGACTGTGTGCATATTTCTTTAATTATTGCTTGTTCTGAAGGACTCAGCATGAAGAAGCTTGACTCACAAAAAATGCCATGTGGTCTCTCAGAATAATACCAACAATCAGATCCCTTCTGGCTATGCAAAAGAAAGCCTAAAAGGGTACAACAAGAAGGAGGAGGGATCGCCTCCACACTATAGGAGCTTCCACAGAGGTCTAGGATACAGTGTGTTTCTCTGAATATTGTGAGGCACACAGCCTCCAGCACAATGTTTCAGCCTGCAGAAAGCCCCCAGGCATCTTTTAGCATTTACACAGAGAGAGGTTAAAGACATGTAGATCTGCACCCATGCAATGCCTGAAGGGGACCACACACACACTTAAGCGCTCACACAGCTTGCATATGGATCATTAGGCACAAGAGGGTAAAAATTACACCTAATAGCGTCAACAGATGGAGTATTTCTTTTTTTCCCGCTGTGTACAAACAGATCTTGAGCAACACCTTATTTAGGTTAGGTTTGTCAACGAAATGGGTCATTTGATAATCACTGCCACTGAAGAGGTACAGGGACATTTTATACAGATGTTTTCTGTCTAAATATTGTGCAGTCTGTGATTGCATGAAGGAGTTTAAATATATAATGTTCTGCCTTAACATAATTAACCTGAATGACCTTTTTAAGATGTTAAAAGATTTTCTGTGGTTCATGTTTGATAAGTCTTTGTTTTATGTTTTCTTTGATTTCACTGGAGGTCATAAGAGCAGAGGAAATGTTGCTGTCCTTGTACTAAGATGTTAAATTCAACCAAGGATGAGAATAATGTGAGAACAAACAACTTAATGTTTCCTTTAATATTACACATGAAATTAGTCATGGGCTGTAGTAGATTGAGTTTGAAGCTTTGGTAGGACACAAATTTAATATTCATACAAAATGTGTGACTAGTCAGATTATATCCTTCTATTCCCGAGACTCACTGTAGCTTCTCAGTTGTTTCACTATGTAATGGAGAAATGAAATGGCAATCAAAGAGGCAGGGCAACATCTATTTTATTTATGACCAGATTGCTTGGCTTTATGTGGACACCAAGCAAAGCCTGAATCCTATCACAGGGTACTATACGCAGTTTAAGTCCAAATAATTTATTGCAAAATACCTCTCTTTCTTTTCTTCCTGTCCTGCTGTTTCTGTGAACTGCATAGGCAAAGTCCTGGGGTGAGCTTGCTCTTCCGTTGAAAATGACAACCGTTCCCTTACACTTTTTGCCGCACCATTGTGTGCTTTATGGTTTGTATAGGGGGAATCACTGTGTAGCATTTGACCTCGCCTCTTACAGTACTTGAATATGATGATGGCTTTTACATGACTGGAATATCAACAGAATAATCTCCAGTCCTGTCTCCAGTGAAGCCAGACAGCATATACTCAAAACAAAGTAAAGCTTTAGATAGAACAATGAAAGAACAAAGATATTATTTCCATTCAGAATTTTGTCATCTTTCAGACAGGTTTCACATACTTTATTGTGTATGACAAAATTAAATTCCTGTCTAATGGCCATACACAGACATTATTACATACAGAACCCTGAATTTAAAATAAGACTCAGCATTCAATTGTAGTTTTATAATACAGTATATATGGTATAAATGACAGCAAAAGGTTTAGTAGAGTTATTGTTACTTTAACTATATTTTATTTTTAACTATATACATTATCAGAGGAAACAGTGTACTTGAGTTGTGAAACTGTTTAAGGGACACCTAAAGCAAAAGTTAGAAATTAACAGCGTAATTAAGTGGTGAAACCATTATGGCATTTCCTAGTTACAGAAACAAGAGTGATATTGATCCCAGTCAAGCCCTGATTGATCCCCAGATAGATGGGGTTAGCTTAGGCATTCATCAGCTGCCCAGCAGAGAGAGTTGTTATTGAGGGCAGGTGCTGTCTGTGTGGCTGTGAGTTAAAGCCATTAGACTCCTGAGGCCTTCTGATAATAGGCTGTCACTCACAGATAGACCCTCCCGCAGTATCCATCAGACACTCGCACAGAAATTGAAGCAGCCACCAAAGGTCTCAAGGATAACAAGCAGTCACTGGAGTCATCCGGATAACACAAGGGCATTTCCAATAATGTAGTCGACACCTAGAAAGCTTTGATAATGGGACAATATAAAGTAGCCAGGACTTTTTATTGACTATAGTGTTGGAATTAACAAACATACATAATGTCCTCAGATCTGTCACCAACTCATTTTCAGTAGATCCCTAATGTATGCACCTTAACTTTCTTTCTGCAGGAGTCTGTACTGCTCAGATATTTAGATGAGATCCCAGAGTGGCTTGCCCGTTACGCCCGGCCTGCTAAAACCTCCTGCTATCCCAACTGGGCCTGCTTCCTGAAGACCTTCCTCAGGCAAGGTCAGATACCTATTGTCAGGCACTGAATGCTATTCACCTGCAAATACAGCCATTTGGAACATGCTAACAGTCATTTCATATGTCCTTCCTAGTTCCCAGGTGTCGCCTATGTGGACTGGCAGATTAAATAATTTTCATGTTCCTCTTGTTAGCTGTTAAACAGGAGAGTTTCAGATGCTGTATCATTGGTAACTTTTTGTTGTCTGTACTGTAGCCATTCCTCTGCTCTCACTGTGTGTGTCCAGGCGGTGTGGTGGAGGCCTACCCCCCTTCAGACAGTGTCACCTGTCTGACAGTAGATCTGCTACTGGAGCCCGGGGGTGAGGTGACCATGCTGTCCTGTGGAGACCAGCTTCACGGCTCCTGTCAACTGGAAGTTATAGGCTCCACTGTTCCTCAGACCTCTGTACACCCAGAGACCTTGCACTCCATCTGCATGCATGTGGGCCAAGCCTGTCTACAGCGCCTTATTGTGGGTTATGTCTCCGTGGACCTGACTACCTTTCTGAACCACAACACCATGGAGCAGAAGGTGAGAGCTCATGCTACCATGATAATAATTGTCTGGGCTGTTGCAACACGTGCTCTCTATTTCACCATATTGGGGAAGGAGATCAATTTTTAGGCTGGATCAGGGATCCATATGAACAGATAGGTGTCTCCCCTACTGCTCCCCTGGGATTTGGAAAACAGGCAAGGCAAACAGTGGGCACAGGGACCAAATGTGTCATAAGGCCATCTAATAAACTGTCAGGTCTTATTGTGTCAATACACTGATTCAACCATTTAAGGCTTGCCCTTTAACCTTACAATGCCAAGAAATTCAGAGGCACCTATCTTTCAGACAATAGGTCATTCTAAAGTGATTTGGCAGCTTCACGGGGATGCCCTGTCAGTGTTTAACCCCTAGCTGGTTACCTGCAGTGGTCTGCTGAAATTTGTCTTGTTATTATAGCGAGGCGCCATCGAAGCCTTATCCCATTTGTCAGGATTATGTTTTGTTGAAACCTTCTTGATTTATGATATTGGAAATGGACTGGTTTAAGATGGTTTAACCTCTGCTCATGTGGCTACATTGACTGCTTATTGATCCAGAGCTGTAAAATGAAATGCTGTGTTTATAATATGGTCTATGAAATAATAAACCCGCAAAACAGTGGAGAAAGCACCAGAGCTACTTTACAGTTTTACAAAAGGGTATGAAAAAGGTATTTTCTTTCATAAAAATCCATCTGATGGCTATACATCTTCCTCTTATTCAGGACATTTCAATACATTTCTTCTATTTGTTATTCTTTTCTATTCAATATTGGAATAAAAAAATGTATTTGGATTAGACACTAAGGGCATGCTTGCCACTAGAGGGTAGTATCTTATGGATTAGATGTTAAGACACAGTGTGAGCAAAGCAGTGTGCAGACAATGCAATTTGTATCTTCCAAAAATATTCTGTATTTCAGTGAATTTTTATTTTAGTGCATTAGTTGTTGGTTCCTTCAAGACTTAGAATACAGAAAAAAAATGTGTCCGCAGTCTTTACATGGACTGTGGATTTTACCACATTATTTTAATTTTTAGGTAAAAGAAATATCTCACAGTATTTCTTATATTTCAGGATTTCAAATAGTCAGACTAAATTGTAATTTTAGTGACATTCAAATCAGAAAATGTGCTATTTCTCAAATTCATCATAGGGACAGAAGCTGCCCTTATCTTTAACTGATTAGAATGATATAATGACAGCCTTAAAATGAATTTTCACTTTCAATGTTGACCCGAAATTTAATGGGATTCACTGACAGCATAATTAAGAATAGACTATAAACAGCATGTGCTTCAATAGAGGCAGGAGCATTAAAGACAGATTCTTAACTATCTCCCCACACACAGAGCTCAGACAGAGGAGAACCACATGGGCAAACCTGTCTGGATTTAAACATCAATTTAGATTCAAACCTGTTGCTAAAAGCTGCCTACTTTATTTGATGGGAAGAAGTGGGTCACATATGTTTGCCCTTGCAGTCTTTCCTCACATTGTGGAACGGTGGGGCCCCAGCTGCAGCATCAGGGTTTTTAATGAAAATGCAAGGCAATAGAAAACAGGTACAATCCCAGGCTTACATTTCCCACGGCTTTGTTAAGAACGACAATGAGACATCGGAGTATGATTTTTAGTGAGTCGAGTGAATGGCGCGGTGCAGTGTGTCCATCACCCTGTCCCAGGTACCAACCTGATGCATAGAGACTAGCATTTATCCAGTGGTAGCTACCCTACCTCTGACAGTAAAGGTGGCTGAGTGCAGTATATACTGAACTGTCACTAAACATGAATGTACACAGCCTGCAATTGTTTTGATTGTTTTGACGTGTACTGTTTATAACACTTTATGCATAAACTGTATATTCTCTTTTATGTCATTCTCATATAGCTTATATGCAATTCTAAAGCTTAGTCAAAGTGTTGAAATTACAATATTTACCCATGCAATTACAAATCATAAACCAAAGCTTTTTTACTCATTGGAAAACCGTTCCAGAATACTAACTATGACATTGTGGTTCAATGAATAACTCCTGGTTTGTAAATCAGATCACGTGTTGCCTAAAATGATTCTAACATAAAGAAAAACATTTTTTCACTATAATATTTTAATACATTATTTTGGGTATTTCTTCAAGTGGTTCTTCAAGTATTTTTTGTACGACATACCCTTTAAAATTCATACATTATGTTTTGAACCTGATCTGAACTTAGGAGCTATAAATCAATTATTCAATCGACAATAAATAATCAGCAATAATTATAATTATTGATACATTTTTATTTATTATTATTTCCCCCCCAAAAAATGCCAAAATTTCTCTGTTCCAGCTTCTCAGATGTGAAGATTTGCTGATTTTCTTTGTAAACTGAATATCTTTGGGTTTTGGACTGTTGGTTGGACATAAACAAGACATTTGAAGACGTCACCTTGGAAAATGTGATCAGCATTTTTCACTATTTTCTGACATTTCTTTGAAAAAATTATTAATTGAGAAACTAATTGTCGATTAATCAATAATGAAAATAATTGTTAGTTGCAGTCCTAGACTATGACCTATGGTTCACAATATATTTGAATGTAATAAAAATTCAAATGTAGCCTTTAAGAGAATTACTGTATATGGTCGGATATCCATGTGTTAGTGGAGATAAAGTGCTCAGGTTACAGAGACTGTGGGGTTCAGACAGGCAGCGATTTGCATTCACTGGCAGGAGCGTTTGCTTTGACAAATAGGAACAGCAGAAGGAGGCAGCCGACTGCCACTTAGTTATTAACAACTCCTTCACTGGTGATTTATTTGCCACTTTTGAAGAGAGGGCATAGCTATTAGGTTATTATTGGGAAAATTAGCCCTGTTTAAGCAGAAGGCTATGACCATACCTGACCCCTTAATATACTTATAATGATGCCATTTACCATACATATCTGAACTTAGCTTCTCATCAGACCTGAGTCAAACAAACTAGCCCAGGGCAAACTGAATCCAAATACGCAGGGAAGGATCTACTTTGTGCACGTGTCATTCCACAGCTGAATCACCTAAATCTGTCGAGCACACACCATTAACCGGGTTTTTCCTTTCCCCTGCCTCTCAACATGGATAACATTGTAAGGATTAAAAGGTACTGACCCTTCTCTTTATAAGGATTGGTGGGTGAAATACTTTGATGTTCCATTTTTGTGATTAATTTTAGAGTTATTAAGTTTATAGTGTCTGTTTTTCTTTGCTGTGACACAGAGTTCATGATGTCTTGTTTGCAGGTGTGGGCTATTGATCTGGATCTCACATACAGTGACCAGCTGGCCATGACCCAGATGCTTCTGATGATGACTGGAGGAACGCTGAATTGCCGCGCAGGCTGTTTAGAAGTGCCAATGCCAATCAGAGAGAAATGCTGTGAACACCAGATTGCAGCCAAAGTACCTTTTTATATTTGCTTATAATGACAGTTTTGATAATGTTAAATTGTTCTTAAATATGAGAAGGTCAATTTTGAATTCTATATTTGAAGTTTGAGTATACGTTTACCGTGTTTATACCCCCAAATTATGTTGTTAATTTTTGTCCTCAAGAAACCACCAGCTCTAAAGCAAGCTGAGACTTTAGAGAATATTATTATACCACTACAGTAATCACGAAGATAGATCAATGTTTTGCTCTTCATTTTGGTTAAATACAACTAAATACTGTAATTACGCACTGAGCTCAATTGGTGTTTAGGTGCTGAATTCATTATCATTTTGATAGATGAGCCTAAATAATCAACACATTAATAATTCATACCATTTTCATTATGCATGTGTATGCATGCTTGAACACCTCATCAACCTGGTGCCAAGCCTTAAACAATAGAGTTCTTTTATTAGCAGTATGCCTGAGTTTACGCTTGTTAATCTGCGACTTGTATTATTTTATCAAACATTCATTTAGTTGGTGGCCTGGTGCTTCAGTACAGCAGTTGAGCCACCGCAGTGGTTAATGGCTTTAGCAGTGGCCATAATTAGGGGCCTGCATATTACAAACACAATTAAATCCCTGTTGGACACTTTTATTGTTGTGTGAGTGTCCTGTGTTTGACAACTGCAAACACACAGCCATCACAGCGAGTTATGGGCTATCTCCTGAGCTCACAGGGGCTTAGGCTCGTCTCTTTTTGTCTCCCAAAGGTGCCTCAGAACCAGGAACATTTTTATCCTCTTGAGCCCTGCCACTTTTAAGTAATCAACCTCTCTAGTGTTACTTATGACACTCACCTGCTCAGAACCCCTCTATTATGGTGATATTTATTGTGCGTTGAGTAGTCCTTTTGTGCATTCGGTAGTGCTTTTGTCTCAAATTGAATGCAAACATTAGAAAACTAGTTTCTTTGATTGGCATCGTACAATTGAGCTCATCTTGTTTTTGGCATGTCTTCTAAACATTAATTGTTCCTCCCTGCAGTTAATTAAGAAAGGCCCAACAGTTTACCACATGTGCCCCACACTCATCATGTTTACTAATCACACACACTCCCCAAACTCAACAGTGACCCTAAGGACATGTGTATGGGGTTCAGCCATCTCTACTCTACCCATTTTAAACACAGCACCTACCACCACCTATTATACTGTATCCCCAAATATAATAAAACATAAAATGATTTTGTCTTGTTTTAAATTAATAGAAAGACTAATGCCAACAATCATACACTTACATTCTATGTCTCTTTCTTGTTTTTTGCTTTTTTTTACAGCCTCCTGTGGTTAATCGTTATGCAGTTATTGGGAGCCACTTGTTTCACTCTAACCTTTCCATGTTGTACCATAATGTGTTCTTTAAGATATGCAAGGCCCATGGCATAGGATTTAACATGAAGGTAAAAACTCAAAATTCACTTGTTTGCCTTTATATCATCCTTACGTCTTGTTCATTTTTGCAGCTCAGTATATGATTGATTTAAAGGGGGACTCCACAGATTTTACACATCAAAGTCTGTTTACAGGTCTTGGAGAGTTTTACTGGTGAAAAAAAGATGTATAAAAGCCTTTTGTGTCTCCAGTGGGAGCTGTGTGAAGTCTGATAAATTGACTCAAGTGATGTCACTTGAAAATGAAAATGAAACAAATGTGGGGGTGTGGAGTTAGAAAAAAGTGAGCATACAAACCTCATCTCTGAGGCTAACGGCTCAAGGCTACATTAGCCGCTACTAGCATAAGACACCCAAATCTCCGACTGAATTGTCAGTGGTCGAGTTGCATTGTGGGTAATGTTGGCGCCTTGTTTTGACAAGGAAGAAGAATGAGTGGAATAAAAAAGATGATATCTCTGGTTCTGCTGCATTGACTTAAGTGTTCATCAAGAGTCCGACAATGTTATATGAGCGCAAAATTGCAAAATGCTAAATTGGTGGAGTACTCTTTTAATCTACACTATGTGATGATGGAGCTCTTCTTTTGACTGTGTGTTTGTGACTCTTAATTTTCAGAGGAAGCAAGGCACTGTGTTTGCTCTTTATGACAGCACTGAGCGATGCAGTATTGGAATGATGTAAGTATTTCTTACTGCACAAATTTATATACATTCAGTATTAATGAAATTCAAGGTTCATCACCAAGAGAAAGAATTCTGAGCCCATTTAGGTTTGCTTTACCTCTCTCTGTTCAAACAGACAAGCACATGAAAAAACTGCAGAGGATTAGGTGGATGAAAGACTTCTCCAGATGGAGTGTAAAGTCAATTTTTTTAGAGGATTAAGATGCCACCTCTGGCTTTGTAAATGTTGTTACAAACTCTAGAAGTTGTTAAGCAGAGGGTTATTTAACATATTTATCACTCAAATCCTTTAGCTTACACAGTGCTGTAACAGTTAAATCAAGCTGTGCTCATCCCCCCTAAAGACTGAAGATGTTGTCTGCTGAAGGTTTCATTTAACCACCACCATGAACAGGAGGTGATTGTTTCTTAGCTGCCAACATGGGGAACATTAGTAAACTCGTTTGTTTGGGGTGTCGTTAATAGAACAGTCTCAGAAGATCTCCAGGGAGCTCTAGTGACCTTTGCTCGGAATCTGTCAGTCATTCATCAGGAAATATCGTCCTCCAAAATGCAAGGAGAAACCAATTTTAAGGTACCACGTTAATTACTTAACGATCTCTCCTCATCTATATCATGAAACTTGCATATTCACTGAAGCTCTGGTCAGCTGCAATGCTTTTGCCGAATGGGTAGTAATTTCATTTCATTTCTTTTATCTTTTGTGTTTTGAAGGAGCTGATCAAGGACATAGAAGATGTACTGCAGATGACTGTTCAGAACAAGATGCGAACAGTGGAGGATAAACCTTCCGCTTAGACAGCTGCTTCACTGATAAACTTGCCTTACTCTCGCCAAGTTAAGTCATCATGTCTTTGCCAGCTTTAATGTCAAATGACTCTGTGAATACATGAACCCTGGAGATGAATGTTGATCGAACACAAATAGCCAAATGCATTCCTTAAAAACATTGTCATAATCTGTCATGAACCTTTAAAATAAATGGTTTTGTGATCTGTTTTAACTGCTTGACTATAATTTAATATTGGAAAATGACAGCTATTAAAGACATACAGTAAACTATGCACAAGGTAATTCCACTGGATAATCAGTAGGCTTCATTCATGTATGTTTTAAGAATTCATGCATTGACATTATATAAAGCAGTTTTATTTTGTATGTTTAGTGTGACATAAAATGAATGTAGTGTAATGTAGTGCACGACATAGTATCTTGACTTTGTGCCCAGATGTATACAACATAGATGAGGATGAGTATATTGTTTAGTGAGATGTTCCATAATACATTGCCTCTGTGAACCTGTGGATGAACATTACTTTGGTCGATTGATGAGAAAGTGATTGGTACTGACTCCTTCTGTAAGTTGACAATATGTATTTCTTTACACAGTATATTATGACATATAATATGTTTTCAGAAATACAGTGTTTTGTTGTTGAAAATTTACAAAAAAGATATGCTAACTTGCAAGTGTATTAGGCCATTCATAATTATTCATTTTTGTGATTGTTTTTCGATTCCATGCATATAACATATACATATATAACTAGTTGAGCAAATTAGCCACTAATGTCAAGACTGCAAATAAATGTTTTATAATAAATATACAGATATAACATTTGCAGCAAAGATGTATGTTTTTTTTTTTTATTATTTCATCCAGGGCCTGATGAGGTGAAATAGTTCAGTTGGCTTGGAAGACTAAATCTCCTGCACCTCTCTATGTACAGAGAAAGGGATATACTGTATATATCCCTTTCTATATATATATATATGATCCGAAAATTCATATGTGTAGATGCATACTAGCTTGACTTAACATGCTTTATTGGCCCATGTTCAGTATTAAACGTGGCTGATATGAAGAAAGCTGTGGTGGTTTGTGGACTGCTGTCCATGGTGCTGATATACAGTGGACCATTGAAGGTAGTTTGTTAATATTTCAGCAAATGCTGCAGCGTTGAGTTGATCTAGTTTGTAGTTAAAGGAGGATGTGCTGGTGGTGTTCATATGGCCAGGAACCCAACAAAAACACTTATTTCCGCTGGGGTCAGGGTTGGTAAAAGATGCAAAAGGTTTATTTGTAGCAATGGTTATGGTAGCTGATAATAACCAAGTTAATCATACTTATCTTGATAAATATGGAGAATATTAAAAGCAGAAAGAAATCTCTAACAACAGCGTCGAAAAGAGGAATATTTTCAGCAACGTCATTCGTTACGTTCACACACATTGAAGTGACTTTTCACTCATTTCATTTCATTTATTATTAATAACCACACGGCCGAGGTCGGTGGAATTTGCTTTCGGTACTGCGTGGAACACGTTCATAGTTTCTAAAATTATAAAGCTAATTTGGATTTTAACCTTTGATGTTTGTCTGGTGTGAGTACAGTGCAAGCTGAACGGTCGTCACTTCACACGCAGGACACAAGACTACAGGTGAGTGCATATAAATAAAATGCAGGTAGTAGTTGCTACTGTAGTTCTGTTGAAGAGGAACAACTGCTCAGCGCTGCGTTTCCAACCGGATGACTTTAGCAGAAGTACCAGATCAGAGCAAGCACTAAAGCGCTTAAGCCCGCGCAGGGAGCTGCACTTTTCACTGGTTAAGATTAATTGTATGTGTGTGTTCAGCATGTGTATCCGGACGTGTAGCGTAATATCTTCAGCAGGATAACTTGTGTCCAGCTCACAAACAGACAGGGGCTGTCTTGTTTGATAACCTTAGCTGACGTTAGTTGCTCATGTAAGTTGTCCTGTATGCAGCACCGTACTCCTTTCTCCACTGCTTTGAAGGACGTGTAGCTGCAGCATGTTTTACTGTTTTACATCAGCTGATTTTAAAATGTCGGTACGTTTCATCTATGGCAAGTCCGAGCTCTGTCTGTGTTTAATTTGCACGCAGTCCAGATGATAAAATAGCCTACGGACAGCAGCAGCAAAGGTGAATCATTCGTCTTTTTGCATAAGTCATGAAGGAGTTTTTGAGGAAGGTACACAGCATCTTTCTAAAGATCGCCCTGTTTCCGAGCACGTTTGGCAGGACGGGCCCACGGCCTGCTGCCTCCGAGGTGTTGACCTGCCACCTGCTGCAGCGTAAACTCCCGCCGTGGACTTCATACTGTGTCCGCTACAGCTCCGTCCACAATGACCAGTTTGGACTGTCCAACTTTAACTGGAGAGTCCAGGGATCCAACTACCAAGTACTGAGAACAGGCTGCTTCCCCTTTATAAAATATCACTGTACCAAAGCGCCTCCACAGAACCTGGACTTTGAAGACACGTTTTTCACCATGTTGAAAGTTATTAATCTGGGTCAGTAAATACATTAAATGCTCTGCCTTATTCCTATAAGATACAGATAATTATTAGACGCCACATAATCACTGTGTCCTTTTATTGCAGGCATCCCTTGTTTGGCCTATGGCATTGGTTGCTGGATGGTGGTGGGAGCTGCAGAAACAGTGCAGACAAGCGTTGGACCCATCACAGTCTATTTCGCGTACAAAGAAGACGAAGGCGCACAGTATTAAACCATGAAGAAAACACTATATTGAATGTGTTTTCGAGACACTCTTGTTTGCCAAGCTGCTGTATTTACAACAGTTCCCAAGGTGATAGTCTGGTGGACCTATTGACAAAAGTGCCATCTTGTGTCATTAGTGCTCCTATTGTCTGACCACACAGTTTCATTTGTGTTTAATTATTTAAGATTTAAAAGTTGCAACGGAGGAGTCGGTTATGCACATTATTACACTGACATACAATACTGACAGTGTTTATTTGTAAAGCTAACTTTCCATTAAAATTTAATGGGTAGTTTAGGATTTCTTGAAGAATAGACTGTTTGACACTGTCTTTTCCTGGATGTTTTCACAGCAGTGTCTGTGGATGTTGTAACTATCAGCCTCCAGTGCATATGTCTTCAAAGTCGGTACATTGTAAAAGCATATTTTTGCAACAAATATTAAAGTTTGCAAAATGTTGACATGTTTTTTATGCCACATGGACTTGACACTTGTGTTGGTCATAAGGGTCGGCCAGCTCCTCAAGATGAACTCTTGATGGTAAATAAGACAGACATTTCCATCAATGCCCAAGCCTTTAGAATTAATAATTCATATAAGTGATACCAAGTGGCATTATTTATTTGATACTACCATGTCTGGCTTCATTTTGTGTGACAAATACAGGAATTTAAATAACCCTGGCTCATTTATTTAAAGGTAAATTAGTGATCACTCTCCATGCAACAGATAGTCAATAGCGTGACAAGACAGGTCTGATAAAATAGGTTTTAATTACCAAAGTGTGGCCTTTGTATAGAGACATCTACATCCCTTCCTTCAGGCCTTCTCTGGCCTTTGATTTCTGGTAATGTGCTTTGCTGACAGGGCACACTTACCTCTGCTGCAGAGTCCTGCTCCCTCTGAGAGGCAGGTTGACAAACTGCCATATTGATTTCTTCACCCCTCAGCATCTCCTACTAATAGCATTGATCAGCGACCTCAATTTTCTGGCCTTGGCCTCTTCAATTTTAGCAACAATGAAACCAAACGAATAATTTCTTGTTGTACATGTAAATCAATGCACCTTTTGACCTTCTTTGCACTTGAAGGCTACGATATTGGCGTACATGCTCTTCATGATGTACAGCCTCTTCATGAGTGTCTTGTTTTGTACAACTTGCTCGTCCTATGCAAGAACATTTAACTGGGTAATTGGATTTAATATAAAAGAATATCAAAAGTTGTTAAATTTTCCTTCCTCATGGTCTTAAGATGGGAGTCATTTGTAGGCCTAACACTTAAACTAGCACCACCATCCCCTCTTTTCCCCCAAAAAAGAAAGAAAAATGGCTTTACTTTGCTGAAGTAAGCACACTGACTACTGAATCAGATATTAAGCAGGTATTTACAGTCCCTGGATGTACAGGAATTTGCACAACCCCTCAACCACATGTCAAAGAATACTGTCTTCAGTATGTTTGTATTTTAAGCAATGTAACATTTGTTGTGTACAAAATGTCTAAACCTGATGCAGAATTCACGTGTAAAACCCTCTTAAACAGCGTGATGACACCACACTATCTCTTAATCATGCTAATTGCCTTGAACAAGGAACAGTTAGACACACTTATGGAAATCTGATCCATAGTATCAGGCTGCACTTAAATCCCCCTTCTTTCATTTCAAACCTTTCATCAGGACTGAAAGTGTGCATGGGGAATGCTCAGGCAACCATGTCTTAATTACTCATTGACCCTTTGACCCACGAGCTGCATTGATACCGCTGTACAGCCAGACACAATTGCATGGGGTTTGCAACTGACTGCAGCTTTGTGCGCGGCTGTTACAGGATGATGCGAGTCAGTGAAATCTACACTGTGGAGCATGTGAGTACATTGTATTCATTTTCAGGGCTTCACCTTTGAGTCACTCTAAACTGCAGGGGAGGGCACCCCTTCAGCTCGGGCAGAGGCTTAGCATTACACATGGAACCTCAGTCACCACCAGTGCAGGTCTAGGGTATCTGGACTGCAAATGAGCTGATGTAAATTAACAAAATATATCAGCATTTGGTGCGAGATTTATGCCTTTTAATAGTCGTGGTAGCCTTGTCCTGTATTGAAGTGTCTAAATTACCCAACACGCATCTAATGTGGTAATGAACAAAGAATTAATGCCTGTTTGGCAAGTTTAATTGCATGTTGAAGCTGGTAATAAGTTTTGTCAAGGTGAAATCTTTAAATACTTGTACTGTTTAGAATTTAGGTAAGTAAAGCAAAACAAGTGCTGAAATTGAGTGTAGTGTTGCTGTAAATTGTTAATGTTCAACAGTGAAATTGCTAATCAACTTGCAGAGACTTGTAATTATCTTCTAATTAGCTAATAAGTTCTCAGTTTCTTCAGCGCAAAAAAAGAAAAAAATAGTGCAAACCATCATCTCCTTGAAATAGTTGATGCAGCCGATTCTTAAATCAATTATTTAGCAGGAAAGTCACACCAGTTTCTTCTCTGTCATATAGATATATGGCTTGGCAGAAACAATTATTGTGTGAACAACCCCTGCAGCTAATGCTGGCGAGGTTATCATTATTAAGCCTCTGGATCGGCCACCAGCACCGTCTCCACGCTTGCTCCACAAGCAGCAGGGGTACCAGAGCCATCACTCAGATCACTTTAAGGATCACGCTGGAATTACATCTTAATGCAGAGGTGTCAGCCAACATTGTCACAATATTCACTGTGAAATGGCACTTTTTGAATTATAATGTGACAACTGAAACATAAAGCTCATTACTTTTCAACTAGAAACATCTCCGGCTGCAGACGTATGCACACTTTGATCAGTTTTGAAAGAGCAATACTTAAGTAAGACTTAAGCAAAGTAAGACATAGCACACTCGTTATTTTATTTTATTTTTTTGATTGTTTAAAGATTTTTTCAGTAGTTAGTACTTGCTGATCATTGTCATTGACACTTGAATCACTACCTTTTCTTTTTCTTTTTTGGGGGGAGGGGGGGGATTGCGTACTGAAGCTACTATTAAAAATCTATTATGGTGTATTTCTTCACCCAAGGGATGACAAGGGGCACCATAATGCTTTTCTTTACATCCTCCCTTCCTCCTTTATCTTTATGATGTGTTGTATATATGTGTGTGTGTAGGGGGAAGGGGAGTATTGAAACACTATGCCTGCTGTGCCAATCAGTGTTGCCCAAGCTACTGTCAGTGGGTGGCTGAAATGTCTGTCAGCCATGTTTTCTGGCTTTTCTGGTTTAAGACCACTCCCAGTTGACATTAGGATTAAGATGCAGTAAATAAAAGATCTGGACAATTTTAACAAGGTTCCTCATATTGTACTTTATGATTAACATGCTAATTTTGTATTGGATCCAAATTTATATATTTACAAGTTTAATATATCATTGTCATTGCTTTTTACTGTGTTTAGTTGATGCCCTTAAGCTTGTGCACTTAACTTTATACCCAAATCCTTTTATTTTCTTTCAGTTCAAGTTGATTATTGTTTTGTTTTTCTTTCTTGTCGATGATGTGGTATCATATTCACTTCATTCCTACTTAATGCTTACTCTGTTGACATTAAGAGAGTAATGGATTTTAATAGTTTTTCCACGACTTGTCGGTAGAGTTAAATGAACTATCCATTTTTATTATATATTATGCAGTATTTAAAGTTTCAGCTCATTAAAAAACAGACGCCCTCCGCACCCCCCAGGCTGTCTTTTACCCCCCACCAGCATGCAGTCAGGCTCTTCTAGCCATGGGCTCTGCTTGATCTGTTTTTCCTAAGTCAAAACTGTAATATTCAGAAATATTTATTTATTTTCTTATGCCTTTTATTTCACCAAAGAACATCCTAATGTCTTTGTAGCTTAAACAAGCGGCATCAGCGGATCAGAAAAAGGGCATAATGCATGGTTTTGTTTGATTGATATAATTTGTTACATTGCATATATGTTTTATCATTCAGTTCAAGGCAACATATCTTATATAAAAATACTGCATGTACCTTAATTTTGCACCAGAACAGGCCCCTTGTGTCATTTGATTGCCCTGCTTCTTACTTGCACAATAAGCAGCAACCTACACAGCAACTCAATGCCAGACTGGGGATTTACATTAAATACACTGATACTGATGCTGCATACAAACATAGAAATGGAATAAATCAATTTTGTTCTCAGAAATGCTTCACATACTTTTTGATGCAGCGTGATCTCCAATCTTTCTGCAAATGAGCTGCAGTCCCCTGTAATGGTTTCTGCTCCTCGTGGGAGGCCGGTGTCTCAGAAAAGCTGCTGATTGAGGGAGAAATGTAATACAGGTGTAAAGCAGACTTGATAGGGGTCTTACACGAGGGTTATGCATTTTAACAGTGATATACATACTGTTACATATTTATCAAAGAATATGGAATTTGCTGGGTTGACTCTTTCTGGCCTGCAGAGACTTGAACGTTTCTGCTAGAGTGTTGTTAATTCTGGCAGAGAGGGTGGCTATTATGTTGAATTAATAGGAATTAAGGGTTTAAATTGGTTAAGTAAGCACTTCATTAATCGTGAGTGGATTGCTGTGTGTGAGAGGTTTATAGGTGGTGTAGACCACTAGTACTTAGATGAAAGAAAAGGAGGGAGTTCTGAATGATAAAGCTGGTTGGTGCTCAGTAGATGTGGACAAGAAATCCCAAACCAACTATATAATGTTGAGCTGAAAGGATTAGTGGATTAATCGACAGAACAATAATCTGCAACTATTTTGACAAGGGATTAATCATTTCAGTCATTTATCAAACAAAAATAGTGAGAAAAAACTCAAGTTTTTCATTTCATAGACCAAGTGATTAATTGATTCCTCGATATAATAATCTTCAGATTAATTGATAGTGAAAGTAACAGTTAGTACATGTTATGGCATATTTTCATTGATGTATCTATTTTCTAATGTAACTTTGATATGCATATTATGTATTTAAACTGAGGTGAACTCTAGTAGCAAGAGGTTCTTTCAGAGTCCTTCAGAGTCTGGCTGACTGCATATCATCTACTGTATAACATGCTGATTGCGCATTATACGTACTGTCCAAGGCTACAGTTCTGTCCCTGAGGGTCTTTTGTATACATATACTATTTTCCAACTTTTATTGCAAGACACAGACTGATTTATTTTAATTAAAGGCTCCCTTTGAATGCTGACACCTTTAAGCAATGTGTGATTGTTCGATAATGCAATCTTTGGCCCTTAGTGTGGACATGGCTTGAGCTGCTGTAAGTGAAGTTATGGCATGGGTCAGTTGGAAGCGTCTGCCTTACTTGATGTGGCTTTCCCAGCAGAGGTGGACTAATTGAGGTGTGTTTTTATCTGGGCTTGCTAATGATGATGAGGGTGCAGGAGAAGTAGACTGTCCCCTTAGGCTGAGGAATAGCATGACTTAGCCAACCTTCTGTACTTATTGTCCAACAAAGGGGGAATTCACTTAATGCAGTGCTTCAGAAAAGTGGATAATTGTGGCCACAATCAATAAAGTAACAGAGCGGAAAATGAACGGTGTGTGCAGTGTAGCTGTGTTGTAGATATCTGACGGAAATCGAAAGAAGCAAGGTTCTTGTTTTTGTGTTTGTTTCAGCCAAGTCATCAAGCGAGAAGTCAATTCCAGTTTATGCGCACAATATACATATGAAAGCAAGTAAAGCTATACATATTTACTTTGTGTACGTGAAGCTGTGACCATAAGCACGTGTGTGTGTGTGTTTGCATGTATTTGTGTATATATGATAGAGGGGGTAGGTTTGGTTGGATGAGCCACATTGTTCCTGTGCGGCCTAGTGACATCGCTGGAGGGCAGAGAGGGATGGAACCTGAGAGGGGTGACAGTGATAAATAGCCCTTTTAATAACAGCTGCCCCACTTGGCCAGCTAGTCCCAGTCAGTGTCCTCTGTGTATTTATGCCTATGTTTATTTATGCATCCATAGCATGCAGGAAATCACTACCGCAGGGGTACAATCATTCTTTTTTTCTTTTTTTTTTGTGGTGGGGGTGGTGGGGGTGGTTGCATTGGTTTAACTTTGGGAGGAGGTAAGCTAGCTCATCTTAAACCTAGCAGATATTCATTTAACCCTCAGGTTGATCTGTTGGTATGTCTGTGATGGAATAATATACATACATTCACATCTGAGAGAGGAGTCTCGCTATGAAAGCACAAACAAAAGTCCAGAAAGTACAAAGAAAGAAAGGATTATACTTTAATGTGCATGTCACAGTTTTGGGATCTCGCTTCAGTCGTAGCAATGGCATTAAAGTTATTGAGATGAAGACAGAAATTGAATTTGGATATGCATTAACAAATTCTGCATATGTTTTTCCTCCACTTACTGAGATTCAGTGTTCCAAATGCCATGCACAATTTCTTCTTATCTGGATATGCTGAGACGTTGTGCTATAATGGCTTGTCTGATGCTCTATACAGCCTTCAATCTGCATGGCTTTTAAATGCTTGGTTCATTGTTGCTGTATGACTGAAGTCAAAAACCTTTTGTCTGCTGAAATATGACCTCAGGCACAGGTCTGCGAATAGGGAGAGAGGAGGCTGTAGATCAGAGGTGTCAAAGCTTCTTCCCGGAGGGCGATGCCGGAGCTGTTCTCACTCAAACCAGTTCCCCCCTTTAATTGGTTCAATTAGTTAAGTATCCATATACATTATCGTGTATGCATTTTTCATGACTCTTCTTAACGCTCTGTTTAAACAGAACAACTTCCGGCTATGATTTGCCATTTGGATGAATGTCAAGGAGACTAAATGATTGCGCTAATTGAGTAATTAAAAGCAGATGTTGGAGCAAGAGCCAACAGCATACACTTTAAACACTTTGCCCTCCAGAAAACCTACAGTGTTTTTGACACCCCTGTTATGTATGGTTATCCCAGAGGTGCCTCTGTAATAGTTACAGTTTCACCCTTGTGATTATTCAGTTGAAGTCTTTGCTATTGAACCAAAATGGTGTTTTTATGCTATTTTGACCATGGGAAATGGTCTGGAAAAGAAAAGCCCATCACGCTGCCTAATGGCCGGACTCAGTGGTGCACAGATTCAACACAAGCTCTAGACAGGCAAAGGACGATATCTCCACACTCGCCCTATCACTCTTACCCCCTGCTGTCCTCTGGTGGGACACTAGTGGCCTGTACAAGACTCTTTTGAGGGAGATGATGTTATGTTGAAGGTAATTAACATTGGAAATGTGCCAGTAATGGGAATCAGTGTGCCATCAAATCGCAAAGGAACAGAGTGTATTTCCATGGTTTTGATAGCTGTGGTGATTGGAGCATTGCTGGAAGGCTTTACAAAGTGCAGATCAATAAGTAACAATTTTCCTATTAAAGAAAAATTACTTGCCGATTGCACTAAGATAGCTTGTGGCTCATTCACTTCACAGCAGTTATGGAGGAAAGGTCTCTTGTTGAAGAACGGTTTGTGTAATTTTGTCTTTACTTGTTCACTTGCACTTCACTTGCATTGTTGGAAAAGAGATGGGGCTGATGGTGACATTCTGGACCCCCCACCCCCGATCACCTAATGGGATAAAGAAACTTTTGTAGTGGACAGTAGCTAATGTATATATCTAATCATCACTATACAGGTGTATCACAGCCTCTCTGAAAAATGTGAGCAAATGGAGCTAATCATCTCATTATGAATGGCATTTTTGTAATGAATTTATGTATGTATTAGAGCTGTATGTATTGTGTTAGAGCTGAAACAAATGATAAATGGATCGACAAAAAAATTATTCAGCAAAACCAAATATCAACAAACAAAGATGTTTAAAGACTTTACCTCGGGCTCACAGAACTTGTAATGAGCATTTTTCACTTATTAATCGAACCTGGCAATATTGGGGATCATCAAAGACCTCTGACACTGGACACTCAGAGCATTTTCAGTTTAGCCTTTACTCTCTTCCCATTTTTCCAAAACGGTAATCTGTGCTGTTTCACCTGTAAACATTATAGGTCATATAGAGAAGGTAATAACTGCCTACTTGAATGCCAAATGTAGTCAGGATATTCAAAAGCAGTGGAGAGAGTTGATGACAAATCTTGTTTTAATAAATCTCTAGGCCACTAGCGTGGCTAATGAACTTAGTAATTACTCATCACTGGTTGGAAGAGTTTAGCCCGGGTGAGATGAAGGCAGTGGCTGCTGAGAGCCACAGGAATGGCACAACAGGCAACAATCAACACAGTGTCTGCACAACAATCAATCAAAACTGTCAGGCCCTTAACAGTCAGAGTAATTTGCTGGTGTTTTTCAGAAATGAGTATACCTTGTAAAATGTAGCTAAGAACACTTTCCCAAACACCTTGCAGCACAATATTCTTAAACCAATGCAACCTGAGTCATATGATTTATCACACTGCTCTTAGAAAAATTATTATTTTTAGCTAAGGAACTGTTTCATGAGCTTAAATTACTCCACTCAAGCCTGAAGTCACTTCCTCTTACAATATAATGTACTGTGTGGTTGAATGTTAACATTTCTTTACAGTTTGTTTTTTTTTGACTCTGTGTTACAGCTCAGCAATTTCTGTTATTTGTTTTGCTTTGTTTTTCACTTTAATGTCTAGTCAGTCACGCATTTGATGTCATGAGTATAAGACTACATTACATTTTGTTTGCTCAAGAAACAATGAAATATACAACACACATGCACGAGAAATGAGTGTTTGTCAGTTTATTTATATATATATTCATGCAGTATATACATATACAAACTCACATAAGCTCTATCTGTCTATCTAACAATCACACACACTATTGAACATTTAAATATGAATTGTCAAACATTTAAATATGAATTGTCGTGTTTTACTGAACATCTGTTAAACCACAGTGATATTTAAATACGAGTCAGAGCAGGGTGGTGAGTAACACTGGACTATTCACAGATGCTCCTTTCTGCAGAGCTCTAAATCATGTTTCTTAATTCCCAGAGCCACATCTCAATCATACTCCTTGCTAATTTGAGAGTCACCCTCATTTCATTTTAAACGATTCATTTTTGGCAAATTTGTAAATGGCCCCGATGTGTTCTACAATTTAGTCAATTACTGTTTCAGCCAGCAGGACTCCGGGGACCAGGAACATACATTGCCTGGAGGTACCATCTCAATAATTGTTTCAGAAAAGTTGGGAATGGATTGCTAACGCTCTGTTCCACTTATTGAAATGTCAATTGGAGCCAAGACCCTTTTACTTCTCTTCTCACTCTTTCTCAGTACAGTGTGACTCCCTCGCCTTTCCTTCTCTGTCTGAGTCCTAACCATTACTAAAAGGATGAAACTGAGTTGGATATTTAATAACATTAAATCCAAAACTGAATGTATTCTCGTGATGATTGTTCTCATAGAGATTATTTACCAGGAACTCAACAGAATAGTAATGGTTTAGACTAGCTTCTTAATGTTTCTTTGAATTAATCCATGACTTGCAGTTTTCCTGTCATTTGTATAATATAAATGTAGCAGATAATTTGAACTTACTGTATACTGAAATGGTAATTAATTATTAATTAGCTGGATAAAATTAAGAGATGATAATAATCCAAATTAGGTCTTAATGGGTACTAATTAAGAGGAGAATCCTTCTTTATAAAAGCAAACAGTGTGACCTGCAGACCCCAATTAATTAAGTTATTATTAGCCATTTCCCCGTGTTTGACTGATCTGGATCTCGTTCAATTGAAGGGAAAATATGTTACAAAACTCCTGAAAAATGTGCTTCTGTTTGTTTTGCCACAAGGTCTCTCACCCCTCCTCTGAGCCAATTAACCTGTGACGAGCCTGTTGGTACGACGCTGATTAATTAGAGCAGAAAAGGGAATCTACACATGTTTCTGTGAAGAAGCCCTCAAGTTACTATTTAGCCGTTATCTGTTGCCTTTGTTCCCCCATGTGTGCACTGAAACACAAGGACCTACACAGTGAATTGTTCATGTAAAGACATCTCAGTCATCCACACAGTATGATGCAGGTCATGCTTTCAGATCATCAATCAGAACGGCAGCTTTAAACAAACTTTCCTCCACTGTGTATATTACAGTCATTGTTAGAGAATAAAGGGTGTGTATGTCTGTACTGTGGGTCAGCTGCATGTGTCTGTTCTGATTACTGGATGGGTAATTCTGTAT
Organism: Maccullochella peelii; assembly: GCA_002120245.1. Taxonomy (NCBI): domain Eukaryota; kingdom Metazoa; phylum Chordata; class Actinopteri; order Centrarchiformes; family Percichthyidae; genus Maccullochella; species Maccullochella peelii. Next base: position 144,628 of record LKNJ01000067.1, on the reverse strand, counting down.
TTCTGTGTGTAAGACCTTCAGCTCTATTTTATAATTAACTTTTGCCTGTGCCCATCAGGTTCCATTCCACACTTGATGTGTCCATAGTGACTGTTACATGCAACCAGCTTGCCATTCAGTATGTATTAAGCTGTCAGAGTGGGCTGCTCTCCCAAGCCGCCTGCCTTCACTGAACAACCCAGCCTATTAACTCCTATTGACTGTGACACACATGTCCCTCCAAAATGAGCGGTTCCGTATTGATTTTTCCTGAGAGCTGCTCACTTCCCCCTTTCATGCCGCCAAGGGTGAGATCTTTATCCTGACTGATTGTATATGTTCATCGTATCAGAGTACTGTTGTGCAATTGCCATTTCAGACCCATGAACCCTCTTCTGCTCTCCCCCTCCTATGTATCATGGCTACTTGTATGCAGCCGAGTCTCAATGAGACAATTAAAAGGGCTGACTCCCATGCGTCCCCTGTAACACTGCGGTCAGATGGAGCTGCAGACCTTCCACACGACCCGTAGTCTCCCTCCAGCTTAATACAGCACACAACATAAGACATGACAGCCAGCTCCTCTCCCCCCACTAACACACTGCCTCCCAATCAATGAACCTGAATAGAAGAGTGCTATATCCTCTCAGTGACGCTCTTTCTAACTGCTACAGCCCAAATGAACTCTGACAGCATGTATCGACGTCATATCAAGCTCCACCATTGAGAGAAAAATGATTATCTGCTGGTGAAATCAGTTATTGACATGCTGTGGAATAGCTTCCCCTTCCCAAGGGATTTATTGATACAGTTTATGGTATATAAATATTTATCTAATATGTGTCTGAAATAGATTTGTCTAGTTTAGGTATACAGTGCATGTGTCTGGTCTAGTCTATGGTTAGCCCATGGAGGGCTATCAATGCCTCGCTCTCTCTCCTCTGCCACTCAACCATGACTCTGCCTTTCCTTCTCTTGTTGGATACTGTTTTTACAGGCAGCATGAAATTGCTTTGGCTGTTGCGACTCCGTCTTAAAGTCAATAGTAAAACATGTTGTAATTACATTTTATTGCCTCTCACTCTAGAAAATCAAAATAGCTTTACTGCGGCCTCCATATTGTAAATGCATGTAGACGTGCTACATGTCACACCATCAGTGGAGGAGGTACTCAAACCCTTTACGTGACTGAAACTACAGAGACATTAATGAAATGTTACTACAGTAAATAAATATAGTAGTCCTTCATTTTAGTTTTTACTTAAAGCTATGTGCTCTAAAGCTCATTCACCAGTGTTGCTGTTTGTTTCCACAGGAAATAATGAAGCATATAGCCTTAAGACCACTCCAGACCTAAAACAGTTACAAATTACAGCTTAAAAGAGGAACAAAAATGGTTCGAATGCACCAAAAGTATTGGCTGAAAAAATGCATCTTTTCTGCTCACAGCTAAGTTAAGACCTAATAAATAGCTAATATTTACTGTGAATGCATGAGATCCAAACCTTGCCTTTCCCTGATGACATCCAGCTACAGTTGTATGCAACTGTACATGTATGTGTGGACTATGTAAAACATGCAAACGTACGTAGTAGCATGCACCATTGCATAACAACTGATCAGATACTATGTTTGTGCAGTTGGAAAAGTGCAGCCAAAACATGAGCATCAATAATCGCTCTGGCTACATTTAGCAGCTAATATTATGCATGTGTTTTAATTAACATATACCCACAATTGAAGACAATTTACTTTGCTGGTCACAATCAATTACAGGGTTAGGTTACAGAGACTCAATATTGCACTGCTCTCCTTGGATTTTTATGTTAAATTTACCTTTAGTTATTGTAATCAGATCTCACCTTTCCGCTAAATAATTTTTCGTCAACTATCATACAATAGAAATAGGCAGCTTGGCAAGCTGTCAAGAAAGATTGCAGTGGGGATACATTTTTCATGAGATTTCCACCTGTCCCCCACACATTACAATAGGATTTAGGATAAAAATGAGCAAAGCGGTACTTGAAGCACAGAACTTGAGCAAATGAACTTTGTCATATATACTTGCTCAGTCATATTACTATTGAAAAATTATTTTCTTATTTATTATTACTTTCTTCACAAGTCATGCAAATGTACCAATGGAATGGTGGAAAATGGCCATGTTTTATTGGTGCCCGTATTATCTTCCTTCATGTGTGGAAAAGACATAATACATTCATAACTGGCATTGCTTTTTGCTGCTTTCTGTCAACAGCAAACAGAGTGATTCCTTTTTTCTTATAAAACAACCTGTTTGACCAGAGACAGAAAACTCACCTTAGGCATAGACTTTTTTTTGATAGCCCCTAACAGTGTCTAATGATGTAAAGGAACTTAAAGGGACTTTATCTCTTTTAGCTATTTCTAAGTATTCTTCTTGTCCCATAGTGCCAGTATAGGCGCCAATTTCCCACTTCTGTCCTGGCAGCTTTTATCAAAATCAGATGAAACACTTCTAACCAAACAAATTTGTCATTCGATTGTCCATCAGCTTCTTCTCCCTGGTATTATGGTTTTATTGTACAGCAAATGTTATATTGATCTTCCACCTCTCGTAGCAGCTGAACTCGAGGTGACCTGCTTTGCTGCTCGGATGTTTAGAGGTGGGGAGATACGTCCTTGGCATTTCAATCATACAACTTGACCTTTGCAAATTTCCTTTGTTAGTTACATCTCATTTCTGTAAAAGTTGATGTACAGGAAATGGTTGTAGGGTTGTAGAGCAAGTACTTTACAAGGCAAAAAGAAAACTAAAAAACAGAAAATTCAGATGTTTCTTTGCTGACCACAATGTAGGAAACACATGCACATGCAGTGTTATTGTATGATATTGATTTTTGCAGACCGGCACATAGCACACTGACTTTTTCTCCTCGATGATGCACGACCGCAGCCTCGTGAACATGACAGGCAGTCTCAGGTCAAATACCTCTGTCTCCCATCCTTTGCTGTGTCTCTGTTACAGTCTGCTGGCTCTTTGGCTGACTTATTGACCAGCTCTCATGCTCGTTACTCAACAGAGGAGTAGTTTGCTGTGATTGATACCATGACTACTCTAAGACCTCTCTTTGCCCCCCCCCTCTCCAAATCCTATCTGCGGTTTTAAAGCCATGAGTGGGTTTCATTAATGGTCTCTCCTGTTTATGACACCATAATTAGAGTTGAGGAAAGGCACCTAACTACCACAGTTCCACCATACTGAGAAAGTCAATAATGCAAGCCCAACAACTTCTCACACAATTGAGCCCCATGGAAAATCTATATGCTCTGCCGCTCCATGTCTTTATGGTGCTGTTTTAGAAGAAGCCACCTGATTTGTTAGTGTTTTGTGTTCCACTTTTAACTAATCCCACAGAATTGATTATTAAAACCAGCAATATAATTTAGCTTCCAGCAGCTTCCACAGAATAGATGCTGTGTGGGATGTATCCTCTGCGTGCAGCCAGTGTACGACACAGTGTTCAGTATAGCACGTGAGGTAGAGCCTTGTGGCCATTTACCTGCTTTATAATTTGTTTTGTGCTCCACCTTATGTACATGCAGCGACTCCTGTAAAAACCCAACCAGGCTGACCGCTACGCCTGGGTTATTTGTGTGGAGCAGGTCATGGGGGATATTACATTAGATTGCTTTACCAGAAAATAATTTTGCTGTGTGGTCTATTGGGCTTTTCTCTGTGTATCTGTCAGGCAGGATCGCAAGCAGTTACACAGTGAAAGAGAACTGTTTGAATACACACAAATAAACCTTGTTTTTTTTAACTCACCCATCTGTCTTTTTAATTAAAACAACAACAAAAAAACAGCTATGGGAGTACTAGTGCTCGCAGAAGAATATGTACTGTTGCAGGCTGCACCTTAGATGATGAAAGAAATATGTTGCTTTATTTTACAAGCAAGTTTCAACTGAACATTTTATCAGTGTTAACGTAAATTCAATCATTCAGGAATCACACTGCTACTTAAAAATAATTTCCCAGTCTGGCACTTGTGTCAGACTCTTGATGTATGTTCTCTGCTTTCACAGGTTAGTGCGAGACAACAGCTTTAAGGGCGGTAGTGTTGAACAGAATAGTGTGTATGGTCTTTAAATGCTCAGCAGATGGTGTTCCTTTCAACTAATGACAAGTCAGGTTTTATTTATTTATAGCCCAATACTGCAAAGCATGCCTCAAAGTACTCCACAAAAGACAAAGATGAAAACAGTGGACATGTAAAGCAAAAAAGTTGGAATTAAAATAAGATTCTGTTCTTGGTGCTGTTGAGCTGGGACGTCAGTATTTGTAACACAGCCCCTTGTTCTCACTGGGGTCACAACTGTCATCTGATGGGTGCTTTGGAAAGCACCATGAATAGTTGATGTCAGAGCGTTCACTGCAGCCCGGACTTGAATGTAAATAAGATGCAGGTGACAGGGACATCGTTTCAAGGGTCAGGCTCACTACAGCTCTGTTTCACGTGCCTTGCTATCTGCTGTAGGCCCTAAAGAAACAAGACGGCTGCGTTCAGAGCAACTGTAGCCCTGTGTGGAAAAACTTAGCCATCTCATTCAATTGAATGAAGGCAGTCTGTCGCCGCAGTGGGGGTGCCAATGCAGAGGGCAGGGTCGTCTGGCAAAAAAGGTTCAAACTCACGGATCTATTACTCAAACTGGACCTACTGGATCAACTTTTAGGTCTCAAGCAACACGACCTCACCACGCAGCCGCTTGCATTGTTTTTAGGCAGGACTGATTTTGGTATGAATGCCTGCTAAGAGTCTACAGCCATGCTAACGGCTCTGAGAGACTGTACTCAGCAGTGCTTTGAGCTACATGCTAACATGCTCACAATGACAATGCTAACATGGTGATGTTTAGCAGTTAGTGTTTTCTGATGTTTTTTGATGTTCACCATTTGCTAATTAGCACTAAACACACAGCTGAGGCTGATGAGAATGTCATTGGTTTTGCAGGTATTTGGTCTGAATGTCTACAAAAATTTCATTGCAATCCATCCAATAGTTGCCGGGATATGTCAGTCGGGACCGGCCATCAGGCCGACATTGCTGTCCCCAGAGCCACACACCCCTAGCAGGGCTAAAAACTCTTCATCAATGCAAATAGCAAAAGTAACCACTCCAAGTTTTAGCTTATAGGTAGCAGTCACGTTAATGCAATATGAAAGCAGTGTTAATGAGGCCAGGAAAACATGTTGAGATGACAGCAGTCTAATGACTTCCATGACAGTATACAGGCACTGGTGTAATCACAACTAAATGTCAGACACCATAAGGCCTGGTGCATAATGGCTCCAGATTGATATCTCCCTCTTGCTTTAATTAAGAAATGCAATTTTTGCTTAAAAGGTATTGATTGTAGTTTAAAGGAAGAGCAAGCCATCAAACTAAAAAGTGAAGGGAGGACTCTGGAGTCACAACAGACTGAACAGTTGTGTGGGGAGGGATTTGCTCTGAGAACAAAAGACAGGCAATCACTAGCTGGTTGGTTACATCACTGTATCTTGCATAAGATAAAGTTGGAGGTTAAGTAAGCACTGTAGCCGTCAGGGTTGAGTGGAATATCAATTATGATAGTTACCACTCAGGTGCAGACGTCTGCCATTAATCAAAGCAGTCAGTCAGGAAGCTGTAAAGCATTTTTCAGAGTAACTGAATCCCCCTGAGTGAGGTGCGTCACTCACTTTGCCGGGTAGGAGATGAACTGGTGCAGGTAGCAAGACAGTGGATAGTTATATATCATGAATAAAATAGGCCTCTGAGAGCAGAGCGACAGGCTTAGCTACACAGAGCTGAGTGGGGACGCCAGGATGGGACGTTTCCCCACGGAGACCCCACACCCTCTGGCTGGCCTTCCACGGAGATTAAATGTTATCTGCTCGGGATCCAACATGTGCTTTTGTAAACGTAAACCAAACTTTGCTCATATCAGTTCACCCCTGACTGGAAACCTAACCTCAGTGACTGAATGAACCAGTATCATAATTAAATCATCAGTGCTTCGCTTTTACTGTGCCTGCAACCCTAACCACAGCAGGAGAGGGGTAAGAGGAGCGTGGCTCTGCTGGCCAGTGATGACAGTGTAACCAAGAGCTGAGAGCATCTCTAAATGGTCTAGCATGGCAGGAGCTGGTGGGACAACAGCCACCCACCTAACACCCGCTTAGACCTTATCTGGATATCTGTGCTATCGCTCCCTTAGTTACTCCTACATTACCCTTACTTACCGCCCTGCTTTTAAACATTGTTCATTACCTTTGAGAGGGGGGGTGCAAATATAGTTATTAACCTGCAGATTACCTTCCCATTCTCAAACCTATATAAGCCTTTATATTGCCGTCAGATAGCGAACAATCTTAAATCCCCAACCTCCAAAATACAGTGCCGTTCCTAGAGACATGCAGTCATGTCTCCTCTATGTTACCCTAATGCCTAATGGCTTGTTGCACTGCATGTGTAATGTGGACCTACCAGAGCTTATCCTCTTGAACAGTAGATATTAAGGGGGGTAGTTACAAAGGCCAGACTTTAATTTGACCTCTGCCTGCCCTCTTCTCTAGTGAGGTGGCTCGGAGAAGCAGGATGGTGGTTTGGGCAGTGGGTGATGAATGACTGTATTTGGTGGGTAGATTGTTACAGTTCCACACTAATTGAGGGGTCAACACAGAGAGCAAATGAGGTAATTGAGTCACTTGACTCTGGTTATAGAGCTCACCACGGCTCTTTTGACCCTGTAGCCTGCCCTGGAGTCGACAACAGAGCTCTCTGCTGCCTCTGTTTTTATTGTCCCATCCAAAAGATATTCATCTCTTGTTTATTAGTTCTTTTTACACAGTTCTTAAGTTTGAGCTAGGTTTATAGATCTACAAATGCTACACGGTTTTTCACGAGAATAACTCTTTAAAAGCAGTCTGCAGTAGAAGGATTTGTTTTCCTTGATGTTGTTGCATGGTGGCCAGACTACACTCGTATGGAAATCATGCACATGCTGCAGGATATCTAAAATCTGCTTTGTTTGTACATCTTAACATATTCATGTTCTCCTTGGCACCGGGGCCTGATCACCCTATTTAGTGTTGCTAAATAATTCATCAATCCAGTTCCCTTGCTCCCCTCTTACCTTATCTGTCTTGTCAATAGAAATATAAGTTGCACACTGAAACAAAGCTGCAACTACATTCTCGATTAATCTGCCAGTATTTTAATAATCGATGAATCGTCTGAATAAAACATCTAAAAATAGTGAAAAATGCTTATCATAATTTCCCGGAGGCCATGGTGACCTCTTCAAATATCATGTTTTGTGCAACCAGAGTCAGGACTTCTGGCACAACTTCACCTGCTTCCAAGGTGCATGGAAAAGGTCTGAAGAGGTGAAAACCCCAGCAACAAGAACTTTATTGTGAGACCAACGCAGATGAGGATGACCCTGATGGAGGCTACAAGCAGAAACACGTTGGTCTCACAATAGAATTGTTCTTTATACTACAAGTGTTGTTTTGTCCAACCAACAGTTTAAAACTGTTAAGATATTTAATTTTCAATTATATAAAACAAAGCAGCAAATACCTGCACTGGTAAAGCTGGAAGCAGACGACCACTGGCATTTTGTTTGAATAACTACTTAAATTATTAATTTATTGTCTAAATAGTAGGCGATTAATTTTCTGTCAGTTGACTAATCAATTAATCGACTAATTGTTTCGGCTGTACAGTGAAAAAAATATTTTATAGCCTGTACACTGTGACTGTAAAGTAAAATAGCAGTTCATAGTTTACAGAATAGTGTGTTCAGTGATGTACCAAACAGTTTTTACCTTCTTCTGTTAAGATATTTTGACTGAGCCTCATACCGGTGTTATTTTACCAAAGTAGTATCCTTTGTGGTGGAGACAGGGCCCTGTTATTGGATGGAGTTTAATGGATCTGTTGGCCTTTGCATTTGCTTTGCGCCTGAAACATGTGCTCAGCTGAGACTTGGGCAGAACCCCATCCATTTACACCTAATGGCCATTGCCTTTGAATGTGGTGAGTTGTGAACAACAGTGTGTGTGAGTGTGTGTGAAAAGCTACAAGGACAAATGCATTCTGCATTTAATGAGTGTGGGCCAAAGGGAACCTGGGTAGTTAAAACTGAGAGTTGGCGAGACTATTTTGTCCCTTGTTACCTGACTCTTCTGTTGCACCTTTAAACTGCAACATGCCACTAAACTACTCTGATGGTCTCACAGGACAGATGTAGAGGCTGCAACCCTGTGTGAATGGGATTGATGGACCACATTAAACTCTGAGCTTCATCCTGCTTAAATGCTTTGGCACTCTAAATCTTGTCTGCAATATCACTGAGGGAAGACCACAGACTGTAGAAGATTTATCCGTGAGATTGTTGGAGTGTCATTTGAGCTGCGTTTGGTTGATATGTGGGTTTGCAATCATCGCAACTTGTGTGTCTATTTATTTTATTGAATGCAGGGGTGGATGAGCTTTCTTTGTTTACCTTGGCACATCTCCCAAAGGTCTGTTTAAATGTCCACCATTCTCCTCTAACCCATCTTACTCCTGACTAAGATGTGATTGTTTTAATGCACAAAAATGTGGATGTTGTAATTACCATTTGCACAAACAAGACAGCAGCTTCATTGATATGCTGCCGCTGATAAGGCAAGAGCTTGGCAGCGAGACAATGGCTGAGGCCACCAGGGGCTCGCCAGCACCAGGGACACGGGACCGTCCTGCCTCCTTCGTCAATGCAGACGACCAACAAAAGCGGCCTGTCATTCACTGCACAGTAGCGTTTTTAATTAATTTTCAGTCAGCTCTCCTCGGAGTGCTTGTGTGGTGATTTGACCCCCAGATCTGCTCATGAATGTAGCTTTCTCCTCAGCCCTGGCTGTCAGAAGGTCAGCAGTGCAGGCTCCCTGAGCAGGAGCCCCCTTTTCTATACTGCTGGACTCAGGAGGCTGTGACCATTGTCCTAACCAGGAAAGTGCATGTGTTTGAGAATATGTGATAGAGGTCAGTAAAGGAAATGGAAATTCAGTTGGACTTGTATAAGAGCATGCTAAACATGATGAACAGTATTGATTCTGAATGTCAAGGCTTTGTGTAGTGTTCAGTAGTATGTGACCCTTATTTTGGCAGTCGCCATGGTAATTGTCTTCATCATGGCTGTATCAGTTATTGACACAACCGTCAAAGCAATCAACCTATTAAGCTTTAGAAGGATGTAATGTATTGTCACATCCTCAAGTTGCATTAAGACTCCACAGTGAAGAGTTTAGTGGTGCTCTCGCTCGCTATGCATGAGTACAAATCTGGGCGGCCTGTGGATAAGCTGGATCAGAGTTGATCAAATTGCTGTTGTCTTAAAGCCATTCTGATTTGGATTAATCCACAGGAGTGGTCACACCCGCTTGGTCTGTAAATCTATAGGTCCTTATGCTTCCACCTTGCACCCCCACCAGGTTTTGTGATCTGCCGGGGCTTTGGAGGATGAAAGGAAGTGGGTCTTTTTATTTTTGTTGAACCTGCCAACTGTGTTCAAGGAGGCTTTTTAAATAAGTGCCCTTGACCTATTCTTATCCCAGTCGTCTTGTTACCCCTCTTTTGTCTCCGTAGGGGGCTAAGTTTAGTCTGATTAACTAATGGCTACAATGTTATTAGAAATGAGGGTTTTTAAGTGACTGCAGAGCTGTCTTCAAAGTCTTGTCAGCATGCGGGTTACTTTTTGTCTTGGCTTCTAGGAGGAGATTAGACCTGTAGTCCACCTGATGTGCTCACTTACTTCTCACTGATGGCTACACAAGACGTGTTTTGATTATATCCTCTTCACTTTTATTTATATTTTACTAATGCCTAACTCTAGACTAAATCAAAATTCAAAGGAAATATCCACTGAAAATGTATTTGGTCTAGGACTAGATTTAATCCAGTTCCTGGAAAAAAAGATTAAAGATTGTAGGTAAAATTTTGGCTAATCTGGGATGGCATTATTTCAGCAAGCCTTTGAATCTGGCCCTTGTGGGTGGGTAAGATGTCCTCTGGTCTCTAAAAGCATTAGATCTAATGGTGGACCATTTTGCTCACAATTAATAGAGCTCCCCAAGAGACCAGGAGCCTATAGACTTGTGGAAATACTGTAGCAGCCTTCAGGCAGCTGGCTAGATGTGACTTTCTTCCCCGTCACTCACATTTGTCGTAATGGCACGAGAGCCTTACTGGCTATTCCCCAATGCTGTGTGTATGCATGAGTGTGTGTGAGCCCACTGCCCCAAGCATGTCTCATTTAAAAGTGCTGTCACTCCCTGCTTCCTGGCATCTATTAACACCCACCATTATCATGCTAATCTACATTGTATGATTACATAAAGTAATTTATGCGCAGTTCTATTCCATGGCTGCACAGGGATGCATGCGTCTATTGTTGAATGTTAAAAAAAAAGAAAATTTTGAGATTATCAGATTCCTTTTACGGTCTCTTCTTTGAATCTTGTCTGTTTGCTTTCTTGCACTTTCACACTTGTCTTTATCAACAAAATGTGTAAAAGCTCTCGCAAAGATTTGAGGGCTTCTGCCTACTGAGAAAATAATAGCTGAAATCGCCAACTGAGCCATGCTGCTTTGTTCATGAAGAGACGATGAGTTGAGATCACTTTCCTCACAGCCCTCTTTAGCTCCATATCGGAAATGGTAAGAATGTGTTTTGTGTTGAAAGCAGAGGGCAAGAGATGAGCTCTCTTCCTCATTTATTCACAGCTAGTGGAGTAATTAGGAATGCAGAGGGCTGTTAAATTAAAACTGAATTGCACTTATTAACATTTTAACTACCAACCCCACCCTCTTTAGACACTAAACAAGGACAGTTTCAGCTCTAATATGCCTGAAGAATCCCGCTGAGGGGACTCTTTATGTATCTCCACAACAAAGACGTTCTTTAAAGTAAGATCTCCCTTTTGTTTAAACAACCAAGCATTTAACATTCAGAGTAATATGCCAAGGCTTCCTCCATGCTGTCAGGAGACGCACCACCAGAGCTTCTCAAACTCTTTGCTTAATGGAACACTATTTGTGGTCAGATTGGATAGCTAATGGTGGTCCCTTTGAGGGTAACTCTCCAAATTAAATAGCATGGATTCACATCTGTCAGACAAAACCAGGAGGCTCTTTGTAATCAATGACCCAAACCAAGAGAGGCTCCACGGGGGGCGCCTCTGCTATGATGGCAGCAAGCATAAGGAGCCACCAGGGACGGAGGCAGCTCACCTGCACTAACAGCCACTGTGCTGGGCTTGTGGAGCAGGCTAGAACCTGGGAGGGAGCACCAGCAGGGTTAATGTACATTTATAGAACAGGTCAAACTACTTAAGCCAGCCACTGATTTATAATGCAGGAGTGCAATGTGACTAAACTGTAAAGGGAATTCTTGTTTTTCTGTGCAAACATTGCCGTCGGTGTTGTGTTAAAATGTTGAACCCCATTAATTTTATCACTCCCCCTCTCTTGTTTCTCTACGTCTTTAAATTTTGTTTGGAGGAGAGACTAGCAAGGCCTCCCGCTGTTCTGGAGAATTTCCTCTCGTTGTTAATTTTCCCTGCTCCATATGGCGCCACAGACACTTCACCTGCAGGCTGTAGCAGGCCGCGCGGCAGCCAGCAGACATCCTCAGGCTCAGGCTGTCATTTACACAGGCCTGTGCATCTGTCTGAGCAGAACAGAACACCACAGAACAGAGACAGCTCTTCCCTTCACCTCACAGCCTGAGTCCGGCACCATCCACCTGACAATATCAGATGCTATTTCTGAATTCCAGCGAAATATAAAGGCGGTGGCAGGTTAAGACCAGACTCCCTTCATGCAAAAAGCTCACGTCCTCACTACCAGTTTGGAAAAGTCGAGCTGGAAAATAGCCAGAGAGATCGTGCCAAATATGCATGTGTGTGTCTGTCAGTCTGTCTTTGAGCGTGTACACACGAGTCTATGTGTGTGTGTGTGTGTGTGTGTGTGTGTGCGTGCGTGTGTGTGTTTTCAGGGGGCTTGAAGTTTGCCTATGGCAGAACCATGGAAGAGAGGGTTTCATCCTGGCTTGTCATTGATTAGAGAAGGGTCTTTAATTCCATCCCACCCCATGTTGTGATTCATTTGCATTCTGTGTCAGGAGGTAATAGAGTTTTGCTCTACGGTTTGCTCTGAAAATCTTGAAGATGTGGTCTAATGTGCATGCAGCCGCTAGCAAGGAGCTTTCTGATTTATTATGTCTCTTGTGTTAGCTCGTTTTTTTTCCGTTCTTCCTTGTCTTGGGGTAGGACTTTATGCTTTCAAATGTTTTGGAGAGGAGAGGTACAAACACTGCAAAGATATTTGTCATTATTATTATTCTACAGACAAAATTTACATCCAAAACTGAGACATTTGTAATATAAGTAGTTTTCAGTTCACCTTACAATCACCTTGTGTGGTCAGCAAACATATTATTCTGTGCATTTTTTAGACAAATGCTGTATATTTTGTGTTCTGATCATTTTAGAACCACATGTCTATTGTAAGATTTAAGATATTGGTATGTTTTAAATTACAGTGATTTATAATTGTGAAAATAAGAAAACATCTTACCACTTAGGTTACATTTATTTTTACTATTTTTCAAAACAAAGTTGCAAAGTTTTTAACAAAGGGCAAAGTAAAGATCTCCTAATTGGGATCATTGGAAATTATATTTTACTTTATTTATTACTACTATTTAAATGATTAGAAAAGTTCTATTGTGTTCTATTGTGGGCATAATTTGATAATTACAACGTGATAATTCTCAGAGTCTTCATACTAATTTTCTGCAGTGAGGGCTGTGAGCACTCACTGCCCCATTCCAGCACGTGCCCTTATTTCCCATGAATCTTAAAAGATTCCTGTTCACAGAGGTCTGATTTTCCCATTATGTCTGAGATGAGATATGAGGTTAGGGGAAGCTACTTGTGGGGCTGGATTGGCTGTGGGTTGGTGAGCCGGGTTGGTTCTCCGAGCAAAGTTGGGAAAATGTGGTGATAAAATTTGTCAACCTCTGGGGGAGGCCGTGTTCAGGGTCACGGCTAAATCTGTGCGCCGCGGGCAAAAGGCTAGACCATAATTCCAGCACAGACGAGCGGAGAGCTGACCTCAGTACAGCTGAGGCCAAGCCACACCGATATCTGCCCACCTGCATGATCGTCAGTGGGATAACAATGAAAGTGAGGAGATAGACGGGGGTCTCTCTCTCTTCTTCTCTCCCTTTCTTCTTGGCCTGTCTGTGGAGACACGTGAATGTCCTTGCACACTGACCGTCTCCCTGCTTTTCTTCATTCCTCCTCAAAAGAATAAAGCTGTTCACATAACAGTGTGCTCCTTTTATAGCAAATAGAATTTTCAAGGCATCCTTACAAATACCTAGTCCATCAAGGAAATAACTCAATAAATATCGAAAATGACAAGGATTGCACTCTTACATTTGCTATCAATTTTCATCCACATATTGATTTTCTATTATATTAAAGTGTTGCATCAACATGCAATCATGTTAACCCATCTTACCTATTGTGAGTCATGGCTCATTCAACTGATAAATATGTAAATTAAAATGTTTTATAGCTGATAACCAACATTAATCTCATTTGGATGTCTTAAACCAAATTAAATGAGAAAGTGTAGCGCATAGCAGTTTGGAAAGTGTGTCGTGAATTCATCTCTGAATTAAAAAGGAAATGAGCAGGGGACAGAACTTGCTTTTTTTATTACAAATGTTAATGAAAAATGTTATTGACTTGAACAAATGGAGAATACACCTGGAAATGTATATTAAAACCCCTTTCCAATTTCTCTCTCTGTGTAGTTTGCAATTATAGTTATTTCAGCAATAGTGGGGGAATTAATTTTGCGTGCAGACTGATAATGTTACCAGTGTAAGAAGAATGGATATTGTGTTGGATAGGGGGTCTCTAGGTATTTACAAGGAGTGGAGAGAGCAAAGCTTTATTTAATTGAAAGAATGAATCAATAACAGCTGTAGTGCTTTGTCAGAGAAGGCCTTGCGAAATGAGTAATTTACTGTGGACAATCCGAGGCCCAGTGGATAGCTGATTGAAGGAGCATTCTGGGTGTAACCCATCAAGTGTAGCTAGATGCAGGATGTTTCTTTGTCACTGGGTGTATCTAGAAGTGCACAAATGTCTTTAAATCCATAATTAAGTATAAGAACTTTCAACATGTCCTTTCCACTTTCAAGTGATCCATTTTGATGCAGCCATTAACAGTAAACCAACACTCCTCCAATGTATGTTTGTGAAGGTTTCAAAAGTTTGTTAAGTGATTTTTCTTCTTGTTGTATTTGTAACTTTACAGAAACTCTTTTCCTCTCTTAAGAGAAGCTCTTCAACTGTGCATCAGTAGAGACAGAATTGGCTTTTCCTCACTAGTTACATCTTACAATCCAGTTTTTCCATTGCTGCTGGATGTTGGTAAATGTTTTCTCAGATCTCACTTATGCATCATTGCTCTCACGCCATCACTGAGATCCTTTTTTTAAAATTTTTAAATCAATCTTTAAGGTAAATTAGTCTCCGCGCACACTGGCAGCCATCCCAGTATGTAAATTCATGTGCTAATTCACAACATGATTTCATTTCAACTTCTAAGCAAATGAGATTTTAATTGAAAATGAGATCTTCCATAGAGTCTCTCACTGGAGATGTGCGGCAGGGGAATGATACTTTTCACAGATTGTTTTAAGAGACAAAGAGACTTTTTTTTTCTTCTTCCAAGCCATTTACAAAAAGATTGTATGTTTTCTCAGCCCGCCGTTTCCTCACAACCTGCAGGTTAGTGAAAATGCACTGTGAAATTAACACTGTGCTTCAGCTCCTCGTCCGTATGAAGAGGCGGGCTATTAACATTTGTGTATTTTCATTATGTTAATGGTGTTAACACATGCCCACAGATTGCCACCAGTGGTGCAGTAATTTTGTCTTGCTGATCATAAAGTGTCCGAGTGGGTCATTTTGATTATGACACGCTAATTACATATTGCCTTTCCTCTCTGTGTAGTCTCCCCCCCAAAACTCAGAGCAACCTACAGTCTTTAATGGTAAGCTTTTATGAGTTGGAGAAAAGAAAATAGCAGCAAAAGATCTCTGCCTATGTTCCTGACGGCTATGTTGCATGCATGCTTCACTGCTTCCCTTTAAACTTCCTAAATTGTGTTTCACAATAAATAGATGCCCAAGCCTTTAACTGCCAGTATTAGATTAGATACCATTAGATGTAATAGAAAATTCTCTCCCTGTAATATTTTCATAAGAGTTTGAGGCATTTGATTAATCTGACCACATTTTATTGCATTAATGATTTTTTTTTCCTTTCCACTCTGCTGTAAAGACATTGTATACAGGCTAATGCTGTTTTCTCTCTCCCCTCTCTGCTCACTCTCATTCATCCTCAGCCGTTATTGCAATGCATTGTTGATGAGGTGAGTCGGCGTCTTATGTGCTTTCACTCCTAAAGTCATTCCTAATGGAGTGGAAACCTTATATTTTGTTTCCTAATGAAGCACAGGAGTGGCAGACAGCTCCGCTTGGGCTGTCCTATGGCTGCCTGCAGGTTGAAGCCACCGGCCCGAGCCAAGCTGCTCTGAGGGAGCCAGCAGGGGATGTTGGGCCGGGGCAGCAGACAGCATACACATAAAGTTATACACAGGCCGCAGTTACTTAAGTAAAAGTAGCAATACAACAATTTAAAAATGCTCAATTACAAGTAAAGGTTCTGCATATAACATTTAACTTGACGTGAAAAAAGGAAGTGCAAAAATATTATCAGCAAAATGTACTTAAAGTATCAAAAGTAAAAGTACCCATTATGCATGGAAGATGGCCCTTCTGAATGACAAATTTTAATGCTGTTGCTGAGTGAAAGGGAGCTAATTTTAGCTACGGTATACTTTTGGTAATCTGTAACAGTGCATCATATTTTATAAACTGATCATAGTTTTTTGGGGGAATAATTTGACATTTAGGAGAACACGCACAATATTTGCTTTATTGCCAAGGGTGAGATGAGAAGAACGATATCACTTTCGTGTCTGTGCGGTAATTATGAAGCTACAGCCAGCAGTTGGTTAGCTTAGCTTAGCATTAAAACATGGAAACAAGGAGAAACAGCTAGCCTGGCTAACAACCAGCACCTCTAAGGCTGTTATATCTTGTCCATACAAAAACCGAGTGTAAAAATGCGGCTTTACAGTTGGTAATGCGCAGTGCTATTTCTTGGTAGTCCGGCTCTTGCCTTCTGAGAGAGTAAGGCTGTTTCCAGTTTTAAGCTAAGCTAAGCTAACCAGCAGTTGGCTGTAGCTTCATATTTACTGGACAGATCTGAAAGTGGTATCAATCATCTCATCTAACTCTGAGAAAGCAAAATGTCGAGGTAACTAGTAGCTATAGCTGTCAGATAAATGTAGTGGACAAAAAAATATAATATGTCCTAAATAAGGTGAATTAAAGTAGAAGTAGCATAAGAAGAAGTACAGTTATTTCTAAATTGTACTTAAGTACAGTATTTGAGTAAATGTACTTAGTTACATTCTGTCAGTATCTGTAGTTTTTGTTCTGTCAGTATAAACAATCCAGCAGCATTTGTTTTCACAGCACATGAAACTCTAAAAAAAAACTAGCACTGTCGCAGTTGCCAGTCTAACTATATCACAGTATTACAGTGCCATTTTCTAACTAAAATTATACGCTTTTAATCAGCAAAAAATGTGATGATTTGATGGCCCCGTTCCCTGCTTAAAGCTCTGTTTAACCAGAACCTGAAGTGATAGGTCTGTGCACTGAGAGTCCATGGAAAGCTATCTGAGCTATTCTGAGCTGAGGTTTCACAGCAAGGTCACTTTTAAAACAAAATGTCTCCTCCGCTATCTAGGTCACAGCACATTCTGTTACTTTCTCCGAAACTTCCTCCCTTCCTTCCTTCCTTTCTTCCTTCCTTCCTTCTTGCCTCGGCTTATAATTAAACACACACAATTATCCCAAATTTAATGGGATTTCAGAACCAGGCTTTTATTTAAGAGGTAATGAATAATATTTTAATTGCATATGTAACTGTGAGATCGAAATGTGCTTCTCTCAACACGTGTAATTACTACGCCACATTTTTCTACTGTGATATTCTGAGAATACGATCAATAGCTGATGAGTGTCTTTTTTTTTCCCCTGTATTTTTAAGGTCACTATGTAACAGTTACTAATTGTGGAATTATCCGGCAGGGAAAAGAAGAGGCATAAGCACACTTAAAACATATGGACAGTGTCCTATTGTTTATTGATGTCTGTAATTAATGATGTAATGCATGCCACTGAAGTAGTTTGACCTCTGAACCGATCCTTATTCAGAGTGTAGCAGCATCAATCAAACTGTGCTTTTCTCAGATCTATTTCTGTACACCCCCTCAGGGACAGACGGAGCACCCACTGTATCCTCATTTGTATTCAGCTGACCAAGGCCTTAGTATGAATGATTTAAAAGTCTGTATCAGACATAGTCCAGATGAGAGGAAGTAATGTGAGATTTTACAAGCTGCTGCTGAACTTCATAAAGACTGCAGCGTATGCTTCGCTGCCTCAAACTCCAAAAAAGTCATTTTCTTTATAGGTCTTTGGTGTATTTACTGGTTCTTTTTCTCTCAAATCCACCACAGAAATGAGATGTATTTACTCGTCTTTGTGAGATGTAGTTTTCGGGTCCAGTAGTGGCAGGCTCAGTGGTGTTATTCACCCTCTCCACATCATAATGACCATATGAATGTCTGCCTTTTGGATGGAGTGCTGGCCAGATTGTTTGGAAGGAGCGACATGCATCGCTGCCCAGCCTGAGGATTAGAGGTGGTGTGTGGTGTTGATGTCCCACTCCGCCAAGCATCCCAGGCTCTCCTCAGGACGGGCGTATTAGAATAAGTCATTCCATTGTTAATTTAAATGGCTTAATACATCACTCTAAGGTAACAGAGTGATGTGAGCAGCAGAGGGAGAGAGTATGAGAAGGAGAGGGAGAGAGATGCCAAGGGGTGTTTCTTTAATATCAAATGAAATTGAATCCTGCATTACCTCACTTGTGCTGTTTCTCAAGCAGCTCCCAGGCTATTAATGGAAAGCTGTAACAGGATTGGTTCAGTCTTTCGGTTCTTTAATTTCACCGCAGCTCCCAGATGTTAGGTCTTTGTCTCATTGCCGATCCCTGGCTGATCTATGGTGTTGTCTTTATCCCGCCTCCAGTCCATTGTGGCCGTGTGTTGTGTTATTGGGTCAGGTGAATCTATCAAGGACGGAGAGTTGGGCAGTTCACACACCAGGGGGATAATTACAGGGTGATTGGTGTCCTCACGCTCTCTGCTCTCACTATCTTTGTCTCCTCTCTATTAGCCCTCACCCTTACATAAACGCACACAGCATGTCTGGCACTGGAAGTCGACCAAAAAAAGCTGCTCAGTGCCCACTTACCTGTTCAATCTCCGGGGCCCCGTTTTGAACAGCTGTGTTTGTTTGATAGAAAACATGTGCACCATTGTTTACAGATGTTTGTGGACTTATTTACACCAGCAGATTGACTGGAGCTCAGGAGACAGCAGACTTTAATTCTCCACCACCACATCTACTGCTGTTATTAACCTAACCTCCTCCCATAGATAATTCATCACAGTTACCTTCCAATCTCACACTTTTTCTGTCTCATTCAGCCCTGAATCCTCATTCTCACATCTACATGTCCTTTCTGGGTCACAATGACACACTCTCGCAAGCTGCTGTTCAAGTTCACATAGAGGGAACACCAGTTGAATTAATTACTATGTAAAACCAGTTCCAGTTTCGAACTCTTAAAGGAATAGTTTGACATTTTGGGAAATACCCACATTTGCTTTCTTGCTAAGAGTTAGTTTAGAAGAGCAACACCACTCTCATGTCTGTCTTTTAAATATGAAGCTACAGCCAGGAAACGGTTAGCTTAGCTTAGTATGAAGACTGGAAACAGCTAGCTAGCTAACAGCATTTGGGGAGGTTATGTGCAGACTAATTACTGGCCAGGCACAGTGACTTTGTGGAGTGCATTTGTTTTTAGCTCTGAACAGAGCCAGGCTAGCTTTTCCCTCCTGCTTCTAGTCAGGAGACTCTTAACGGACCGCTACAACCTGCAAGGCAAATACAACCAAAGTTAGGCCTGTTTTTGTGGTTGCCTTGCTAGCTTGAGTCTCTTATCACCATGTTTTGAAGGTAATCAACACAAAAGTGTTAAATGTGAAAATGATTACAAGAGAAACAAACTAAAGACCAACCTCCCTCCAAAATATATATCCTTCATGAGTATTTATACAAACATTATTTCTATCAGAATTTGAAATCTTTTCTGTAGAAGACTTCCACGAACTCCATTCAGAATTTGTGGCTGGAAGAACATCAGATAATGAAGAGGGAACAACTTCATTTTCAAAAATAAGTTCCTACTGAAATATATCCTTTGTGATGTAAAACAAAACCCTCATAAAACAACATAATCAAACCCACAGCCAGTGTGGTCAACATAACATGCCAATGATATACTTTTTATGTTTAAATGAACGTGTCTTTCTGCAGCAGACAGTAATCATTCTAGCAGATTAGCTCGCTAGCTGTAGTGCTGGCTCGGCCACCCCTGTCGGTCACGTGGCCCCAGCTTTACAGGTTGTAGTGATCTGTTGAGAGTCTCCCATTTCCAGTCTTTATGTTAAGCTAAGTTAGCCAGCTGCTGGCTGTAGCTTCATATTTATTGTGCAGACATGAGAGTGGCATCAGTCTTCTCATCTAACTCTCTGCAAGAAAGCAGATAAGCGTATTTATCAAAATGCAAAATTTCGAGTTATTCCTTTAAACAGTATATCTTTACTCCCGTACATGTTGCATACACCTTGTAGTTGTGTGATTTGTTTGAAAGTTTTGTAACCTTGAAAGTGCATTTTTTTGGAGCGGGCTTTTATTTGTTTATTAGGGAAGGTTTCCCCCAATCCCTGGTGCTGACAAGTATGTTGCACACCCTCTCACCTGCATGTGATCTTGATGGAAATATCTGGTCTTCTATTCACACATACAGAGAGAGAGTGAGAGAGAGCCCTAGCTATTTGCACTTCCTGACTTTGAAAGCTGTCAGCAGGGCAACAGCGGCTGTTTCAGTACTCTGGACAGTTCCTCCACAGAGACCAGCCGAGTGTTCAAACCGGAGGCTCTCACCTCACCCCAAAGTCTGACTGGGGACACCAAGACTGAGTCCAACACTGAGATTTGCCACTTGTGTGTGTGTGTGTGTGTGTGTGTGTGTGTGTGTGTGTGTGTGTGTGTGTGTGTGCGCGTGCGCACACAGATGAGTCCACAGAGTCACCCAGCCCTTCCCCCACATACGCATATCATCCACCCAGAGCCATTCTATCTGTATGGAAATTTGGGCTCCACAGCTGGAATCCCACAAAGCACTGTCATCTACTAATAGTTATTATCTCTTTGGCCTGCTCCCTCACAAAAACCCTGCAATACAAACACATCACATCTTTATGGTAATGCCCTACAATACAGCCCCAAGCTATGGTGCATAGACCTTTGTTATCATTACGATAATTCCCATTCTCACTTGACTCCTCATTACACCATTGAAACTGCTCGGGGTTGGATATAGACAAATTCCTGCATCTTTCTTTATTACACTGTAGCATACAGTGCTGATACACAAAACTTAAACTCCCTAAATACTCTGTGAACATAGTGAGGCAGTCGATATAATGACAATTAAGCATAAGAGTTGTTTTTTATGAATTAGCAGTAGAGAGGCCTGCTTACTGTAGTATATGTGCTTATTTGTTGTAGATAAGGTGAAATAATAAGACAACATCATCATATATGGACTTTTGGTGTAATTGTATCATGACTATATGATTTTATCATGTTATTTTTACAAAATTCTGTTCCTAATTAATAATTCCAAGCAAATTGTAACAAAAATGAGTTGACAAGAATTAACTTAAAATCTCAACAAAATGAGTTTAATCATATTAGTCATATTTGAAGAGTTTTGTTTGATCTAATGTAGTGTGAAACAAAGTTTATTGCATTTAACAAAATTTAGATTATTTAAAATGTAATATTGCATACATCTGCCATATCGTGGTGTGTAATATATACTGACATCGGAAAAATATTATTGTTGTGATACTGATTTACCTAGTGGTAAATATGGCTTGATATACCACACATCAAATAAAGTTTAAATAAATACTTTTAGAACAATTTTATGCTTTTTTTTTTTCAGAGGTGAAGAAAAAGCTTCAGGATGATGAATGCGGCCTTGTAGCACATTGTCTCCAGCAAATCCTTAGCATTGTCCTGCATGTTGCATATTTGCACTTGTGACAAACTGTATGTAAGTTTTACTTTTTTTAAAATTTGTATCTAGAATTTTTATCCTTTTTTTTGTAATTCATATTTTTCCCACAAGTCTTTTAGCACTACTTAAAGTGTATACCACATTCTATTTAACTACACATACTACTTGTGTATGCCAGAAAATAACCCTTTCAATCCTTCCCATGTAAAATTTCATCATCCTCATCTTCTTCTCTGATGGGTCTGGGGTCCACAGTGAAAAAGGGCTGAATTTGCCTGAGGTTTTCTTGTCAGGTTTTCCACAATCAAATCAACAGAAGAGCAGGTGATTTACTTTACATGTATGCCATGATGAGCTTAGGGTCAGCTCTATATAGGAAGCATACAGACATGGACCTCGCCGTTGCTGCTCGTGTCCTTGCGTCTCTCCATGAATGCCCACACAAGGCCTCTGGATTGCACAAAAAAGTAATTGCGGAGTGATTGGCACAGCTTGTCCTGTGCAGCCTGTGTCCCACACTTGAAGGCTCTTCTCTGAGCACGCTCATTGTCACACAGCCTTTTAGCACCTTTGTTCCTACCTTCCCCTAGGACCTCACAGCTCACCATTGGCAGATGAGTCCCTGTCTGTGACAAAAGGGTCCCTGCGCTCAGCCTCATTTGATGCAGTGATGAACTCCCCCAACTCCCCC
Source organism: Maccullochella peelii (assembly GCA_002120245.1). Taxonomy (NCBI): domain Eukaryota; kingdom Metazoa; phylum Chordata; class Actinopteri; order Centrarchiformes; family Percichthyidae; genus Maccullochella; species Maccullochella peelii. The sequence continues at coordinate 122,506 of LKNJ01000067.1, read as the reverse complement.
CCCACACACACACACACACACACACACACACACACACACACACACACATATTGCACACCACCTCCTACGAGAAGAAATGTTCCGTTTAGCGGTGGAGGATGTGGGGGTCAGGACCCAGGGGTGGGCTTTTAGGAGACAAATAAACATCAGAGCAGGAGAGGAGTGATGTCTTGTTTACACATTAGCAGCCATTTAGCAAGTCTCACTGTTTTCACTGCGTCTCTCAGGTGGCCTCGCAAACAGCTGATCTTTCTCTTTTGTTGTCTTTTCAGCCCAGAATCCACTCGGGATCAAACACCGTGGTCAGCGGTGAATGATCTGAGCAATCTAAGCTGGTCTTGATTAGGATTTGTGCTGCTCTAACTGACAATACAGCAGTTAAAATAACTCACGTAGCATATACAGTTGCTAATAAATGACTGTGACTGATCCAGTCAGAGAGAGCATATTAGAAAGATCCAGAATAATTAGCCAACAGCACTTTTTTTCCCTGTGATTGTCATCAAACATATTTTGCTCTGCTCTTACCCTTCCACTGTTCATTTTTGTGATACCCAATCAGACAAAAACACACTCACACATACACACAAACTGCATCTTTCTAATACCGTCTAATGAGGTGATGACCAACCACTTGTTATAATTGCTTCAGTCTCCTTTTAATTTTCAAGCTTATTAATCATATGTAGAGTTATTTAAGAATGCATAAATTAATCTTAGATTAAAAAGCCTATCAAAGCCTCAAAACAATTAAAGAGTAAGGTAAGATTTCCCCTGGGCTGGCACTTTTATTTTAATAGAGTGTTCAGGTGATTATCATACTTTGATGCAGCACTGTGATTAATGCAGACACAATTTTAAATGAGCTGTTCTCTCTTGCACAAAAAGGTAGAATAAGCATGAGTCTGATAATGACCTTACTGACTTTTTGGGTACTTTTCTCATTTCCTCGACTAGGCTTGCTTGAAACCATTCATATTACCCCTATCCCTAGTGAATGAGTGTGTGAATGTGACATTTAGTTTGAAAATATGGATTGTGTGTTGCATTTTGAGGGTTTATTTGCAGCTGAACATTTTGGGTCATTTCATTCCAGTTGGAGTTGTTCACGCTGTTAATAAAGCTTTGAATTTATCTAATAGCAACAATGACTTTTAATCGATATGGTTATGTTGACAATTTTTGTCAGGCCATACCCGCTCTGTGATCGATAGAGGAGATAGCTACATGATTTGAATTTGGTTGCTCTTTCGACGTGAGGAGACGCCTCAAGTTGGACCACCGTCTGTTCACTTATGTGGACTTTTGCTCTCAAGCGGGAATGCGTTTTCATATAAGATTTATAGGTTATACTGCATGTTTTTGACATTTATCTCAGTTATAAAACTTGTTTAATCCCAAAGGCAAAGACAATTAAAATTGTAGGCGTTAAGTCAGTCTTACGTAGGCTAAACGTTTCCCATTTTAATTTTTAGATACAAAGAAAACAAATAAAATTGATATTGTTCATCAGCAATTTGAATTTGATAACTGTTTAGGATCAACTTATTGTTTTAATAGACCATTATTTTTATTTCTAAATTACTCAGATATATGTAGCCTATGCTGCCTGCACTCAAAAGAGCAATGATCTTCCTCTCTTAAAATGAGTGAATAATTATGGACAAATTATCATTATTGCTGTACAACTCTGTCCCACTGAAGTCGATAGGACCAACAGGAACGTGTCCTGTTACCTTCATCAATATTACATCAGTGCTTGGCGCCGTGCGTGTGCCAGATGAAAATGATTGACCCAAAGCTTTATTGACTTTAAAAAGTTAAATGTCCGTCGCTTATGGCGCAAAGCTGTCCTCATTGTTCCTCTGTCTGGTCTTTTTTTTCTCTCAGCTTGGAGGAAAAGACTAAGCGCAGATCACACAGAGTGACCTTTAGAGCAGCTGGTTATTGTCAAAACGCGTGTAGGCGAGGTGCAGCTTGTAAACGATGAATCCGTGGGAACCCAGCACGTGCTGAAGGCCTTCACGCCTTATTCATCTGCGGGCCCTGACTCCACGCGCACAACAATGTGTCGGTGGGTCCCTGCTGTTTTTAGCGGAATGCCAAATCCCACTGCAGCCTCCTCCGTGCATAATGCCAATAACATTGCGGGGTTTTTTTTTTTCAACAGGAAAGTGCAAAAGAATTAATTAAATGCATTATGGTCGACACAATAGGCTGCAGAGTAATGAAAGATTAATGTGTATGTTTTCTTTTTTTAATTTCGAATTTATTTAAACATACGGGCCTATAGGTTGCTTTAAACAACGTGTTTAGTTTAGTTTTTATTTAATAAATCCCCCCCTTTTGTAGACAACACTTTATCCATATGTGTAGACCTGCAGGCTGCTATAAGACAGAACACTCAAACCGTCTTCATTGGTCATGAATCCATAGTTAATGCAGACTGCCTGTGTGAGTGGGAGTGCCTTTGCCATAAGTTTTGCCGTCACTTGATTGCTGTCGGTGTCGTAGAGGGGGCTGTACTACAGTCTGCCTGCCATGTGGACACTGCTGCTGCTGCTGCTGCTGCAACACAAACCATCCGCACACACAGACAGTGGAGCAGAGAGAGAGAGAGGGGAGGACGGTGAGCAGGAGGGAGGCGGTGCTGCATGGACAACTGCGTCCCCCTCCTAAAGCAAACATCTTCACATCCTCCAACACAGACTAGACTTTTAGCGCGATCACAGCTTTCTCATTCACGACGGAGGGAAGCTGCGCGAACATTTAAAGGTGAGTTTCTGGAAACTGATTTAGACAGTGTGATGCAGTCTGTTTTTCTGTTCATGACTTCACTCCATCCATTACAACGCTTTTTACGCTCACTCTGCTGAAATCAAAACATTAAATTGCTTCTAATTTAAACCTGCAGACACTCTTGTGTTAAAAGTTAAAAAAAAAAAAAATTTAGGCTAAGTGGAGTTTTAAGTGCAAAGAATATATAATTTGCCCATGAACATTATGTCACAAACATATTGCTTAATAAAGGTCTGCTTTTATTCTTATGGGTCTCTAAAAATAAAAACTCGCGTCCATGTAACTTTATTAGAATGAAGGCCTGTAATTGCCTGTACTCTATGTTTCTATTTAGCAAACTGAACTACCTACTGTGAAATAAAATAAACTTACAGGCTTATTATAAAGCTCTACTTGAAACTCACATATTAATGTCAAATATCGTCTCTGCAGCTTCCTGGCCTCCAAGGATGGACTCCATACCTGCAGGGCGAGACTCCAGCTCCTCGCCAAGCTCCAAACAAGAACTTTCCTACCCGAGCACCAAGAACCTGAAGCCCAACCAGGTCGGGGAGACGGTGCTGTACGGAATACCGATCGTGTCTTTGGTAATAGATGGCCAGGAGAGACTTTGCCTTGCACAGATATCTAACACCCTGTTGAAGCATTACAGCTATAACGAGATACACAACCGGCGTGTGGCGCTGGGGATCACCTGCGTCCAGTGCACTCCTGTCCAGCTGGAGATCCTGCGGAGAGCCGGGGCAATGCCAATCTCCTCCAGGCGCTGCGGGATGATCACTAAACGCGAGGCCGAGAGACTTTGTAAGTCATTCCTAGGAGCTCATTCGCCTCCTAAACTTCCAGAAAATTTTTCCTTTGATGTGTCCCACGAATGCGCCTGGGGGAGTCGAGGCAACTTCATCCCGGCCAGATACAACAGCTCCAGGGCCAAGTGCATCAAGTGCTCCTATTGCAATATGTATTTTTCTCCAAATAAATTTATATTTCATTCGCATCGCACGCCAGAGTCCAAGTACACGCAGCCAGATGCAGCTAATTTTAATTCTTGGAGGCGGCATCTCAAATTAACCGATAAAAACTCCCAGACAGATGTATTACACGCATGGGAAGATGTGAAAGCCATGTTCAATGGGGGCAGTCGCAAGAGGACGCTGCCAGGCTGTGGGTCAGGGTCCAGCTCTCCGTTAAAACAACAAGGACCCAATCGTCCCCGAGAGTCACCCGAGATACCTGCAAAAATCCTCAGCTGCGAGGACAACCGGGGCAGCATGACGAGCACGCGCAGCTACCCGGTCATCCCCGTGCCCAGTAAAGGCTTTGGGATGCTGCAGAAGATCCCACCGCCGCTCTTCCCTCATCCGTACGGGTTCCCAGCGTTCGGCCTCTGCCAGAAGAAAGACGACATGATGGGAGAGCAAAGCAAAGCGGGCCTCCCGGGTGTCCTGTGGCCTGGTACCAAGGACAGCGCCTATCACTCCTTCCCCATGTTCTGGCCCGCGGCGGGCGCACTGCCCATGCCTCCGTACCCCCAAACTCAGCACAAACCCCCACCAGAGCTGCTGTGTCCACCTAGACAGGCTGACATGGACATATCTGAGCACAGCGACCGGAGCACCAACACGTCAAAAGACAGCATGGTCGAAAACGAGCGGTGCTCCAGCACTCAGTCCACGCGTAACGAAGACGACAAGTCCGGGGACGAGGCGAGGCCGCTGGAGGGGATGGCCCTTGTTCCCCGGAAAATCAGCTACGTCTCCGCCTTCAGACCCGTTATTAAAGACGCTGACTGCATCGCCAAGCTGTACGGCAACAGGGGCGCTTACAATGGGTGTCGCACCGGCTATTTATCGCCCGATTTTTTAAGTGAGAGCTCCAGCTACCGGTCCATGTCCCCCTGCGTGGACAGTGAGGGCGAGCCGGACGTGGACGTGGAGACAAATAAAACACCAGAGGAGGAGGAGGACTCCCGGCCTCTGTCCTCTGTGTGTCCCCGGACTCCTCCCGGCTTGGCTCACAGTGTTTCACCGAACGATTCAGACTCCAAGGGCATGCAGGAGAGCAGTCTGGTTGACTCCCAGAAAATGAGCCTACACGTGGCCCAGTCCTCTGAGAGAGAACTGCAGAACAAGCAGTTATCAGAGACCCACATAGCTGCGTCTTTTACTGAAGTGAGTGACTTATAACTGAGAAACACTGGCGAATAATACAAGCTGTAATATTTCACTAAAGTTTTCTGCAAGTGGGTTTCTTTCCTTGACTTGTGTGTATCTTTAAACAGATAAATCTCTGTGTTCTTGTGGGGAAATTTGTCCTTTATGTTAAAACAGTGTAACAGCAGCAACAAACAGCATGTCCACATTTACAAAAAAAAACCAAAAAACAAAACATAATTCCTTTGAATAAAAATGTATACACCTCAACTTAGAGTATATTTTTAATTATTAATTTCAGATTTTATTTTAATTCATTATAATTATTTTTACAAAAGCCTCCTGTAATTTTAAGAGCTCAAAGAAGTGGTGATTCTTTCTTCTTTAGGTGTACTCACCGGAGAGGAGTGAGCTGCAACAAAGGAGCAGTCCGTATCAGTTCAGACCTGCGAATTACCAGAGTGGAGTACTTACAACAAATGGTTAGACTTTTTTTCTGCTTTTGTTAAAACATTTAGTTGTAAAAAAAAATTTTAAAAAGCCGAAGAGGGGGTGAAAATTACATCGATTTATTTTCTCTTAAGATGAGAGTGCAAGTAAAGAAGAGCCGTCTTCCACAGTGGAGGAGATCGAAACGAAATCTTTTAATGAACAAAGCAGCGAAGAGAACCAGCGGGAGCCGGATGAAGGTAAGTTACACCGAGGTCAGCGAATAGGATTGTTTTTGTGTGTTATAAGCTCTGATTTAAGAGAGACGAGTCTACTTTTTTCTTTTTTTTTGCTGATAGAGGAATATCATTTATTTTCTGTGTGTTCAGGCGAGGACGCGCCAGCCAGAGCTCTGCCAGCACAAAGAGCCATAGAAAGTCTGGCAAAAGGTAAGACTTACTGTCTTACTGTTGGATAAAGTGATTGACACATAACAAGGCTCTTCAACAAAAAGTATTATTATCTAATACAATCAGACTATATAATAATTAACACTTATTTTTTATTTAAACTAGGTGAGAAAATGCCTTCTATTTCTTTTCTTTTTCTGTTTTTGCCTTAAGGCAGATTATTTGGGATTTGTCTCAAAAAACATAAAGGATGAATATTTTTTTGACTGCAGGCCCAGGAAGACCTGCTCTGAAGTGTCAGTGTAAATGATGATGATGATGATGATGATGATGATGTCCTCATCACTGTCATTAAAAATAGAAAACTGTCCTAGAAGGAAGCTGAAACAAAAGCCTGTACCTTTCCTCCTCAAACATCCTCTATTTCTGTCTGCTTTTTAGAGGAACTACAGAAGCAGCTGTTAGAGCAAGTTGAGCTGAGGAAAAAGCTGGAACGTGAATTTCAAAACTTGAAAGGTAAGGTAAATTCTGCAACAGTGCTTCTCCACTATTTTGGCTTTTACCACCGATTTCATAGACAGAGACTCAAAGGTCTTTTTGGTGCATGTTAAGTGTTCCCCTCTGTCATGTTTGTGATTCAGGCCAAAACATGACCCTTTTCCATGCCACGACCAAATCCACCTCAACAGTGGCATGCATGTACTCTGTCTGCAGAGCAAAAATCTGTTAAAGGGCACCATTCTTGCAAAAATGCTAAGTGCTTCAGGGACATGCTCCCCTGGGAAGAGGTGTTTTCAAAACCTCTTTTAACACAGATTGAGAGGATTATGATTTTAACCTTCTGTCCAAAAAACACCCCTGCATCTTCAGAAAATAGTTCTCTCTGTGGGGAAGAAACTGGAATTGCAGATATTTTGGGGCTCTATTTGATTTACAGAAACACTGATACAGTGAGTACAAATAACTTATAGTTTATATACTAAATATATATGGACATACAGAAATTTTAAAAAGGTTCATGTGAAAAAAAATATCAAAGTGTTTAATACTGTTATAATCATGTCAATTTAAATATCAGAATTGGTATTAAGCTTTTGAATGGCAACACAATGAAAAATGTTACAAAAAACAACCCCAAAAAAAGTCCAATATCTGTATCCATGTCCAAAAGAAGCAACTGGCTATATGGTGTGCGTCGTGTGAATCTGAGGTGAATTGTAGGACAAAAGGCCACTCACACGCTGACTGCTGCATATTTTTAACTGACAATATCTCTTAAACAGTCTCCACCGTCTCTCCAAAACGCTTAAAAACGTCTCACCCACCCAACTCTTTTCACACTCTGTTATGAGAATCTCATATCAAAATGGAGAATGTATGCGCTGCACAGAACTGTTCGTACTCAGTGGGGGAAAAAATCAACAGTATTTCCCAAAGATGTGTAAAATTTAATTTGAATTGTGCAAAATCTCAGATCTCCAGAAAGAGAAAAACACGGGACTCTGTCATGTAGTAAAAAGGTAATTAAAAAGGCTTTATCAAAACGGTTACATTACTAGAACAATATATAATATAATATGTGTGATATCTCAAATATGACCTGTTGTGTGTTGTTTAAAATTATATTTATTTTGTCTCACCTCTGTGCAGTGTCTATATGTCAAAGTAAAAAGGACAAACTATAAAATCAATGTAAATTGTTCACATGGTTGGGTTCTCTATAAATGCACATTCGGAGAAAATGATTCAACACTTCAGACTCTTTAAGTTGTATTTTGGGGTTCTGGATATTATTGACCTATCATCCCATCAACAGATCTGACATCAGTTCCCAGTGATGTGGCTTTCTTAAAGCTTAACTTAAAGATGTGTGGTGGACTTTACTTGAATTCACAAATACATTTTTTGTTCTTTATGCATTCCTTGGTTGTATTTGGATCCAGCAATTTGGATCATCTAGTGACAAGACAGCACAACTGGTTTATCTGTAGCGTTGACACTTGGTGCAAATGCCTCCGTTCAACAATTATTCCACATTTTTATTCCACACGATACTCTCTTAATTGCCAATAAGGTGGACTGTTAAAGGATCAAGTCTAATCTTAGTCTGCAAACAAGACACAAATAAAAATGTTGATTACAACATCAACAAAAATGTCTAAACAGGTCCTGACAAAGGACATATTTAGATGGTTTAGTTTGAATAAAAAGGGATTAAGGTGCTTTTGCAAACTATTTTCTTTTCATTTACACTTTATAATTTAAACTCTCATTGCTCCATTTTTTTCTGAAAACCAGCAATGAGAAGTTTTAAAAGAAGTAGGCGCCTATAAATAATTTACACTGAATTATTTTAAAGCAAATGCAACTTCATAATCTCAACTATAAAACATAAATTTAAGTTTTTTCTCACTATAGCATGACATCGTGTTTGGTACAATTAGATCCTTGGAGTCTGTGCACAAAGTCAGTACAGGGTTTCTCGCTTTATCTTGAAAACAGCGCCCTCTAGAGGCAGGTTGAAGCTTCAGACCGCATTTATCAATCTCCTAAAAGCAAGAATTTATCCATCTTCATCCATCTAAACTCACCTTGAGCTTTTTGTATATTTTTCATGTTCACATACATATTTATGACAAATGTCAGAATTTACAGCTGTGCAAATTAAAAAGTATTTTCAGTATTTTAGGGGGGTGAAACTGGCTAAATTAACGCTTTTTGATTGTGGAATTATGTTTTTATTGAATGTGGTGGTGGTGGTGGCGGGGGTTTAATAGAGGCCACATCACTGACTCAAATCTATACCTGCCATTTGTTCCTCAGATAATTTTCAGGATCAAATGAAACGGGAACTTTCCTACAGGGAGGAGATGGTTCAGCAGCTTCACATCGTCAGAGGTGAGACAAATAAAGCAGAGGGAGTCGATACAGCAGCGCTGCGATATGCCTTCAATTTCTGCCGTGGATTTACAGATTTACTGTGACATATTTGCCGACGTGATTAATGGTGCTCAAAATGGTCTGTGTATACAGGAGATCAAAGATTTGTCTGGGCTGTCTGTCGGCTCACTGTTTTGATACGTGAAGTTGCCTGTTAAATTCACGTGAATCACTTACGTGGGAAACGCTTCAGATTTGACCTGCTTTTTCTCACCATTTTTCTTGTGATCAGTTTTTAATTTCCACATATTAATTAAACACAGACACGGGCCTATAACCTGGTGGAAATTACAAATAAACATAAGATTTCTATCCACGATTTAAATTGATTACCAGTGCTCATCTTCATCATGCCTTTTATGTCTTGGTTATCCGGACACTTCGTGCAACGAGTTGGACGAGAAAAGAGAAACTCGTTATGCTATTCAGAAGTTATAGTTAAAGTAATTGTTGTAAAGTTAGGTGAAATAGCAGCCAAGATGATGTGCAGGTTACATTTCTGCATCCAGAGGCTCATAGACAGACACAACTGCCATATATATATGGCCTTGAATCAAATCAACTCAAACGTGCCTGATGCAAATAAGTATTTTGTGTGTTGTACTGTATATAATATTTGTATTGCACAGGCTATATCATTTTCAATAAGACAGATTTACACTCAGATGCATGTACACTATTGATTGTTGTATCTCCTTCTTCTTAGAAGCTCACGACGCTTTACACCATTTCTCGTGTAAAATGTTGACTCCTCGCCACTGCTCCGGATCCTGCTCCTTCAAATCTCCTCTGCTACCACCCTGAATCAGATTACTACACATTTATATATAACAGAGAAACAAAGGACACATCCACAGCTTCTGTCAAACCATGGGGAAACTTCCAGGGACACTTGTAATTACTTGTAATATTTTAAAATTTGTCCACCCTCAGCATTTATGTAACCATCTTGCATACGGTGACATTTGTTTTACTGAAATTATATCATTGATGATATTTATTATTTGTGGCAAAGTGCAATGAGAATGTATGTATCTTGTAATAGTTATAGGTTGTTATTTCGTTTTTTTGTTGTCAATAATAGCAGCTTTGACTAGCCAATTCATTGCTCCTTATCCTCTCAGTATTGTGAATTAGCCTACTAGGCCTACTTTTGCTGTGTTCTTCTTTGCAGGCCAATAGCTTACTTTGGATGTTATGCACTTTAAACGAGTGATGGGAATTACCATAAGAAGCTTGTGCATTGAAATAGGCCTACAATATAATTATTTGTAGTGGTCAGACCATGCCTATTTGTTTCTGAAGACTTAAAAAAACGAACTTAGTAGGCTAAATTAGTCGCCTACACCCGCGACCTTGTAAGTAGCGACATATTCTATTAAGAGTAGCCTATTTGTTCATGTAATATTTGTTTTCATCGCTAATTAATAAATCATTTTATTAAATGAAATGTGGATTCTTGCCCTCAGTGTTGTCAACCTGCAGAATTCCCTTCTTATGAACTGTATTCATATTAATTTTTGCCCATTTATCTTAGGAGAAGCACAGAATTTGCTCTGATTTTGAATTTAGACCTATGTGAGTGCAACCTTCACCGGTGTGTGTTGGATTGCTGATGCTGTATGTTGTACGTTAAATTAGCGCCAAAAAGAAGGAAGATATCCATGACAAAACACCTTAATTTAAGTTTGCTAATAGGCTGCACCATACGAAAAAAATGCACCTAATGATTATTTTCACTGTTCGCTTGATTAATCGATTAATTGTTTGGACTAGGCTATAGAATGTATAATAGTGGGAAAGAGCCCAAGGTGACAAGTTTTTCTCGGCCCAACAGTCCAAAACCCAAATAGCCTATATATTTAATATTCAGTGACATAAAACAGAGAAAAGCAGCAAATCTTCACATTTAAGGAACCAGCAAATGTTTGCCATTTGTGTTTTGTAAATGACTTAAACGATAATTGATTTTCATTATGGTTGGCCATTAATTTTCTGTCAATCGAGTGATCAAATAATTGATTAATCGTTGCAGCTCTAGGTTAAATGGAAATAAAAATGATGAAACGCTAATTTACACCTTGGATTTTACACCTTTACACCCAACCAGTCAGTTTTATATAATACCTTCATAGTTTTATTTGTGTGTATTTTTGTACGAGAAGAACGAAGTCCCTCAAATAAATGAAATGGGATTTTAATAGTCGGCAGACTACCCCTGTGTCGTTTTCTGTGTTGCGGCAGCGCCCCCTGCTGTCTGCTGCGAGGAAGCGACAGACTATTTTGAATTGGCTCTGTCCCTTGAGGATGGCTGTTGCGCATGCGCGCCTAATGTAACAAGATGGCGGAGAGTGCGGAACTGAAGGTAAAGCGAGTCCCTACATTAGCTTGACAAATAGACGTTTCACACAGTGAGATTTGAATTTGAAATCCTAGGACCATCGTTACTTGACAGTAGAGACCCGAAGAGTATTGTTATCAAAGCATATAATACAAAAAAACAGCAGGGCAGTGGAGACCAGACAAACTGTTAGCTGGCTGGCTAGCTCGCTAGCATTAGCTTTGTTATTGTTGCCGACGTTCCGTTAGGCTGCCTCTGCTGTGCGGCTCACCTGCAGATAAGGCCATATATCGCTTTTAGTAAAATATGAACACCAAATTCATGTCAGCGATTTGAACCCAACAGCACTGTAGTGTTATCCACCTGACGTTATCAGTGGTTCACCGGGCGGATCGCAATGTCTTTTAAAAACGGGCTCTGTCTATCCCCTGGAAGGCAACCGCAGTTTAGCTTCCATTAGCGTTATTTCTGATTAGATGTGATGGTAACGTTAGTCCACGAAATATAGTCACTATCCTCAGCCTGGTTAGCTCTAATATAACTCATGTTGGCGATCATTATTTAAACACACGAGATAAAGTAAATACTGTAACATAAAGTTTTGTTTGAGTCAGATTACACCACCATCATATTGGCACTGTTAGCTAGTTTATGCTACATCTACGCTGTCCCCTTCCACCTTCTACCCTCTTAATGTTGGTAATTACTTATTAATTGACAGAAAACACATATAACTGTGAACCGTTTTCGTTTTGATATGCTCCCTTCCTAAACGAATCTCTGTACATAAGAACATGAGTACCTGTACAATATAATGTAACATAATACAATGGCCTTACAATAAACACTACCTTTGTGGAGTGGACTTTTTTTTCATTGCCTGTGTGTCACAGAGGTGTTGATCCAATTCTACGGTAATTTGTAAGGTTCGTGGTGTTACTTAAATTGACTTAATTAAACTGTAGGGTGTTTGTTATTTTGTTGAGAATAAAAAAACTGTGACATAAGATTGTATTATATTGTAAGATGTTACTGTTTTGACCATCTCTACAGCAAAATAACAGGACCATCTTATAGTATAATGCAGTCTAATACAACATCACAGACTTTATCAAAAATTGCCAGAATTAACACCTCTCCGACACACTCTCAAGAAAAAGTCTCTCGTGTATTGGATTCCTTTATTTTGTACAGATACTCATGTCATTGTTACCACACCCTGGCCTGTATTATCACTTGTAGCATATAGAGATGCTTTATGGTCTCTGCTTCTAGCCAAAGGGCTATCTCTGCCGAAGTCCTCTCAGAGTGGCTGTGTTTGTTAAATCTACTGTATGATGAAGCTCTTAATGTCAGCCTTTTATTTAGATTCTAACTGGACAAAAGCCAAAGAAATTATGTTAGTTTTCCTGCTCCAAGCATATCTCAAAAATGAAAATGTTATGGGTGTGGACAATTTGCAAGCTAGTGAAGGATTTTAATGATTTAAATAAATGAGTCAGACATGCTCTAGTATTCAAGTCAAAATGAGAAAAGAAAACTTGTTTCTTTAAGTCAGAATAGGAAAGTGTGTTTTCCAGGGTGTAATAGACCGTTTTCCCCACTCTTGATTTTTCACCAGCAAATGGTAATGAGCCTTCGAGTTTCAGAGCTCCAAGTGTTGTTGGGGTATGCGGGACGGAATAAGCACGGGCGCAAACACGAACTTTTGACCAAAGCTCTCCACCTACTCAAGGCTGGTTGCAGTCCTGCAGTGCAGATGAAGATCAAAGAGCTCTATAGACGGCGCTTCCCAACCAAAATGGTTTCGCCAGTGGACCTGGCTATGCCTGTTCATTCTGCCTCCAGCCTTGCCCAGCTGGGGTTTGACAGTCATGGCTCCCCATCGCCTCTGCTGCCTGTTTCTTTACTTGGGCCTAAGCATGAGCTGAGTCTGCCTCACCTCCCCTCCGCCCTGCACCCTGTACACCCTGATGTCAAGCTCCAGAGATTGCCATTCTACGACGTGCTGGATGAGCTCATTAAGCCAACCAGCCTGGGTGAGTCCAGCACGTCCTGCTCAGCTGTGTGTAGTGATAACACTTCTCCCTCTTGTACATACTCATAGAGCATTGTGACCACATATATCTGAACCATGAGTAAAAGTTCAATATGAGTTGACACTAGTAGCTAGTGATTTCTGTAGGTTTCTCCTCTGACTGTCATGTTCTGTTCCTGGTTTCTTTCTTCGTAGCTTCAGACAATAGTCAACGGTTCCAGGAAGCATGTTATGCCTTCGCATTAACACCACAGCAAGTTCAACAGATCAGCAGCTCCATGTAAGTGAGAAAGCTCTATGATGCGCATGGCCTTCAGCTGTCAAAGAGATGAGAGGGAAGAAGAAACAATATTGTAACTACCAAACCATTTTTTTCAATTCACTGTTACTGTACATTATTTAGAAAGCAGGTGTTGTCTGACACAGCAGGCAATAAGAGTAAACTGAGCTGTTTATTATATTGTGTGTTAAACTTTTTTGACCAGCCTGTCCTGATTTCTCTGAATTCTTTAGGGACATATCTGGGACCAAATGTGACTTTGCTGTTCAAGTCCAGTTAAGGTATGTCTAACATACTTTTCTTCAGAGCATAAAGACTTTCTCTTTGAATCAAGATGTCTAATTGTGTTTAGTGAATAGTGGGTCTGTGTTTAGCTTCTCTCAATTTTGAAGCAACCAGAAATAGCCATGTAACTTGTATAGTTCTTGTTATTTCAGTCTTTCAGTGGTCTTAAAACATATCTGCACATTGTAGAACCTTCTTAGTGGTCTTGTCTGGCTTTCAGATTCAGACATCACGTTTTAACTTTTACGTTTTAAAGTTATTTATTAGCTTATGCTTATAAGTGATGATAAATGACAAATATAGGCATCAAGATTAATTACCAGGGGAACAGGTTCTGAGTTGTGTCCAGGTTTAACAATAAACAATAAAAAAATGTGGACACATTTAAGTGGCCAGTACAGGCAAAGTTCAGCATTGGTAAAAATCTTTATTCAAAGCAATTGTTTTATTTTCACCAATGTGCTTAAAGATTTGTTTGCAGGTCAGTTCCAAGGTTATAGATTTTTAATAGCTTACAGGCAAGCAAAGTGTATCCATTACCTCGTGTAAAATCAAACAGGCACACTTTGTTGGCATTGTTTTACTTGAGAATCAATACTGTATGGATGAATGCCATCCTTTAAGAAGTGCTCTCCTATATCATAGATGGAGATGGCTGTACTTGACACAACTGAAATGGTAAAATAAGCAAGCAAGCCAACCTTTTTGTGAAAGTGGCAACTTGACAGACACAAATTGCTTTTGTCATTTGTCCCTCAACATTTGAGCTTACCGCTTCTGTAATTTATTTTTTTCATTTTCAGATTTTGTTTATCAGAGACAAGCTGTCCCCAGGAGGATCATTTCCCCCCTAATCTGTGTGTGAAGGTGAACGGCAAACCCTGTAATCTCCCGGTGAGTCCAGACAGCTTGTTGTTAGTCTCTCTTGTCATATTTTCTGTGTATCACACCACCACTTACTCAGAATCAAAGTCACTGATGTTTGATGTTCTGTCTGCAGGGATATCTTCCTCCAACCAAAAATGGAGTGGAACCAAAAAGGCCCAGTCGCCCCATCAACATAACCTCTCTTGTCCGACTGTCCACCACAGTTCCTAACACAATTGTGGTGTCATGGACTTCAGAAATTGGGCGGGTAAGAAGATCCAGGCAAAACTTTATGAATCAAGCGTCATAGCCCATTCAAGCCGATGCTGTAAAGAGGACATTAGTCACCTCAGTGTGACTTGTTTTGCTCATTATTTTTTTTATCTTGGTTTTGCCAGAGTTTTTCCATGGCTGTTTATTTGGTACGACAGCAGTCATCCGCTGTATTGTTGCAAAGACTACGGGCTAAAGGAATTAGGAACCCCGACCACTCAAGAGCTCTGAGTAAGTTGCCATTTGATTTTGTAGTAAAAACATAGAACATGACTGTGTTGCCACTACATTTGTAAGGGAGTAGGAAATGGAAAAGACTATCACATGAAAGTGATTCTTGATTCTTTGAGGTGTGTTTGACCACGCAGTCACAGCAACTTGGAATTCCCAGAAACTAAACTCAGAACCTAAAAGAGGAACTAAGTTCTGCAAAGTTCCTCAATCCTTTCAAAAAAAAAAGTTCATTTGCTCCCTTGAAAAAGACAATTTGTTGTTCCACTGCAGTTTTTTGCATACACATTGAACTTACATTTTCCTCCATCATATTTTTGCCTTGTGCAGTAATCCCTGTGTGATGTTTCTCTTTACATCATTGTATACTATGTGTATTAATCAAGGATTCATTCTGAGGGAGTTTCAACATGTGGCACACTTGGATTTAACAGTCGTAATTCTTGTATTTAATTTTTGTGTTTTGCTTTTTCTTTCTCACAGTCAAAGAGAAATTAACAGCTGATCCGGAGAGTGAGATTGCTACCACCAGTCTACGAGTCTCTCTTCTGTGTCCTGTAAATACTCCACTATACTACTTAATTTATATATATATAAGTATACTTATTAGCCTGCAGATTACCTGTGGAACCAGTTAGTCAATTAGCCTATTAGTAGATCATCAAAAATGTATTGACAATTCTAATTACGTAGTGATTTTTTAAAAAGTTGTTAACTGTATTTTATTGTGCAGAGAGACAAAAAGTACTTCTCCATATACTGCTTAATTATATTTTTATTATAAAACTAACCAGTGCAGTACTGAGAAATGACATTTATTTTGTGTTTTTTGATTTGTGTTAAAGTTGGGGAAGATGAGGCTGACAATCCCTTGCAGAGCGATGACATGCTCTCACCTTCAGTGCTTCGATGCCACACTTTATATCCAAATGAATGAGAAGAAGCCGACCTGGGTGTGTCCAGTCTGTGACAAGAAGGCACCGTATGAGCACCTCATTATTGACGGGTGAGCAAAGCACTGCATCCTGTGGTGCTAGCCAGTATATCATGATGGTTGTATTTTCAGCATGTAAGGTATAACTCAAACTGCAGATATTTGTAGTGTTTGCCTTAAAGCTGAAAAGTGTGCTGACGAGAGGGCTCTGGCAGTTGTAAACAGGGTTGTTCGGCTAAAAAGTCGAACCTGCCTCAACGCATTGTGACGCCACACATTCCTGGTAGATGACTTTCTAACAGGATAATTATGCAATTTATCTGGTGATTTTTGAGAAGGAGGATGAAATAATTGCTGCTGGGAAAACGTTCGAAAGAGAAGCCTTCTTCGTGGTATAATAAAGCACTGTGCTTTCAAACTCATGGATCTATTGCTTAAATTGACTTTCCTGCATCATATTTCATCATCTCATTTGTATCCAAAGTCCCTACCAAAGCAGCACCTTGTATTTCTTTTATAAAAGAGCTGGTTTGGTCTGAATGCCTGGATAGGAATTGCTAGCTTTAGCTTAGCTTTAAAGGTGCCAATAATACTGTATTTCCAAAATACACGTTTTTTAAGGGGTGACGAAGTACTGAAGCTTATGTAATTGTGGTTGCAAAGCTGCCAAACTGTATTGAAATGTCATGCTGTTTTAACAGGTTGTTCATGGAAATCTTGAATAGCTGTTCTGACTGTGATGAAATCCAGTTCAAAGAAGATGGAAACTGGGCCCCCATGAGGTCAAAGAAAGAGGTGCAGGAGGTGTCTGCTTCATACAATGGTGTAGACAGCGGTATGTAGCTCGCACATTTCAGATTCTTTAAGTGTACTCTTCATTGTGATCTGTGAGCGCGGTGCGAGTTAGCTGTTTCTTTGTAGATTCCTCTCGGACAGAAACGCACGAGCAGAAACGGGGATCGTCTAATGACAACAGCAGGAAAGTTGATGTGATTGACCTAACACTGGATAGCTCCTCAGAGGATGAGCTGGATGATGAGCCGCCTCCTAAAAGGGTCTGTCCCTCACTGTCACCTGTCTCCCCACCTCCAAACAAGGGGTGAGTCTCCAAACCACAAACAGGAAGTGAGATCAACATAAACACATTTATTTTTGGGATGTTTGTGCTCAGCTCTGTCGCTAACCTGATGTGGCGTTGTTTCCTCTCAGAGTACTGAACCTACACAGCCAGGCCTCACCTGTGACCAGAGCTCCCAGCATGCCCCCTGTGGAGACCAGCTACATTCCTCCCCCTCCACCTCTTATCCAGGACTATCGCCACTATTATCACACGAGTGACCTGCCAGGTAGACCTGTCACATGCATTAAAGGATAGGTTTAGATTTTTGTTAAGTCCGTCTAGTACAATAATCATAATCATGTCCATATATATATTGAAAAAGTTATTGATCACAGTAATCATTTGTTCAGTCCGTACTGGCTGTGAAGCAATATGTCGGCAATAGTGCAGCTATACTGTAAGAAATGAGGAACAAAATGATGCTTCAGCAGTCTGAGTTAGCTTAATCAAATTAAAAGTTACAGTCTTTGTTGCACAAAATTCCTTTATGTTTCCTCAAACAGTGTTTACTTGCAGTATTATTTTCTTATTGTTGTGTGCAGACTTCTTGCTGGGACAAAACACCAGCAATGAACCTATCACATGACTACCTAGATGAAGATACCCTCTTGATTTGTCCAACTCAGACTGCCGGAATCCAATGTTAGCTTAAGCTGTGTTTTAGTATGAAATCAGTACTGCAGAAAATGCCCCTGATCTGTTACAGCAGGAGTTTTCAAAGTCATTGTGGGCCCCACCTCAGAAAAAATTGAGACGACTGAATCTAAAAATATGTGTATCGTGTCTTGTGTGTTCAGAGTTATGACTCAGAGAAGGAGAGCTATTTTTGACGCAGATTGTGGCAATCCGGTGCTAAGGGTTTTAAAGAAGCCCACCTTATTTGCCTCCATGAGCTGTGTGTTACTGTCACTGCTGCAGCTCCAGGTGCTGACCGTGTTGGTAAGGGGGCCAAACTACAATAACTAACTGGGGAAGCGTGCCTCACAATTTGAAAACAGTGTAGTCATGTTAGGAAGGGATCACTTCACAGCCAGTATGGACAGATTGATTGAGGAATGATTACAGCAACCCACCATTCTCTCTGTATACATAAGGCATGCAAGTTTTGTATTAAGACAGACTTGACAAAATCCAAACAAACCTGTCTTTGAACACAGATGTTTGTTGCTTGTTAAATCAATTTGTAACTGTAAAGTGTATATCCAGAATGAAGTAAATGGACTGAGTCTTCTTCCTTTTCTTACAGATCTAAATTTCTTCTCCTTCTTCCAAGGAGACAATCAGGTATATTTACTCAAACACCTGAATTTTGCCAGCACCATACTGCAGTTTGTGTATGTTTGGTTGTTGTGTTAATGATCACTCTTTTCTGTCCTGTTAGCATTACAATATGGTGATGGCTGCCGCAGCAGCTGCATCAGCGTCAGCCTCAGAGGACCACGACCTGCTCCTCAACCGTTTGCTGCCCTACAGCTCGTCACAGATGTTGCGGGAGCAGCCGGGCACCCCCGGGAGCAGCACGCTGGCTGCAAACGGAGGCAGCAACAGTGGCAGCACCAGTAGTTTGGTGTCTTCCAGCAGTCTGCGGGACCGCGACAAAGACAGGGAGCGAGACAGAGACAGGGACAGCCACACCATCTCAGGATTGTCGAGGTCCTCGGTGGAAGCTGCAGCGGCAGCAGCCATTTATGGCTCCATATCTGACGTTATCTCTCTTGACTAGATCCACACAGAACTAAAAGACATGGGAGACTTCGAGAACAGGAGTTCTTTGTAAACAAGGAAGAGGAAGATGAAAGAATACAGTGCTATGTACAGAGAGGAAAATCTATTTTCAATTTTACTTATCATATGTATATAAACCTAGGACGCTTCTTGTCCGGTGAGTTACTTCAGTTGATATTTTTCTGTGAATACTGAAGACTTTTTCACACCTCTTCATGTGGTCCTTTGATTATATTGTACCTTTTGTACCTGGTTTTTACAGTTTCGTTTCAATATTCCATATCAATGGCATTATTTCAGTATGATCTGTGCACAGAACCCAATGAGGTGACACCTTATGGAACATGATATTTAGAATATAAAGAAAATGGGCATTGTTATAGATGTACAAAAGGCAAGTCACAGCAAAACAGGAAAATGTGTAACACTTTCTTTATTTTCTAAATGGCATAACTTCTGTCAAAAATGTTTTGACAGCAGAAAGATCTGGCCATTTTTGCCATCACTGTAGATTTTTCTGTAAGACATTCATGCTGTGGTCACCTTATTTTTAAGGAATTATTTATGATGTAAGTTATGATGTATGCTGTTTTTTAAAGAAGCATTCCTTATGCCTCTAGGAAATGTTGCCACTAGAATTGCAAAAGCAAGCGCTAGATCCTTCTGTTGTCATAACTCTGCGCTCTTTTTGCCTGTTTCACTCATATCAAATATGAACAATATTGTATAGTTCAGGCTGTACCTAAGATGCATATAAATTGGGAGTAAGTCAGTATTGTAAGACCAGGCTTTTTAGTGTGTGAATGAATGTTATTAGTCCAGCAAGCAGCCTTCTGTTGTCACATGACACAATTGGACCTTTATACACATCTAAGATTTGCAATATTGTGTATTTTACATCTGTTTTATTTTACATATTACACTTCAAAATATACACAGAAAACTACAGTGGCCAGTCGACATCAACAAATTTCTGCTCCACTTTTGACGAGGCTAGTTTCTGGTCCACTTGAGGTAATTGTTAAATTGAAAGGCTTAAAAACTGTTAAATGAGTGCAAGTGGATTATGACATTTCATGGTGTCTTTTTGTTTGATTTTTAGCACTTGCTTTTTTACAAAAAGGCTGAATGGAGCAGTGAAGCGTTCACAGTTGCAGTAAACATGAGTAGTTTTCAGTTTTGCATGTCTCTGCGAGTTACCTGAAAGCTCATATGTTTGAATGCTATGCTGTTCCTTAGTGAGGCCACAGGATGCATAGCCTTTTTTGTTACGTGTATTATAGGCAACAGCCTATAAGTTAAATGTGATAGCTTAGTGTTTGAGTGTATCACAAATTGCATTCTGGCCCGGAAGTTAAAACCATTGAAGTTATTATGGACGCCTCCCCTCCCTTTATTTCTCTTGACTTGTGCTTACAATTAGGATTATTTATTATCATATATATTTTCAACATTTGTTTGATTTGTGGATATGCATTGCTGTCACTGTATGTGATATTTCTTTTGTAATTATATAATTAATGCTATTTAAGGATGTCATTGTTGCTTGACATGCATTGTAACATTTTCTGTTTCTCTGTCTGTTTTACTATCAGATGATGTCAATAACTCAATAGAGGCTTTGATCATTTTGAACCGCTACAAGGTCTACTGTGCTGTTTGATATTTGTAAGAATTAAACAGATATAAGAAAGTGTAATCTTTGTAGTTGCTCTAAGAACACTCCTGATTCAGGTGCAGCTGATTGGTGCTGTTAGGTTCCTGTACATGAATTGTATGCAGCTCTACTATTCAACAGCATGACCACTATAGAATTGCAATTTAATCTGTGAATGCTGAAGAAATGCTGCAGGCAATGCAGGTCATTGAGAATGTCATGTCCTCAGTTCTGTTTCTGACAACTTGGGCAATTAATTTAAATTAAAATAGGCTAAAGGGATAAAACATTTCTGCATAATGTTCCTTGCAGTGAGTGGAGGTTTTGAAACAGAATTTAGACCATCATGTAGGGAGACAGAATTTGTAAAAACAACAAAAGTTTGAATAAATATAAAAATTTCATTTTACACATTTTTTTTACTTGCTAATACAGTTTTTCCTACAGGGGTAGAGTTGCGCTGGGGGAATCAGGACTTCTGAATCAGTATTTCTAAACTACTCACTAAACTCATTTGATTTCATCAGTCTTTCTGGCATCTGTTCACCTACACACTTGTGTTCAACTCATAGGTCCAATTTGGAAGAGATTTGCTAACACACAGCAGTGATTAAAATGTCAGAAAACGACGACTGAAATAAGACTTTAAATACATTAGGTAAATGACAAACATATTCAAAAAGCCGGATATTGTCCCTACACGTTATTTAGCGCTTGGCATTTCATTTTGAAGCGCCACTTTGGTCGCGGTATTAATGCGTCACCACGGTGATTATGACGTTTTTAGAGAGCGGCGCCGTTTCAGACTGGAATGGGAGCTAGCGATTTTTCCCATATTTTGATAGTTTAATCCGTGAATGGCGCCAAAACAGGACCCGAAACCTAAATTTCAAGAAGGTAATAAGTTGTCTGTTTTCATTTCTGATAGATCTATGGTGTCGGTCAGTGCTGCAGCCGCCGGGAAGGTCCAAAATGTTAGCTAGCTCTGTGGCCGAAACAACACTGCCGCCGTCGAACAGCTAGCGTTGTTAGCCTTCATTGTTGTTTCACAAAACAGGTCTTGATCATTTTTATTCGCCATGTTCATTACATATTAAGCATTTTTCTTTACAACATAGTGTAACGTTAGCAATAGCATACCGGCAAAGCCCATGGTTTGAGTTTCAGCGATGTTGTTAATCGCTAAAAGCAGTAGCTTCATTCATGCAGTGTTAGCTCCTTATTGATTTCACCGCCCACCTCTCTGTTCTCACAGCGAGCTGTTAGCCGAGTCCTAGCTGGCCTACTGAATGGCCAACTGCTGCTGTCATATTATATCAGGTTTATCAACTGCATTGAGTATTAAAAGTACTTCAGTGGTCTTTGTTCGTGTGGCCAATCAACTTTTCTCAAGTAAAAAAAGAAGTAAATAATTTGGTACAGTATTTCAGGAATTAATTGTAATATATAGCATATATTTTTTGGTTAATCATTGAGTTCATTAATTGTAAAAGAAAGACAAAACCCAATTCAAAGTCGGTACCAAGTTACTTATTTAAAATGGTACACACTTTAATGTTTTAATATGTATATATTAAAACACACACATATATATATATGACTGTCTCAAGTTAAAAATTTACTTAATGAACTGTACTGCAAGTTCTCAAACCCAAGTCATGAAGAGCAGAAATTATTAGTCAATTAATTGATTATGGATTGATCATTTGACAGAAAATTAATCAACAACGATCTTGACTATCAATATCAAGTCATTTACCAAACAACATTTTCAGCTTCTCAGTATGAGGATTTGCTGCTTTTTTATGTCTTACATAATTGTAAGTGGAATATCTCTGGGTTTTAAAGGCTAAATGATCAGATTAAGTAAAATATTCAACAGATGAATCAATAATGAAAATAATCTATATTATAATCTAAATAAAGTTTTAGGCTCAGCCCTTCCCTTCATACATAAAGTCAAGTCTGCTACTAAATTAAACTCTTGACTCTAGTCTGACTTAAGTTCATTTACTGTGTGTCTGACTAAAACTCATTTACAAACTTTGATGTAATAATTTTTCTCGGCCATCAGAAAGAGATCAGTATTCGCTGCTGATGTGCGAGACGTTCAAGAATTTAAATTTAAGGTGTAATAATAGTTCAGGCTGTCATAAGCCTCGTCATGAATCTTCAGCGTGTGTGTGTGTGTGGTTTAGGCAGCTTTAAATTTTCATTTTGTTGTACTTGGACTGCTCTCATGCTGATTTGAATTTACCAACACTCTGTTCAGGTGAAAGAGTGCTGTGTTTTCATGGGCCATTGCTCTACGAAGCTAAGGTAGGCTGCCTTAGTTAGCCTGTCTCTCTGATCATGTGATCGTCCTCTGTGTCTCTGATATAAAGATTATTGACAATGAATCATGTCTCTCTTTGCAGTGTGTTAAGATAAACATCAAGGACAAACAAATCAAGTACTTTATTCATTACAGTGGTTGGAATAAGAAGTAAGTTTTTGGTTCAAATAAATCAAGTCATTTACAGTTTGTACTTTAAAGATTTCCCAAGTACTTGATTTCTTTCTTGGTGTTTTATCTTCCAGCTGGGACGAATGGGTTCCTGAAAGCAGAGTGCTTAAGTATGTGGACAGTAATCTGCAAAAACAGAAAGAGCTTCAGAGGGCCAATCAGTAAGTCCATTCTCTTTTTCTTTTTTTTTTATGTTTATAAATGTAACTAGCTACTTTTTTTTTCTTCTAGTAGAAATGGTGTTTTACATGGTAAACATGTTATATGATATTTAAACATTCAGAAAAGGCCTAATATTTTACAACACACTGGGGGACACAGAACAGTGCATTAAATCCAGATGAGGTTTGCAAAACTATGCAGCCTAATAAACCCACTGCAGTCTGTGTGCTGAAATCTCCTGAAAACAGACTGACTGACTTTAATATGAATGATGTAAAAAGTTATTGAACTTTGTTTTGTTTTCTTAATTCAGAGACCATTATGTAGAAGGAAGAATGAGGGGTGCTGCGCCGAATAAGAAAATACCTGCTGCACCGCAGAAAAATGATGTGTGAGTGCAAGTGATTAGCCTGTCACCTGCTGCCAAACTGTTTTAGAAGTGTTATATCTGTTAATGGTTTTTTTATTATTATTTTAACACTTGTCTTTTCTTTTCTTTTCTTTTCTTTTGTAGGAAAACCAAAAAGAACAAACAAAAGCGTAAGTATATCATGTTGTATTTACACAATTGACACTGTTTAAATGCATGAACTGAAACCTTCCAAAATATCATTTAGCAGGTTTTTCATCATTATAATACAAACTATAAATGATCAAGAACTAACTAACTGACTGTCACAATAACTTTGGCATTTCTTTCTTTTTATGAATTAAATAACAGTTCCGTATGCTTCCGGCCCTGCAGCTCCTGGTGCAGGAGAAGGGACTAGTTCAGGAGGAGACCCAACCCACCCTCCACGAAAGAAGAGGGCACGTGTTGACCCAACAGTTGAAAGTGTAAGTTCATAAATCTACTAAGTTGGTGTGTTTTTTTTTTTTTATTTGCCAATTAATGTCAAATAATTCTGAGCTGCAACAAAACTTAAAGAAGTTTAAATCTCTGTAGTTCACTCAGATTTATACAAATGTTTCTGATCATGTGTAAACATGATAAAAAAGCTTATTTCTTTAATCTGTTCATGTCTGCTCAGGAGGAGACTTTCATTAATCGAGTGGAGGTTAAAGTAAAAATCCCTGAGGAGCTGAAACCATGGCTTGTGGATGACTGGGACCTGATTACAAGGCAAAAACAGGTTAGTAACCAGCATCTTTAAAATTTAAGTTTCACCTTTTTCACAGCATTTTATTCATTAATATTGTCACATGTATTCACACTAACATTTTAGTTATATATCCACGTGTTTCCTTTCGTCCTTTTTGTTTTATGCCTTTAGCTTTTCCACCTTCCTGCCAAAAAGAACGTTGATGCAGTCCTTGAAGATTATGCAAACTACAAGAAATCAAGAGGAAACTCTGACAGCAAGTAAAAATACACATTGTTACTTGTCATTTTCTCTTTTTTTCCCCACACTTGCTAAACTGTTGTAGATCACGCAGGCAAAGCGAAAACTTGACTTGCTTATTTATCCATTTCAAAGCTCTGTGGGTCATAGAGATATAACCCGTTTTTCCTCCACTGCTCAGGGAGTTTGCTGTGAACGAGGTGGTCGCTGGTGTCCGGGAATATTTCAGCGTCATGCTGGGGACACAACTTCTTTACAAATTTGAGAGGCCGCAGTACGCAGACATCCTGGCCAACCACCCAGATACATCTATGTCTCAGATCTACGGCGCTCCTCACCTACTCAGACTTTTTGGTAAAAACACCTGCACATTGCTGTAGTGTTTATTATAGAGAAGAGCAGCTTTAATGCAGTGGGGCTTAAAACATCTGTAGCTGCCAAGTGAGAACAGAAGGAGACAGATGTGAAGTAATCTGTCATGATGTAGAATTAGCAAAATTAGGTGTCTAATTTAGTTTTGTACAGTGAAAACGGCACAAGAATTCTGTATGAAAAGTGTGGCATATTGTAGGATTGGGTTATACGTATTGGAATTGTCGGGCTGGCCGAAGTTGGCTCACAGACAGACACAAATATTTCTTCTTTTCACTCATGTTTTTGAGTTCTGACTTTAAAAACCTTAAAAAAAAAAAAATCTGATAATATTTGGAAATTCATTCTGGCTTCCAAGAGAAGAACTTTTTACTTTTGTTGTAAACATTTAAAACAGAAAATCTGTGCATTGGTGTACAATTCAAGCCATCATAACAGCTTCCTAACCTGCTATTATATTATCCTCTTGTAAATAAAAAAATGAAATACGCCACGTCACCTAGAAGTACACACATATTAGACTCAAGAGAGCAGCATGTTTCTTTTAAGTATGTTTTGTACAGATCAGTATTCATCTACCACCATGACCTGTGTTCTGTGCTGTTAAACACTTAATAAATCACCTCCTTGTGGAGATCAGTAAAGTAGAAATATAGAAGAGTTATAAATGGAGAAGGTTAAAAGGCCACACTGTCCTTGTTTGGTTTTCAAAGTGAGAATTGGAGCTATGCTGGCGTACACTCCCCTGGATGAGAAGAGTCTTGCACTGCTGCTCAGCTATCTACAAGATTTCCTCAAGTGAGTATTCACAAAACTGTTTTATACGGTGTATATAATAATGCTCGTATTGATTAATCTGCAGCACAAATTAGTCAAATGTTGCTCCATTCCAGGTATCTTGTAAAGAACTCTGCATCGCTCTTCAATGCAAGTGACTATGAAGTTGCCCCTCCAGAGTACCACCGCAAGGCAGTTTAAGGTTTTTTTTTATTTTCTGAAGCCTTTGTGCGTTCAGAGACGACATTCTTACCTGTCGAAAGGATATGATTTCACAAAAAGCCTTCGGAGAGTGGATTGTGCGAGATCTGTTGACTATTAAGGAAGAATCAGTGCAAGATGTCACAATAATCCCTGGACAAATTCATTGTCTTTCATGTGGAAAGCTGCTGAGTATGCTCTTCCTGTATTGGTATGTTTTTGAGTACCACTTTTTAGTTTCTATGATACTTGTTTTGGCCGGTGTTTACCAAGATCTTTTGAAAAGGAATTTCATCAGGATTATTTTTTTTGTTTGATTGTTTTGGTTCCGATGCTGGCAAAATTTGTCTTGTAGGCTGTCATCATTTTCTAATAAAAGTATTTCATTCTCAAGTTGTTGGTCCGTCTTCGTTTTGAAGCTTATTTCTAATTAGAAATTGCTTGTTTCTGACAAAGGTAGGTTGTCCTAAAGTGAGCATATTGGAGATTTCTTGTTAAATGCTCTAATCTGTTGATGAAAATGCACCCGAGTGGATTCAGACAAGAGTACATTTTGCCTTTTGCCAGATATTTCAGAGAGGGGCCATGTTTGGTTAGTATCTTCAGAAACTTAAGTTCATCAACAAAACTGTACACAGTAATTAAGACTAAAAATATGCAGTGATAATTTCATATCACTCAAAGAGGATCTGATATCAGTTTGAACCATTAAACGCTTATTGCATACTTGCCTTTGCATTTGTTCTAAGTTCAACATAAAAAACAATAGCTGAAAAGAAGCAAATTGTCAAATGATAGAATGCAACATTTAAAAGCCAGTTAAATACATAAAATCTGATGATTGGATAAACATTAAAAATTCAACAGTCTTAAAACTTTTTGAAAATTGGATAAATGACAAAATCTCAAAATGCAAACTTTAATAAATTCCAATTAAATGGTTAAAACTATCAAAATTGGACAGATGTGTACAGCAGTAATAGTTAAATACAATTGAATAAACTCCAATAATAAATTTATAAACTACATTTATGTCCCTTTCTGAACCTTTACCCAACATTTTTACCAGTCACTGTTCCTTAACAGCTGATGATTAAAGTTGGCCACAGCCAGGTCAAAAGGTCAAACTCAAAGAAGTGGAAAAATGGTTCATTGTCCATTGAAAAATTGTCCAAAAGAGCATAGAAATGGCTGTTAGTGACACATTCCTGAGTTAAACTTTAACTCTTAGGGCACATGAAGACACCTGAGCAAAGTCCATTTGCTGTCTGTAGACTTTAAGCTTAAATTATAGTTAAAAGGCAAGAATGAACTTGCATGCTCTAACCACAAACTGATTAAAAGAGTAAAGTCTGATGCAGTACAAACCTACAAATAGGCTAATATTACCATATGAAATAATTATTTGATTGCCCTGTTATCAGAGTATAAATATTATACTCCCACACAGGTATTTAAAATTATTAGACATCTGCTTAATTTTAAATTAAGCATAGTTATGCTGTGAGTTACATGAGGTCATTAAATAGGCAGACAAGAGAGAGGGGGTGGGGTTTTTCTCACACAGCACCTGATTGTAAATGACGGTTTAAGCAACTATATACGTGGCCTTTGCTGTGCGATGAAGCGCCACTGTTTGTTTTTTCATATATATATTTCTTGAAACTGTTAGTTTCTTGTGGGCCGGTGTCACAAAGATATTTTAGGCTGGTCTGTGGTTTTAGGCCGTTGTTCATTTAGTTCTTAGATTAATCTAATGCAAGTTAGACCGTTTCACAAAAATAAAGACTGACTTATTTTAAGTTTAAAAAGTTAGCCTCCCTACCCCTACTAGAACTAAGACCCAGGTCTCCATGGTAACAATCAGTGACACCTGCTGACCAGTGGTACACAGTCCAATCAGGCAACTTAAGTGAAAACAGTTGTGTAGGTGGATTGAAGCTTTAAGCATTAACATATAATTTCAAACCACTGTTTTTAATAATTGTTTTAGTTGAACAGCGTTCTTCTTACTGTCCTGCTGTTGGCCTGTTAATCCGTTCTGTCATAGCTCTGCTGGGATTAACAGGTAATTGTCTGCTCATGTCCCCTCTCTGTCTGGTTTGTTTAGTTAACCTGAGATGTTTGAGTCGAGTCCACACACGGACTGCAGTCTGCTATATTTCAGCTAATTGTGGTTTAGTGACTGCAGCCAAGAAAAAAAAAGACATAATTTATGACTTACTTACTAAGAACTGGACATGGGGTCTTAATTTAAACACTTAAAAGAAACGTTCCTGGGCCTGTGCTGTAGTTCTGCCCCAAAGCTCTCATTACTCCACTTGAAAAATAATTTCAAGAAAAGTGATGAATGTGCTCAAGCTCTGGGCTTACATAGACACCTGTGAGCTTTTTCCTCTTATATTGGCTGAGATTACTTTCCTGCTCTGATAATGTGGATTCATCAAACCAGGGTCTCCTGCTGCCAGTGGAGAAATAACATCCCAGTGATGGAAAGCATGTGGTGCAGTCAGGGTATTTTGTTGAGGAAAGAAATGTAACAGGCTATTGAAACCAGGCCAGAAACCTCTCACCTCTCTGCACTAAAATGTGTTCAGCAGAATCCCCTCCAGCTGGCATCGTTTCCACTGTTGTGACTTACTTGACATGAAAAAGGGTAGCTAAATATTAGTTTCAGACTGATTTGTGGTTTCATCGATGTCAGCTGCTCGCAGTTGTTATGGCAAGAACAATTCAGAGCGTTTCAAGAAGAATCTCTTTAATCCAATTTCCTCCAGCCTTAACCAAGACCATATGCGTTTTCACTGGAGCATGCTCTCAGATCACAGCGCCCTGATGGCTTTTAACAGCCCATCAGAAAGACTGACACGCACACAGGACTCCTCTGCAGATCTGTTCAGGGAGGCACCTCAGTGCTTGCTCCTTACTTGGCTCCCTGTACTGCTGCGATTAACACTTCACACTCTGCGTTAGAGGCAGGGTCACCAAAAGGCCTTCCTCTGGTGCGACGGCTTTCATGTGACCCTGGTGACACGGAGCCTCAGCGCTGTCGTTACCCCATAGATGAGAGAGACATATGCGTGATGCATACAGCTACGGCTAATGAGGCTGGTTCAAGTCTGAGTGATGGTTTCAGCAGGTTTTCCTCCTGTTCTGCCAACCAAAGGACACACTTCAGACAGGTCTCCAGGAACCGCTTGGATCAGGGATCAGAAATGTCCTGACTTCATTGCCCTTTAGGGATGATCATAGACAGGATTAAACAGATTATTTTAGCATGTATGTGTGGTTCTGTTTTATATATTAGAGAAAATACGCTTTTGCTCTTTTGATGCGTTGGTGTAACAAAATCAGTGGTGGAAAGTACATCCACTCAAGTGCTGTACTCAAGTACAATTTTAAGATCCTTGAGTTGTTTCATATTACACTACTTTATACTTCTACATTGTACTTTTTTCTCCACTACATTTTTTTTTACAGATTGAGATTTAACATATGAAAGATATAATCAGTTTAAAATCTGATGCTTTGTTACAGATTAAATTTTTATTTTTTTTTATTAAATATTAAAAATATTGATTATAGATGCTTTAAGAGATAACTGTACTTCTTCCACCACTGAAAAGCACGTTGATTTGATGTAATTCTGTGTGAGAGCCACCAGATGACAGTATTGCACAGAACAGCTATTGAGCTTCACAGTCTTCATCTCCCAGTTACACATATGAGTACTGTGGTTCTCAGTGTACAATTTCTGTGAGAATTTTTCAGTGTTGTCACTGACACTGTTGGCTCATTAAAAAAATTTTCCACAGATTTTTTTTTTCTTGTAACAGGAGCACATAAAAGACAGTCACTCAATAAAAACATTGTCATCCAATCCTCCTCGATCTTCCAGCATCTTCCAAACCATAAACTCAAGACAAACTCCTGCAGAGACAACAAATGTTATCAGTTTAACTTACTGATGAAGGCCATTTGTGCTCTATATCTGTCTTCCAGAGCGTATCCATCTGCTTCAGGCTCTCTGAGGTGAAAAACCGTCAGTGTTTAATGTGGTTGTGAATGTTTCCCCAGACTAGGAGTTAGTGGTAGACTAATTACACAGTGGGCACGCAGCCTCAGTAGCACACTGCTGCCAGAGCCTTGTGTGACTGTATGTCATTAGTATTGGAAAAGTGTGTTTGCCACAAAGGGCTGCGGTCACTCTGAGCCATTAAAACATGAAAGAACATACCCCGCTCTTGGAATTTGCAAGACATAAACAGCCTCTAAAATGGAAAACTACATCTGTGTCCATTTTGTTTTCCTGAAAGGTGGCCAGATTTGGTAATTCTTACTGAAATTCTTTCCAATAACAGAGAGAAGTCCAAATAAAGGGGAAGGACTGTTTGATCCATCTGTTTGCAATGCGGTGTAGTAGTGGTTTTGTGCACAGGATCTCTACTCAGTGGGAGACTAAGAAATTGTGGAGGCTTCAGAGCATGTTGGGGCCTTTACTCAGTTTACACGCTGGGTTTATTGTGTGTGATGAGCCCTTCGCTCAGCTGAAACAGGACCACAGCCCAGAGCAGTGGTGGAAAATAACTAAGTACATTTACTCAAGGAGTGTACTTAAGTACAGTTTTGATATACTTAAAATATTGTACTCTTTACTCCACTTATTCTAAAGTAAAGGATCTGAATGTTTCTTGCCCCAGACTGTGGTCATTTTATTCTGATCAGAGTTTGAATGACGAGAGTCTCGCCTGAACTGTATGAGGCTGTTTCTTCTTTCTGGCACTGTTTTTGCTTGTGTTATTGGGTTTTCTGATCTCGCAAAGAAATGAAAGAGTAACACTATCATTTATGAGAATCAGTAACCGCCATAATATGTAATGGGTGCGTTCATAAAAATGATTTGACTGTATCAAATACAAAGAGCACTTGTAACGGAGTATTTTCACACTGTGGTATTCCTACTTTTATTAAAGTGTGGTCATTTCTTTCTGATCAGAGTGTAACTGAGGAGAGTCTGACCAGAACTATATGAGTCTTATGATCTGGCAAAGAAATTAATTAGTAAAGCAGAACACTGTATTTGTGACAATTAGTAAGAATTAGAATTTAATACTTTACAATGTAATACTTTTTAGAGCAGGGAAGTCCATGGGTTTTCTGTTTCCAATCAGTGGTATTTGAATTCATAGAGCAGTGGATCCCAAGCTTTGAAAAGCCACCAAAGTTGTTACAATTCATCCTGAGGGGGACATGACTGTGTGTAATTTTCATGCTAATTCATACAGCAGTTGTTGAGATATTTCAGTCTGTACCAAAGTGGAGAGCCAACTGACCAACATTGCCATATAGAGCCACACCGCTAAAATGGCTAAAAACCGCAAATGTAGAGGAAAGTTTGTTTAGCTGAATTTTATTTTTCTGCTTTCCTCCACTGTTAATTATTTAAGAGACGCCACAGATTTATATTGTGACCCCTTGTGGGGGCCATGACCCCCAGGTTGGGAACCTAGACTCACAATACAGACCTCACCTCAGCTAGTGCCCAAGTGCATGTGAGCCCGTCAATGAAATAGTTAAATGTTAATTTAATCTACAGGGACCTCGGTATTATTAGACATCACCTTTCCAGAAAATTGAGTTTTCTTTTGATGTTGAGCAGGGATGTAAAAGGCTGAGAACTGGCAGCTCTGAATATCTGAATAAGATAACCCTCCATCTCTCTCCCTCATTAGGCTGAATACTGAGCTAAAACACCTTTTCATGTCACCTTAGTAAACAGCTTAATGTGTTCCTCTTTCATCTGCTATTCCCCCGTATCTCCCCACAGCTTTGATCCATGCCTGAGTGTCTGGGTATGATTGCACCTCTGTGCTGTAGATTTGTCTCTATGTTAATTTAGTTTTTCTGATAAGCCATTTCTGAAGAAAAAAAAACCTTCACAAAATGCAGGGCAGAGGCATCACTTAACCTTCAACACCTCTCCAGAGGGATGAATCCCCTTCCCAGGATTTTGCAGCCTCATGGTTAAAAGAATGTCTCATCTCAGGAAGTGTCACGCGCACCCCCACATTTATCAGGAGACTCTTTTCATTTTGTTTTTCTGTTTTCTTTTTTTTGAATTCATAATTTTACAACACAATATAACATAGAAATGTAATATTACATTATTTATAATGGTGTCAATTAATCCAATATAAAGAAAAAAATAGTAAAACAAAACATTACAAGACAGAAGTGTACAAGACCAAACACAACACTTCATATTGTAATAACTAGCAGGACTACTAAAAATAAGTTTTACTGTGTGGAAGGATGTGAAGAATCAGTCAATAGGTTTAACTCATACATAATTATGCTCTGTCTTTACAGTTTTGTAATATTGTTTTCTTGGCTATGGTTCCATGACCACCTTCGACCAGAAATTTTGGACAGTTTGCCAAAGCCAGAGGGCGTGGAGGTAATTGTCTATGGATGGGACAATGTGAACAGGCGTGGCTTTTGGTAACACCCATGTTTTATAGTTCAGTAACATGGACTGGAATAAGTGGCCTTTGACTGTTGTTACAAGCAGCTCAGCAAAAAAAAAAAAAGTCATAATACAAATAAATCTGTTTCCATAATAGATTTAAACTGTTTTAACCTGCAGAGGGCAGACTTAGCTGAGGAATAAGCAGTTGAGCTGAGAGCAGAAAGGAGTACAAGCTACACTCAGTTACCAGTTTATCAGGTACACCTATCTTAAACTACTCCCATCTAATACAACAGCCTTTCAATAAGCTTATACTTTCATGAAAATTGTAATGTTCACTTTAATGTTAAAGTCATTTATATCTGAGGGTAGACTAAATATTATAAACACCTTTCAATACAACATAACACAAAAAAGCCTCTAAAATGTCCCTAAGGTTGAATCACCTCTCTTAAACAGTTTCAACAAAACTGAACATTATAACCTTCATAAAGGGATTTGGCTAGGTGTACCTAATAATAAACTGGCAACTTGAGTGCATGATGCACTTGTAGTTGCATTGCCAACAAGGTAACAAAATACTGTTTACAGATACACTTTGGATTCAACTTAAACTAGAATTAAAAGTCAATCAATAGAATAAAGTACACAGTATAATAGCAGTTAAAAACATGGTTTTTCTAAATGAATTTCT
This sequence comes from Maccullochella peelii, assembly GCA_002120245.1. Taxonomy (NCBI): domain Eukaryota; kingdom Metazoa; phylum Chordata; class Actinopteri; order Centrarchiformes; family Percichthyidae; genus Maccullochella; species Maccullochella peelii. The sequence goes on along the minus strand of LKNJ01000067.1, from coordinate 89,500 downwards.
CAACAGGACGGGCAGCAGCATACTTAAGGTTTGTAGGACTGTAATGGTGATATCTCATTAGGAGGCCTGAACCATGACAGTTGCATCTCCTCCAACTGTGCTGTTGGTCAGTTCTTGGTTGAGTGATTCCTCCTGACCTCGGCGTGCCACAGCGTTGCCCTCAGTGTTCAAACTATCCATGTTGCTTGTTGACAGCAACTCCCGTCTGGGGCTGCCGGGGATTGGCCTGATGCTGACCTCCTGCCAGTCTGCTGGAGGAGAGCAGGAGAGCGGTTTGGACTGGGAGGAGAGGGAGAAGACGAGAGGAGTAATGAGGAGGGGAAGAGAGTTTCTTGACAGCTTTTTGCCTCGCCTGATACACACACACACACACGCACATTTGGCAGAGTTAATCTTGAGGTTTTTTCTAGGCTTTCCTCCCACACATTTCAGCTGTGTGAGTCAAAGGGCAAAGTGTTCATTTATTAAATTACTACTTTCTTTTAACTTCCAGGTACTTTTTTTTATACGTTATAATTAGTTGTCAGGTGTATAATGACAAAAATATTTTGACGGTTGTTATTTAATTTGCAAGCTGATATAATGGAGTATGAGCTGGCTTCATGTGCAACTGGGTGTGTTGACTACAGGAACAGAAAGCAGTGTGTTATTATAATTTTAGAGGAAAATGATAGGTTCTCTCTGTGCTCATAAATAGTCTAGCTATCATCACAGAGCAACACATAGTGGAGCTAAATTAGCCCAGAATTTTGTGCTCTAGATCAAACAGAACTGGCAGAGAATCAATTAATGATTAATATGTCATCTGTTGATGGTGGCGTTTTTGAATATCAATACAACTCCCCTCGGACGTTTAATCACCTGATACCATTGTGTTGGAACACAACAACAGAGCTTTTGGAAGTGCTGTAGTGTCAGCGAGCTCAAATGTTTTGATCCACCTCCACGATGCTCATAAGATATTCACCGCTCCAGTGGAGAAACATGTCTACAGGGCCCCAACAGTGAGGCATGCATGCAGATATCTGCTCTGTGTCTGGGGTGGGCTGCTGTGGAGATCCCACCCAAGGCAAGGCTCCATTCATGCTGCAGCATGGAGGATGTTATGGATATGGCCTTGACAGCGCACTCTAACCCTGAGGCCTGAAGAGGGACAGGAAACAGTTGGCTCTTGGTCGACTGAAGTGGTGCCTGGGACTTTCCCACATGCCTCAGGATCCTCCTCGTTCAGCCTGGTCTGTGGTTGGAGCGTGTGTCTGCACCACTTCACACCAGGGAGAGGAGGGAGGGGGGACGCACAGGCTTACTGTAGAAGTGGAAGAAAACTTTTCAGAGGGGATTCATTGCCCCTTAACTGGGAGAACAGCATAAATTATTTTCGCTGGCAGATGTTCACAGACCCAAATATGCATGAATTTGAGCTGGCAGGCTTCCCTCAGCCAAACGTACTGGTTTTCACGATGCGTGCAGGAGCAGTTGTTATTCTGGCTGTTTTACAGAGAACATTAATCTGAGCTGTCAGCACCACCAACCACTTTGGTGGAAATTATTTCACTCCTTAATAAGGGAACTCAGGTGTTGTATTACATACGGCGGTCAGGGCAACATTCTTGGTGGGTCTGTCATCATGTAGCTGTTCTCCAACAGTGGGCCTTCTGTATTTGGCCTGTAGCACACTCTGTAACCCAGAGATGAAAAGAATACACTAACTAGACATTAAATGCAACCACTACATCTCACATCCTCTCTGCTGATGGAGATGAAGAGTTCCTCCTGCCAGGAAGTGGGAGAAATCCAATATTATACTGACTTGTCTCTGAATTTCTGTTATTTTGACAACAGGCTGTTTGTCTTTGTTTGTATGTAGCTCTTTGCAGCCAGCCTGATGCGCAACTGTGTGAGAGGTCAGGTTATAGCGGTACATTATTAAAAGTTTAAATTCAGGAGGGGTGTGGACAAAATAAAATGAACACCTGATAATATAATGCTGTCCATTATAGCAAAAACACAAACTGCAGCCTCAGAAATTACCACAGAGTCAACATCTGGGTAGCTGGGCCCGGATGGAAACTGGAATGCATGTTTTTTATTAATTTTTTATTTTACTTTTTTAGCCAAAAAAGAAAACAACAACTAAAACAATGATTGTACATTCAGTTGAGTCAACACTTCTCTGGTACAGTCGCAACAAATATGAAGCATTTCAAGCCAAATTGTGCAGGAATGTTGTAGTATATTGCATTAGTCTGCACATGTGTTTATGACTTTAAGTCTCTATATGTGAGTGTATTGGAAAACGGTTTAGTAAAAATACCCGTCTTAGTGTGCTCTGTGGTCAGTCATGCTGGCTGTGCTAAGCAGTGGTCATTATATTGACTCCGGCATGCAATCAGGAGCAGTTTCCAATACATGTATAGCCGATGTTTGTGAAACATCCTGTTACTAATTTTTATGTGTCTTTTTATAGGTATGTAGTCATAATTGTGTCACACCTGCATGTGTAGCACATAACATTAGGCATTGTATAATCAAGCTATCATCAGTGCTCCAAGATGCAAATAACAATAATAAAGGTAAAGTGAGACAACCTGTAACTGTCACGCTGTATCTAACTGCAGAGGGAGGAGTAACTTAGAGCCTTTCCTACAGGAGGGCTTTGGCAGACTGCCACTTAGTGTGGTCCCCCTGAGGGCTCTTACTCGTGAATCAGAGAAAATGGGAATTACACATATTAAAGAGGGTAAACGTTAGTAATCACAGCACTGGGAGGATGCTTGAGGACTCATCAGGCCCGCTGCTGCTTTTTTAGACACACTTGTTTCAAGGAGCCACCTTGTTTAACAGCTGACAGCAACACTGCTATGGGCAAAATGACACGTTTCAGGAAGGCATCCACCTATCAGATTCTCCTTCAGCACACCTGTATTTACTCTCCAAACATCTCATACACCACACACTGATGGTGTGTACTGCAATGATAACACCATTTGACCTCCTGATCCATGAGTCACACAGCAGCCAGGTCGAGTTACAGCCTGTCGTGTCCGTTTTTGTCTTCTGTCCATTGATATTTCCAGCATGTTTGTCCTACATTGACTGCCTTGTGGTCCCTGACAGAGGAGGGCTTGATAGTTTTGACACGGAAAAGTTTGTTTGTTTGTCTGTCTGGTCAGCAGAGGTCGCGCAGTATGTTTGTTTGCTGGGTCAATTGAGTCCACTTACAGAGGAGGCCGGTGAGGAGAAGTGATGGGGGGGAGAAGCACTCATTAGTGGCCTTTCCTCCCTGTGTGCTCTTCTTCTGGTGGCCAGACCACCAGGCCCTTTACCCTGACTCCCAGATAAGATGTCTGGAATCACTCCACATGACTTAGTGTTGTTGGTACTTTGACAGAAAACAACCCTCAAGGGAAACTCAGGCAACCATAAATATTTAGGCACCAAAGAGCTTTATGGAGTTTGTTGTAAAAGGATTTATAGCAGCCTGGGAGACGATGCATCAGTGTCAGAGGGCTTGAAGCAGCCAGTGTTTACAGCATCACATGTGAATCCTCCCACAACTCTCGGCCAAGCCTGGACAACTGAACCAAATAAGCACTTCAGCACTAGGAATGCAAACACCACAACTTTTCCAAACAGGTTTCAGAAAACAGGTGTGAGCTCGGCGCCCTCTTGGTTGAAAAAGTGTAATCGCCTGCAGAGATGATTCACAAACAAGACAAGTCAGTGGCCTTATATGGACTGATTTTGGAAATGGTGGCTCTGTGCCTTGTGAGGATTTGATACAATTATTCGCTCTATAAAACTGAAACTAACAGTTTGAAAGACAGTCAACAAGCTTGTAATAGATACATTGGGGCGTTAAAGGAATAGTTTGACATTTGGGGAAAATACGTTCATTCACTTTCTTGCTGAGAGTTAGGTGAGAAGACTGATACTTCTCTTATATTTGTCTGTGAATTATGAAACTACAGCCAGTAGTCAGTTAGCTTAGCTTAGCTTAACATAAAGACTAGAACTAGGCAGAAACAGCTAGCCTGGCTCTGTGCAAAGGTAAAAAAAAATCACCTACAGCACCTCTCAAGCTCAGTAGGTTTTACTTTTGCACAGAGCTATGCTAAGCTAAGCTAACTAACTGCTGGCTGTAGCTTAATAGTTGATGGACAGATATAAGATCTTCTTACTCTCTGGAAGAAAGCAAATTAGTGTAATTCCCAAAATGTTGAACAATTGTTTTAAACCTGCAATTACAGCTTTCTTTTGCCACTTGGAGGCAGCACAAACAACACTAATATGTTATCAGCTTTTAAGTTTATCAGGTGAACTTAGCAAACACTTGCTTCTTTACACATCCAACAGACACAGAGCAACATTAACATTCATTTGGAGTCGTGTTTCTGGACACATGGTAAATACTGTATATGTCCAATATTCACTATCCTTTTAGCTCTGTTTTTGGTCTCCACCAACTCCTGAGGGAAGTATCTGGCTCTTGAGCTGCTAAATGCTCCACTATGTTCACAAGCTAGTCGCTAACTTTGTCTGTCTGCAGTTTGGTGCTGGGCAGGTAGCACGCAGTGAATTTTTAGGGCTTTTTGGCTAGCTGTAAAACCAAAACAAAAAGCTGAAAGAGACCAAACCGCCCCTTAGAGCTAAGGGGAACTGAAGAGTCAGGTGATAATTCTCTGTGGGTTCATCACTATGAGCGATCTCTTTCACATACAACTGAATGTGAGCCATTGTTGATATGAAAGAATATTGATTATAGCTGCTTTAAGCCTTGGAGAGCTGTTTAGTATATAAATGTGTTATGCAAAACATCAATTTATGGACATATGCGTCTATAAAAGCAGCTTCCATGAACAGGTGTAAACAAACAATCTTCCTGCGTAGCTGATTAGTTATTTCCTCAGTGGCAATCAAATGTTGCACTGTAACATCTGCAGTCTTGTATCCCCGCAAAACAAATCACTTGTAGCACCAGGCTCTCTCTGCAGCCTTTTCCACTACTCTTCCTTTACCTTCGGCCTCCTCATCAATGTTGCATGAGGTGTTATCTGCATCCCTCTCATCTCTGCCTTCCACCCCAGGTTTTATTCGCCCCGTCTCTTTCATCTCTATCCTCCAGGGCAGCCGGACATCTCGGTCCACCTTCCACGCCACCACTGCCTCTGTTGTCCTCCCTGCTGTCCGTTCGTCTTCCCCTGCTGCCCTACTTCTTCCCAGTGGGGTCACTGGGCTGCTTTGTCCCAGATTGCTGGAGGATCAGGATTCCTCATCATCCTGTTAACTGTACATTTATCTGACAAGACAGAGGAGAGAGAGCGACCCCCGGCATCATTAAGCTTTAATGGACAGCCTAGAAATGAGGGAGAAGCCATAAAAGCAGGAGCTGAACCAGAGTCTCTCTTTAATGTCTCTGATCGCCCTGACAGGATTATTAATCAGGAACTAAAGGAATTTAAAACCTTTGCTCTTGGCTTCCTCACTTAGAGTCTTTAGCTTGCACCATTACATAGCAACCCAGGGTCAGGAGGTCTGCAGCTAATTGGTTCTACAGGGTTTTGAATAACAATGAGCTGAGCCCAATTACTGAACTACAGAGAGGCGGAGATGAGAGAAGAAGGAGGGGGACCCAGTGGAACAGGCACATGGAAGATGGAGGGAGGAGGTGGAGGAGATGGGGGAGGCTGTTTCACGGCTGCTGTCTCTCTCCTCCTCAGAGTAGGGATATTAATGAGATCAGTAAATGAGTGCTGGCAGAGATGGGGATGTGTTGCTGTAGAAAAACAGCCGCCCTGCCCCTGCAGGACCGCAGCAGCAGCTCTTCATTCGCTATTCCATTTGACTCCCGGATTCACACGAAATATGTGCGCCTCATTCTTTTTGTCCCAGATTTTCTTTGTATCTCATGTTCATTTATTAGTGATGTATTTTCTTTTCTTTCCTCCGACACAGGGGATCTGTTTCTGTGGTCCTTTGATAGCTACACTGTATTCCAGCCTGTGTTGTAGAGCGTTTAATGCTGTCTTCAGGGGTTTGTATTCAGCGGTGGCTAATATAGTTAGTCCCAGCAGTTTAGAGGCAGTTCGGCTGTAAATTTATACTCACTCGCATAACGGCCACTGATTGTTTCTTATTTTTGTAACCCCTGCTGCTTTGGTGGACATCAAGGCTTGTTTTTCATTCTCTTAGTCATCCATCATTACATGCTGCTGCCACACATACAGTGGGTAGATTAGGCTGCACAGTATCTGCACAGCGTCTCTCCACTCTAGTGTGTCATGTAGTGTCCCCCTTGCCCTGATATTGCTGATGAAACTGGTTTGGATGGAAGCATTATCAGATTTAAAGAGCTAATTTGTTCCAGCGGCGAAAGCCTTTTCAGGCTGTTGAAGGGTTCTTTTTTTCACTTGGTCGTCCTCAGTATTTTTTTGTGCCCTTGAAACATTGCATCAATGTTGAGCTGTAGGACTTTCAAATTGATCTCTGCTTAAATAATCTCTCTCAAATTCATGAATTTACATTGAGCAATCCCCTCTTCTGAGCATTCATCACTTTCAATAAACCCCGGAGAAGCTGTCATTATGCCTCAACCTCCTCATCCCGCTCTAAACTGCTGTTCAAGGGCTGCAAATTGGAAATGTGATTTAAATATTGCTTGAAATGGATAGCTCATATTCACCTAAGCTCCCCCGTGCCAGGCTCTGTCATGCAATGAAAGCCGAGGATGTCAACTGATGATCACTGTACTTTCTGCGCCATGAGTCGAAGACATTAATAGCTGCTAGCAGAAGGTTTAGCCCTGACCTTTCCAGATCACAAGGCAAACAAAATTCTCTGTAGGCCTGCTACTCCGCACGCTTTTGTCACTTGTTCTTCACTTGGTTGGATTTCTCAGAGATGAGAAGGATTCTCTTTGCTTACATTTTTAATCGGCTATAGAGCAGTGAAATACTCCAGCTGGAATGAGAAGGAGATAAATGCCTTAACTCTAGACTGCAAATGAACTACAAATCCTTGAGCTGGATTGCTGTTCATTCTTCAATTATGTAAGCCCCCATCTGTTTTTTTTCCTACTCAACGGTGTCAGTGTTTATATACAAATGTATTCTTGCCAAACAAGATTTATAATCTCTTTCAACTTTCAAATACAAGCATTAATAAGAGTATGAGTCCATTTTGCCCAGAGTTTTTAAGCAATATAAACATGAAGTAAGCAATATATTCTCTGCTGATGATATCCTGAAAAAGGCTTTGAATATTCATCACCACTGATTGATTGGCTTCATATAGATTTGTGCAAGGCTGTCTTGCAAATACGCTTTTGAAACTCCTTCTCAGCAGTGTGCTTGGATGTGGATTATGTGTTGAATCTCATCATTTTAAAAAAGATTGCCAATGCCATTCATTCCAAACAATCCTCTGAGCCTGTAATGTATTCTGAACTCTTGAATCTGCATATTTGCATACTGTAACAGAGTTGCAGCTGTGGTCTCAGAAGAGTTTATCATTATTTCACATTTATTTTGTCTCCCTAATTACCTAATTAATTCTGTTGTTTTGATTGTGGTGTTTACCGTTTGCTTTGTGGAGGCGTAATCCTGTTCTATTTGTCTGTTTGAAGAAGGAGCAGTCTCACTGAATTATTCATGCTGCGCTCCAGCGACAGCACAGCCGTTTAAATGATGAAGGCATTCGTGAAATCCTCTCTCTCTTTCTCTCTCTCTCACACACACACATACACACTCACTCACTCACTCACTCACTCTCTTTCTCTTTCTCACTCTCGCCTCTCTTTCTCTGTGAGTGCCTGAGGCGGTGGAAGTGGGATGTAAGGAGAGGAGAGGATTTCACAAGGCCCACAAGCGCACCTCAAATGAGGCGATGGGAAAACACGTCCCTCTAATGTGTCTGACCGAGCTTAGAGAGGGCCGGATTCAAAGCCATGTCTAATCTGACACCATAATGTGACCTTTCATCTCCACTTCTCACAGGAAACATAGCTCCAACCTGCGTATTGTACACGCCTGTGTTTGTATGTGTGTATGTGTGTGTGTGTGTGTATGTGTGTTCCTGGCAGGGCCGAGCGCCTGCTGAGCAGGAATGTGGACACTTGAGTCGACACAGGCCCTCTGGAGTGCTGCTGATGTGTCAAAACGGTGTTCACTGATTGGATATCGCTGTGTCATGTGGTGGCTGGGTGTCCACTTCACACCTTCAGCTGTGACTTTTTCCAGTATTGAGGATACTTGATAGAGCACAAAGTCAGCAGAACCGGTGGATCTAGTCGAGGGTTACTGGCATCTGGTTTGACTTTTTTTTTAAGAAATACCGTGTCTTCACCCTCAGTGTGATCTTAATGGTGTTCTCCCTCAAAGAGCACTTCCTCAGAAACACAGGGAGGTGGAGGAGAAAGAGGAGGGAGGTGATGGGCTTCTCCGGGGATTGTCTGTTTGTAGTGTTTACTGCCAAACCCTTAAGGACTTCAGGCACTTTCATCAGCACTAAGTAGTACATAGTACACACATCCCCACCTGTGTTCCTCAGCTTTTAATGTCTTATTTTGTTCTCACTCTTCTGTGCATTTTTTTAAAAACTATATATGACACCTTTGAGTCCCAGGCGGCACTTATCTGTGCCTGTAAGGACTGATTGCCATCTCCTAGTGGCAGCGCACTTCCATTATGCACTCATTTACATGAAGAGGATCCTACACCAGCCATCATTTGTTCGCCACTTCTTTCATTTCTTTCATGGTTTCCCCTGAGGACAGCATTGTCCTTAAAAAGCACAAATCACAACCAGTAGCTCTGGCTTTCCGGGCTGCCTGTTTCTTTTGATGATAGCAGGCTTGATGGACATTATCAGCCGCCACGACTCCAGGCTCAGATAAAGCCTCGAGCATACAGTATGTATGGGTTTTATTTAAAATATTTTTAATGTGTTGTTTTCTCTCTGTAGGCCTGTGGATTCTGCATTCTATTTGATCTGCCCTAAACATACATCTTTAATCTTTGCTGCAGGCTGTGCGAGAGGGAGCGTGTCACTGCCTCTCCACTGAGGTTTCAGGCCTATCTTTCACAGCGCTGCAGCCCCTTTGGGGGGCCTGCAGAGGGCAGCATACTAAACGCAGCACCACCTCCTACAGCAGCTTCTTTACACCTGCACCGACACCACCACCACAACCACCACAGCTATCTTTATTAACATACATCTTCATTAACTCACTAGAGGAATTCAGAAAAAAAAAAGAAATTTAAAAAAAAAAAACACAACAGGCTGAGAATGAAACCATCATGGGCCCGCGGGGTGTTCTACTGTTTGTACTGACACAGAGGACGAGTTATGCTAATTGAGAGTTCTTTGCATAATTAGGGAGAAAAAACTTTATCATTATTATTAGTGGAGAATAGCCAGACAGAGGGTAATTTCAAGTTTCCCAGCAGGGTGCTGCCAGAGAATAGAAGAGAAAAGGACACACTCTCAATGTTATTCCTGCTGTCTTTTGATGCAGGAAGCATAATTCATCTAAGATACTTAGCCTGAGTACGCTTTAATGATGATGACTTTTCCCAATGTGATTTTTCAGAGTATTTTAATGTATTGTCTTCATAGCGGATGTGTTTGCTGTGGTAAATTCGAGGAGTGCATATTAAGTTATCCACCTAAATGAGTTTTTTTCTTTCATGTTTAATGAGCCTTCACTTTTTGCTACTTCTTTTGCGGACACCTTCATGCTGCTCCATGTGCATTGTGGTTGTGGCTCTGGTACGGCTATGTGTAGAGAGCGGGGAGTGTTGGTGTTGTGCATGTAGCGAGATCATGTGTGATATACCACTGCGAGATGGCTGAGAGGTGATGTGGCTGGCTGGCTGGCCGCTCAGCCACAGAGAGCTGTGAGTAAGTGGGCCGTGGTTATAATGGGCACATAGGGCAGTCACAACAAAGTGGTGAATCCATTAGTCCCTCAGCAGGGTTTCAGCAGGTCATTAGGGTTCAATAAGATCCTGCGATATCCTGTTTTCCTCTTCACCTAAATCTGATGATGCTACAGCCAGTGGATGCTTGCATGCAGGAAGTAGTCTTTCCCTCACAGCACAGGGCCTCATGTGCTTGCTTTAACACTGTGAACGATAGTTTATGCCGCAGTAAGTATTCCTATCAAAGGCTTTACAAGGCACTGGGGATTAAGAGACTGTACCACACTCATCTCATTTGTGTCAGGGCTAGGAAAAGGGAGCACTCTAAATGCACGCTGTACCAATAAGCCGTAGACAGCCGTAGAGTGGAGACCAGGGCTCTCAGATGAGGGAGAAACATTGCACCTGCCCCAGTTGTTCTCCACCAACATGGCTGTCTGTGCAGCGCCTGCTTCACGAATGCAGGGAACATTCCCTCGCTTCAAAGGTTTCCCCTGATTTTTTTCATCTCTGTGCTCCAGCCCACGGCCAGAACCACGGATTAATATTTCAAAACATGTTTCTTGCTTGCAACCCCCCCCTCCTCTCTCTATACCTCCCCTCCCTCCTTTGCCACCATGAATCCCCCCCCCCCAACATCATCTCTCACACACACAGCCCATTCCCTGTTCACCACTTACTCTCCTCTATACTCCCCCACACTTCCACCCCCCCTAAACCTGCCTGCCTGCTTGCTCACCGAAATGTGTGATATTTTTCCGTATCTCATGTTTTGCTGCTCCAGTGCTCCCTTCAATCCAATCACCAGTGCGGTATGTTTTATGGATTAATAAGAAATGATCCTGGAAGGTCCAGTCAGGCAGTTGGGGAGCCAATAGCAGAAGGATGAAGAAATGAAACAGAGGGGGAGAGGGGCAGGGTGCCGTCTGCAGTCGAATTTTAATGAGTACCAAGGGGAATATCCTTTTTTTTTCTTTTTTTTTTTCTTGGGGTATCCTTCTGGTGCATCGCTCTAAATCACTGTCACACAAACAAGGTATTTCCCATCATGCCTCTGGTTTGGCTTGGTAACTGTGTCATCCTGTGGCACAGGCGCCTTACCGGCACACCTGCTCTGCTATCCTAATTGAACAGATGATCTGCCAATTTGTCATGTTTATCTTCAGAGGCATTCTGGCGTCAATGCCCTGCTCTGCTCAGCCCCCTCAGAACACAGTGCAGATGTTAGCAGAGCTTTTTTTTTATGACAGTTCTTGTAGTCATTACTGAATAATTCATCACCACATTCATGTCTTTAGATAGCATCTCCAGTATCTTGCTCCATTTTTTTGGCTCCCTCTCTTTTCTTCCTTCTCCAGCTCCTCACAAGGGAAAACTTTATTATTCTCTCCACTGACAGCAAAGTATAGCGGATAAAAGATAATTGCCTGGCTTGACTCAGCCATTGATATGAAAATAGGATTGAAATTATTCACCGTGGTTTAAAGGTTAGTTGAAGGTTATTATTCAGGGAAAGGCGTGGAGGAGAGGAGTCTCTATGTACAGCCTGGTGGCAGGCCTGACAAGACCTTTCTGAAAGGCTAATATGCTGCGCATGCTGCAAAGGCCATTCAATGAATAAACTGAATGAGTCTCCTGAGATCTTAACATTGGAGAAGTCAATTATTTAGCAGCAAATGATGCTCACTCTGTGCATATACATGATATGCTCCAAATAAAATAAAAAAGTGAGCTTGATTTTGAGCACACTCCAGTATCTTTTATTCATATTATTGTTTGTCCTTTCATTCAGCCTTTCATGCATGGTGGAATGTAATATGAACACTATAATGAAGAGGGAGAGGGCTTTCTCAACCAGTTTAATGTATTCGATCCGTTGCATGCTTATAGGCTTGTTATGGTTCAGATGGACTTTGAACACGGGCTTAATAAATCACCTCTGCCAGCAGCCGTCTGATGTTTCTGCTTAAGAGCCGCTCTGATGTCTGTGGTTGGCCCGTCACTACTTACGCCAGTCTCTATTACCATGGCAACTGGGGGGATGTATGCAGGTAGCGTGCTGTAAGCTAGAAGAAGTCATGGTGTGCTTTTTGATAGCAGCCATACAGCAGCAGGCAGCTCTCTCTGTCTGTCTGTCTGCAGGCGGATGGTCCTCTGCACATCTGCTTCTACACTAATATGTTGAGGCTGCAGAGTAAATATTCACTCAGATTCATAATTTAAGTGTTTCTTTACAAAGATTTACAGGCTTATTTTGTTTTCCTGTGTTGCCATACATACTCAGTTGAATAAAACACATTAGATATTGTTGAATTTAAGCTCATGGCAAACCCAATATGGTAGGAATCGTATTTTGTGTACATATTTATAGGAAAACAGATTTCTTGTTGTATTTATTGACAGTATTTTAACAATTAAGTGATGTAAAACAAAAGGTCCCTAATATATCACAATCAGTTTTTAGACATTTAAACCTTCATTTGCAGTTTCTCAGCCTGCGTTGGTGTTACTTTCATGTGAATACATCAAAGAGAAGTGAGATGAGAAGCAGAAATGATCACACTCCTCCTGGGAGAATGCTATAGTTCACACCTCCTCTTCACCTATTTCCTCGCTCTCTCACTCGCTCCATCCTTTTTCTGTCCATCAAGGTTCGGTGTCTTCATCCAAAGATGCAGGTGTGATCATTCACCCACTGCTTGTTAGTCAACACCACCTCTTCTGCTCCTAAAATAGACAATTATTCAAATTTCCTTCACCAGAAAGCCTGACATTTTTTCTTCACAAATCCACAATTTGTCAAAGCCATTCATCTACACTGATCATCTTTAATAGAAGTGTATGAGCGCCTCTCTTTGAAAACAGAAGTCCCAGAATTTCAGGAATGTGGCGTCTCGTTCCTCAGTTGGCTTTTATTTATCAGTGATCTGCCCCCTCTCTGATGCTCCTTTTTGAAAATATTCTGACATATTTTGGCATCAGGTGCTTTTCCTGCTCTGAACGGATCGAATCAAACCAATTTGGTAGCAGAAAACTATAGGGATTGGATAGTGTTTGCTGAAGGATTCAGTGGTGATGAGGTCTCACACAAGTGTTTCCACTGGGGCATTCAGGGGCAGAGTCAGGCCTCCAGTGATGATAGACAGCATGTCGTCGATATGTGTCTGCTCTTTTGTTTCAGGCCTGTAGTAAAGATCACTGACACTGTATCTCCCTCCCTCTTTCCTTCAATCCTCTCCTGCACTGTGCAAAGAAATTGGATCCTGTCCTTTAAAGCTAAGCACTTCAGGATGAAGTTTTTCTGAAGCCCAAACTGCTCGTGTGATTACAGACAGATCGATACCTTGTGGTGTCCCCAGCCAGCTCACCCTGCTGGCACAGGAAATGATGCGATCCATGCGGCTCTGACATTGACAGGCCCCAGAGAGGCGACAGCTTCACTTACTAGAAAAATGCTCTCCTATTAGCTCGGCTGGGTGGCTCTGCCCTGTCATTGTTATGCTAGCGAGGCTGTGACATTTGTGTTATGTGGATGGCAAATGCCTTTCTAATCATCTGCTTGCAGCGCAATTTGAATTTTCATCAACTTTGATGGACAGCTCCTGAAGAATTATCATCAAGAAAATGAAATCTTCCCTGACCCTAAATGCCACGGCTGCTGCCACTCCCTGATGGTGTCCCACAGTGCTGGTGACAAAAGCTGTAGACGGTCGCACAGCATCTCCCTCCAGGCTGCTGCCCTTTAGCTGTTGTGTTGCAGCTCAGAGGTTAAACCTCATGACTTTTCTCACAGTTGTGGAGAGGCCTGGTGTTAGGCCGTGTCCTTTCTCAGACCTCACAGCACACAGACCTCTGCCCAGGAAGTGGTGCTTATATCCATGTCAGAGAACAGCAGCACTTTAGGGCACGTGTTTTTTTTTATGGCTGAGCCAGCGTCTCTTAAACCCAAGCACTTGTATTGACCCACCTCCCATCTCTCTCCTCTCTCCCTCTCATCCCCCACTGTTTCCTTGTTTGAAACAATATAGCCTGCCTGTTGTTATTGATTCCAGAAGATTGGGCCCCGGTAAGTGCTCCTTTGAGTCTGGTGTTATATTAAGCAATTGTTCCAACAGCAGATGACAGGGCTGGGAAGGTTTTGGCTGGCTCTAATAGGCCTGGTATTACCCGTGTGTTAATTGATTGGGCTGCAGAAGGAGGGAGGAATTGGCTGCATTGAGAATTCAAGGCTAAGCAGCAGATAAATAAACACTAACTCAGAACATTCACTTACATTAGACGACACAATTGGTGTGGTTCAGCCAGCTAAATGTAGTCCTTTCATTTTATCAGTATGACTCATCATGAAAAGCACAAGATAATAACAACAACAAGCATGTCTGTGAATAGTCATGTAAACAATGCAAACCTGAGAGTCCTGTTCTTAGGGCAGATCCATTCATACTCTGAATTTCATTGACATTAGTGAAGCCTAACTTTGTGTGTATTTGCTAAAATGTCTGAGCTGCACACTCAGTAGCCAGACATTGTCAGCAGTACCAGGGCAGTATTGCATGGAGGGCTGTTTTATGGATTCCATCTGAAGTAAATGCTCCATTCATCCTGTCTGTCTGCACTGGCTTCCATTTCCTCCTCTGTCACACGCATGATTAAGACCAGCTTGAAGCATTTATCACAAGGCCAGAACATGGAGGGGAAGGTGGTGGGGTGGTGGAGTTCAAGCAAAAGGAAACAGATCCCACCTTGCTTTTTGTTTGTCTAACATCCAAACATCTCTCACGTCTCTGACTTGTCGGTAAAACATCAACAGTGAAATCCCCCCTCAGTTCTCCTGTCAGAGCTGCACAATGATTCAGCATCAGCTCGATGTCTGCGTGGAAGTGATGATATTATTTTGACAGCCATAATGCATTATGCATCTAATTCCATTAGCAGTGAGTGGTCATCAGTTGTTTTCAATGAATACAGAGTGCGTGTGTGTGTGTGTTTTATTTTGGTCAAGTGAATCGCATTAGATTCCATTTCCAATAACAGCATGTTCTGCTGCGGTTGCATTTCAGTAGAGAGGTAATTTGCTAATGGCATGGCCCTTATTAGAAAGCAATTATTATTAATTACCAGTGGGTGATACAAGAGCTGATTTAGTCCTTAAAGCCCACTGTTTTTCTGCCAGTGTGGCCAGTGTGTGTGCATATTTGTGTGTGTGTGTGTGTGTGTGTGTCCGTGCTGTCTTTCTCAGAGTTGATTGCCAGCCCCACACCATCGCCCTCACCTCCCACTGGCCTGCTGCCAAGCGGCGACATTGTCATTATCAGTGTGCCAGAGGGCTGGGTAAATGTCATTATTGTAGCTTGATTCCTCCAGGGAATCAACAGCTACCCGATTAATTTCTCTAACAGCCCGGGAAATATTTGTTGCATCACCAGCCCGGTTCATGGCAAACATCTATCGCTGCTATGCAATTAACGACATAGATCATTTACATAGTCACAGAGCTAATTTTCATAATGTTCCCTTTATTATCAGAGGAAGAAATTAACCCAGGAATTTATTTACACACCCACTGCAAATGGTAACAGTGTGCTAATTGGCTGTTAGATGATTAATAAGCTTATAGCACATGCTAATGAATGGTGCACTCACTGTTTCAGAGGTGCTCCAGCACTGTGCTTGTGTTTTGGCAGCTTAATTAGACAGATAATTATGTACTTGTTGCTTTCGCTTTCAAGCAAATACCATCAAACATTAAAAAAGATTAAACAGGCTTGCAATGCAGTGAGCTCGTGTTGGTTCTTCAAGTTCTGGGTTGTTATAAATGGACCACGGCTCCGATTTGTCAGCACCCAATTATGTCACTAAAGTCACACTGTGTTGTCTAAAGTATAGGCCACCGTTCAGAAGTCAGGTGCAGTTTCATGCATTAATGAATAGTAAATAATGAAGATATGAGTGAATATGATCAATAAATTAAACATTATTGCATGATTTTGTGTAAAAACAGCTGAATCACTAAAAACACTTGTATTTTAGCCTAAAATGCCTTTGTAATTTGCTGATTGCACTTGAAGGACCAGCAAGAGCAACATCTACCACTCTAATCCCTAAAACCTTTTCATTGTTTCACTTTGGTAACACTTTTGGTTTATTATTCATTATGCTGTTGCACTTAAAAGACTGTGTCCACTCTTAAATTATGCCTCAGTTCTTTAGAGGGAATCATGAAGCAAAGACCAAACACTTTCTGATGACAAGGAGTTTGTCTCAGGAGACTGCTTTCATTGACTGTATAATACTGTTGTGTAACCATGTTGAACATGTTGTTGGCTCGCCACCCTAACGCTGGTTGCAGGAGGGAGGATGGCAAGAAAGCACAATTATTTTTTTCTATTTAAAGTTCTGTTTTCTCAAAACATAAAGCAGCACTTTGTAGATAATTACTGCAGTTTGCAACTTTCCTTACATAAGACCCAATTTGGAGCAGCTCGGTCTTTACAGAGAATTCACTCTGTGGTTTTGTTTTCCATCTGCTCTGTATAGAATAAAAGTCAGTGGTTGTCTGTGGTGGTGAATCCTCTGGGAATGCTGGCTATGAATATTTGATGTAAATCCTCCTTTTTATCACTGACACGGCTCAGAGCAGGAATCCTCATTGATCTGGTGTTATAATCACAGATTAAAAGAGCTCTCCCCAAACAATTCCCTCATTAAAGCTCTGTTGATACGCTCCGCTCATGACCAAGTGAGATTCACACACAGGCATTGAAGAAAGCCCCCGTAGGATGAGCAGAGCTGCAAACACACAGTCTTTTATGTGGCTCCCATTGGCTATTGTGAACACCAAGTCTCTGGATCTGTTTCAACTCATCAGCTCCAAAACTTGGCCTGAATCGAACATGTCATGCTTATGAATTGAACCCAGAGAGACATGAGGAGATACAACAGAAATAAAGACTGTTTCCTGTGGATCTTTTATTTTTTCACACCGTGTGCAAACTGTTCAACTGATGATACATGACATATTCTGTAAATTAGCTTCTATAGTGCAGGAGCTCTAATCTTACATACATTTACAACTACACAGACTGGGTTAACTTGTGATCTCTTTTCCTGCATCTAATTTCAGATTCAATTATAGCGTACATGTTTTCTGCTTTCTCCGATATATTACCGTTTGACCTTTTTACTCAAAGGTTTACTGGAATACCAATCCTGACTGCTGATTGAAGAAACTTAAATACTGGCTGCTCCATTCTGCAGAGACAGGTAAATACCTAAATTGCAAGCCAATGGTATTTCAATGGGCTCTTGGCCTCCTGTCAAACCTCCATTTGTGAGTTTAAATGATTGGTGAATTTCATCTTAATTACAACAAAGATGAGCCAAGCCCAGAGTTCATTCTCATCTTGTTCGGTTTGCCAATTATGGATGTGGCTGGCAACGCAGTGGCTTCCACCTCTCATTTCTCAAACCCATATTGTCCCCGGAGCAGAGAAGATTGGTACGTGCCCGGCGTCCCACTGCTGTGCTCAAAATGAAGCAGATGAGATTACTCTGTGTGCATGAAGACGGTTTCACCTAATATCAACTATGAGCCTGCCCCATGCATACTAATCATATGGATATGTTCTTTCATACGAACTAGCTCTCACCTTCATTAGTGTCTAAAATGAAACTTTTTTTTTTAAGTGATTGATATTCTAGAGAAGTTTACCGAGTGAGAGACTTCTGAGACTGATAATTGTGACAAAGTAGACTCAGTAGCTTCTCCTTCGCAGGTCTGTCAGTGCTGAAGAATAAGCTCGCTGTGGAGCACATTAATACATGAGAAATTGGGACAAAGAGGGGTATTCTTGCTTGCATTCAGTTGCTTGAAAAGGGACTGTTAATTCCTGTTTTCCCATATCAGATTAAATTTGCTTTCTTCATGCATGTGCTAAAGATAATCTGTTCCAGTGCTCAGAGTTATGATTATCCTGGTGGCAAGGACAGAAAGATAGAGAGGCTATATCAGCCCCTAAGTAATTAAATTAGCCCTGAATGGCTAATTGGATCAATTTGGAAGGCAGACACTGTCAAGGATAAGAGTAATCATCTATGCAGTAGCAATCTTTTATTGCTTAGACACGTCTTGTAAAAAGACAAGGTGTGATCCCGAAGGTTAATATAATTACTGTCCAATTCTCTCACTCACTGTGCACAATAATGCTAATTAATCTAAGATTTCTGGACTATAATGAAGCGCGACAAGACAGGTAATGCTGATTATAGTTTTTAAGACATGACTGAATGCACTCTGTTATTTCCTCATCCCAGGCTCGATGATGATGCTGCAATTAGTTCACTCATTTCTAACACTTTTACAAGACTGTTGGCTTCAAAGCATTCGATCTACTGCAAAGTGAGTATATTTTGTTTTCATCTGCATGGCGGTTTAGTATGATAGTCATGCATTTTACTCCAATAAAGCAGTGATTTACATTTCATCCAAGGCGAGCTCTCCGGGCTCAGTGAGGTGTAAAGCAATGTAATGAGAGAGAGACTTGGCTTATGAACAGAGCATTCATATTCATTAGCAGCAGGCATTAACATATGATGCCCGTGACAGATCTCTGATGCATGTTTTATGAATGCAGTTAATGGCACGCTGACAGCACAGCAGGCCATAAAGGACCAGAGCAATCCACCAAATGAAAGCCACAGAGTAGTGGGACGATTATTGATTCTCCCCTGTGTCCTATTGATCTCTGACGTTTTCATCTGGCACAGAGCTGCTAATCTGCTGTGTATCAGAGAGACACCCACAGTGCAGCCCATTGACTCTGCTATCAATAGCCACAAAGCTGGATATCATTAAATCCTCATCACTTTGTTTCCCCCGGCCAGACGCCACAGACGACTGAGCACTCTGCGTGACCTCTGAATAACCACTGTCCACTGGCTTGTTTATGGCCCCGGTCCCTGATATGTGACGTTTACTGCCTCTTTTTTAATAGGCCAGTGTAACAGCTCTGCTGTACACACAACTGATATTGACCACCGCCTCAAAGTGTGTGACTGGACACGGTTTTATCCCATCAAGTGAGCACATATAGTAGGTAACCCAAGGGAAAATACACTCGAGCTTTGTCAGCACACGTGGGCTATATCTTTCTGTCTTTCATCAGGGTAAATGTTAGAAATCGATTACAAGCTTATTGAAAACTAGTCTGCACATTCTACAGAATTTGGATTAATTTAAAGGAGCACTCCACTGATTTTACATGCCAAGATGAGTTTGCAGGTCGTGGATAGTCCTACTCAGCCAGTGAAAACAGATGAATAATGTCTTCTGTGGATCTGGAGCGAGAGCTCCAGTATGAGTAAATAACCCAGATAATGTCTGCTTGGGCAGAAACCTGTATTTCAAACTGGAGGTGAGAAGTTTGAAAGACATGGTTGTTTACCAGGTAGGGAGGGCAAATGAAAGATGCTGTCAAGTTGTATTTTGGGAAATGTAGGATCTAGTGTTTTTGGATCTTGACCTATACTGGGGAGGGGGGTTAGGGTATCTCGGCCTCTGCTGCTTCGATTTTGACCATTCTGTCAATCTTTCACAAGCCCTCCCACTCTATGGAAGTGACATACTAAATTGCTGGAGTCGGCCTTTAACATGATGAGTAACCGTTAACATATAAACAGGAAAATTCTAACTCTTTCTCATTGGCTTACTTGAGTATGATAAGCATGAATATGTCAGAGGTCAGAGTATGATGGCATGCTCATCATTGTTTCCAAACGGCAGTTACCATGGTGGCGGTGGTTTCTAAAAGGACAGAGGAGAGACTCATCAGCAGGGCGACACCAATGAGAAACATATTTTAGTGCTGACAGTACAGGAGGAGCCACCCTCCCCCAGACAGTGGGACACCAGGGGGCAAGGACGGGTGAAGTGGGGATCGATGGTGCTTAAGGTGTAGGGGTGACAAGGACAGGTGCAGGGGGGCGCCGTACCACAGTCCATTAGAGACGGAGGCTCCCTGCAGAGGGCAGACAGCATGATAAACAGCTTCAGCTCTGGTAATAGTCCGGCTGATCAATAGCCTGTCCGCCCGCTGTCGCTAAGGGACGAGCAGGCGCAGCAGCCGCAGCAGCCGCAGCAGCTGACCCCCAGGTCGTGTGTGTGTGTGCGTGTGTGTGTGTGTGAGGGTGATGGCGGGGGAGGGAGGTTTTGGAGAAAACTATCACCGAATCAGATGGAGCATCACATTGCCCTCTTGACCTTTCTGCCTAACCTTATCTTCATAGTGTACTATAATCAACCAAGCATATCCAATTAGTATCTGCATGTCCTTCACTTAAGCTCTAATGGTTTATTCATAGTAGTACATAGGAGACATTTTCACATCCTCCCCTGTCATTCTCACTCAGAGTACTTTCTTCCAGCTGCCTCCGTCCTGCACTCCTCTTCCCTTGGGTATTCATCCCAGTGAGCCCAGGGTGTACAGATGGGTGATTGTTACTCTTACCTTTTAAAACTAGAGCTGAAACGATAAGTCAATCAAATGATTAGTTCATTGACAGAAAAATAATTAAATACTATTTAAATAATTGATAAATTGATAAGTTTACATCCTCTCAAATGTGAGGTTTTGCTGCTTTTCTTTGTCTTTTGTGGTATCTTTTTTTAAATATTTTTTTTCTATTTTCTGACATCTTATAGACAAAAAGAAATTAATCTTCAGATTAATTGATAATAAAAATAATAGTTAGTTGCAGACCTAAATAGAACTGATACATAGGACAGAAAAACAGGACATGTAGGGGCACTAATGATGGTATTAAGGTGAATTGTGGATAGCACTGCTGTGTTATCATCGCTGAATACAAATTTCTACAGTAATGGAACGTATACTTATGTACTGTACTTAAGTACAATTATGAAGTACTTTATTTCCATTTTGTGCAACATTGCACTTCTGTATATTGTATTTTTTTCCTCCACAGCATTTATTTGACAGCTGTACATGTTACTTTGCATATTCCACATAAATATCACATAAACATAGTATAATATCAGCTTAAACAATATGATGCACTGATAAAGATTTAACAACCCAGCAATGTATGAAGTCATTAGAATCAGCTCTACCTCAGCCATTAAAATGGTGTTCACACAATAATGTCTCAGTAATATTATGTACTGTATGATCATTTAATTTGCTGAAAGTGGATTTTCTGCATAATGAGTATATTTACTTTTGATACTTAAGTATATTTTGCTCATAATACTTCAGTATAATTTTGAATACAGGACTTTTGTGGCAATGCTGCTTTTTTAAGTAAAACACCTGAATTCTTCTTCCACCACTGATTTTACTTTCTACTTTAACAAACTATTTTCACTCATACTGTTCAGTAAAAGTGCTTTGGGTGTAAACTGTTAGGCAGGAATTGTTTGTTTGATTACAGGTAGTCTTTGCGGGTCCTCGCTGTGACTGTGAGGGATTAGTCCCACAGTGCAACAATGAGGGATTACAGAAAAAGTGTCAGAGACTGGAGCAGTCGATACACTGGGTGTCTGACAACCTTTGACCTATTGTGGCTGAAATACAACCTCTCTAATCAACTGATCTGAGCCAAGGTTTTCAAGACATTATTGAATTTCAGAAATCAAAGGAGCTATGTGGCTAAGTGGCCTTGTAGTACAATATGAAAATGTCCCCGTCTGTTGCACAGAAACACAATTACATATCCATTTTTATATTCATTATTCATTTTGTTCGTCTGAGTAAAAATAGATTCATTTTGTTAGTTTGTCAGGACTGCCTAATTCATTTTTTGTCACAATGGAGCATAAAAATGTTTTGTGTCATGCAAGAACTTGGCAAGTGTAAAAACTCCTAAAAAATTGCACATCTTTGGATAAAAGCAAGTATTTGAAAGTAGAAGAGGAAGCAATAGTGTTTCAGCAAGTGGTTTCAGCACCGTATCAGTAGGCAGATGTGGAAAAACAGCATGAACTGAGGCACACGTGCACACACACACGCACACTGTAGTGTTGTCACTCACTGAGTCAAGACCACATGTCTCCTCTGAAGTCCTTTCTTCTCAATGTGCCTGCGTTATCTCACAGCTACAGTTGTGGCTTCAATGGCGGTGAGACATCCTGACTTGGAAAGTGAGACTCCATATCTTGAGCAACCCCACAAGCCATAAACCACAGGCAGCAGCTTCTGCAGCCCAGCTTGCTGTGACTTCAAACACTAACAAGCTGGAATAACATTTTGCTTGGGGTGGCTTCCCTTGACGGCTCCCAGCTGCTGGCAAGCTGATGGAAGGAAGACAAGATTTATTACAGGCCTTGTCCCATTTGGATAAAACCTAACCACATCGTATAGAAACTGTGGGATCACAGAATGTGTCATTACTGCTTCTTTCTCTGTAGATCAGCGCAAGATCCGGAGTGGAATTAATCCGTTGGAAAATCAATTTCCATGTCTGAGCTTGTGTCCTGCTGTCAGTGGTTCTTGAAAGCTGTGTGTAGAATTAAATTGACATTTGAGGTTGATAGTGAATTGCTTTAAAACCTGCTTCAATTTAAATTATGCTATAAAGCCAGAATAAAACGCTTTGGTATCAGTACAAAAAAAATGGCGAAAAAAATTGCAGTAGAGCTGAATCTTCACACTGTGAGATAAACTTCCATCCTATGTAGTTTCTGCTCTCATGGTTTGTTAAGATCTGTTTTACACTGTGTCGGGTGTCATGCTATTTCATAACAGGAAATGTGAGGTGATGATGAACCAACGATCTGACTCAAAATTACCCTCTCTGTCGGAACTACAGGAGTATAGATGTGTGGAATCTGGATTTGAAAAATGTATACATATTGGCACGAGGACAGCAGTAAATTGTCTCTGCTGAATCACCCTCTTAGGAATGAATGTTAACTACACAAAAAGGATGCTTACCTTAACTCAACAAGTCTGAACAGATAGTGTTGTCACGGTTCAAAGTGTTACTTCATACCTGCAAGACAAGGAAGTGAAAACACAAGTGAGCAATGCAGTTGCACCACAGAAAAACAAGAAGTGGGTGGAAAGTATATGAGGAGATTTTTAGTCACAAGACAAGTTTGTGAGCTGTTATCACTGCTGTTGAAAGGTCACATTGTTTGTGTGTGTGTGTGTGTGTGTGTGTGTTCTGTGTCTGTCATATGCAGAAGACATCAGCTCTTGGCTGCAAACACTCTAGCACAGCAAATCTATCACAGATGCACCAACAGACAAGCAGCTCAGGGCTGGGACATGATGTGACACTTTAACCCTGCGTCCATATTGCCATATTGTTTTCTACACATAATCTGTTTTACCTTCTCTCACCCTGACTTCAGTGTGCAATTCAATACAGCAGTAGATCAAATTACATTGGAGGCTATAGCTGCACATGTCTACACTGTGCACACTGGCTTGTTTCGATTTTAATGAAATTATAATTGGGCGGTTTGTTTAAAACGTAACAACAGGAGCTGATTGTTGCAGGATACGTGCTGGTTATCCTCCTGAGAAATGGAGATGAGAAGACAACGCTAAGACCACCCACTTCGACTCGCATATGAGGCAGGCAGACTGTGGCCGCAAAAGCAACGAGCCCTCTCTAACCAGATAAATATCTGCTTTCATGAACCACATGAGAAGGGTCTACATCTGCAGAACATTTCAGACGACGTTTGGACTTAGTGCAACTTACAATTTAAACATCAGAGAGCTGTGAAGAGGTGGAAATTAGGGATTTGGGTCTGTATGATGGAAAGTTGTGTGGTTACAAAAACAGGATGAGTGTTATTCATCTGAGCTGGGTGGATTAAACAGGACACCTGCCTGCCTCAGCACCCTGTCTTTCCTCTGTTTGTCTGTCTGTCTGTGTCACTTTACAACAGTCTTAACAGCTCTGGAAGACTAAAGCCAAATTGCAGCGTATGATTTCAGACAGAGCTTGTCTTTGTTGTCAATAATACACACCTATGCAGAGTGTGTTGGGGGTGAATCATCACCCATGCGTCTCTCAGACAGGCTAAATGAAGTTGGAAATGGAAGTTGATGTTGGTGCTTTTTTTTCTTTTCTTTCCACATTAGTTTGATTTATAACTGCAAGTCAGGCTGCATTGCACTAAAAATAACAAAGGAGCAGAAGCAGCACTCGCGGTTCTGTGATTGTATTGATTTTGATAGCTGGCCCTAGTGTTTGTGTGGCTTGGGGCGTATTTTATCGAGAGCAGTAAAATAACAAAGGAGATGGGCTGGAAGTTCTCTGTGTATACCAATCAGAATTTATAAATTGCTCCATTACCTTTATTTCCCTTGGTTACTCTGGGAACATTAGCAATTATTCTCTCATGGGCTTGGCTCATAAAACTAATAATCTGGTGATTTAGTGCCTCGTGGCATGGTGCACCCAGTCTAGCCCTCTCTAATCCATTCATCTTGCCACCTATTAGTTTTATTTTGGAGGGACAAATTGCTTTCCAAGAGAAAATGGGTCAATAGGTGTCCTCTATTAGAAATTGCTAACAATGTAACTATTTTTTTTCTGTGCATATGTGTTTGGTAGAGTGGCACAGGCTGATTATCATTCTATTTGCATACTGGGAGGTTGCCTCAATTATCTTTCTTGGGCTGCATGACAAATTGCAAACAGCCAAGGTTATATATGCAATACTTAATTTATTCTGTATTTGCTTCTGTGCAAGTGTGTGTGTGTATTGGTCTGTATGAGTGTGTGTGCGTGCTTGTATGTGTTGTTCCATTTCTTTCTTTTTTTTTCTTTTAGTGTGTGATCATAGAGATGGATGTCAGGGCCTGTGAACTGAGAAGACTTCTGCTGCATGGTGGCTCCATCCCACTGTACCATTAGCAGCTCCCCAGGGAGAGAAAGACCTGGAATCTGGAGAGACAGACCCAGATTAGCTCATAAATCACTGCCCTGGGGACCGAGGCAAAACAGTGACATCATCACTCTGAGACCTTCTGCCCTGTGATCAGGCTGACGGTGCAGTCCAGCAACAGTCACTTTCAGTTGATATGAGTTGGCAGCAGACTGTGGTACAACACATTCCTCCCAAAACTGCCAGGGCTATTTAACATCTGTATCACCTTTAGTAAGTGTGTCATTTCAGTGACTTAATCTGTTTGTTTTGTCTATAAAACAGCAATGTTAAAGTTCCTTTTTCGTTTCCCATGTAGAAATGAACCAGCCATACATTTAGGTACGCATTAAAAACATTATATACCAGATATGCTTGGTTGTGATTGATGGTAACACACAAGCATGCATTCTCATGCTGTCACAGTACAAATCCTGCAGTGTTTCTGCTGCTACTCAGTGGCTGCCGCTGGCTGTGAAGTAGCTGTTTGTGAGGCCCAGTGTGTAGTCGGCTCTGTAATAAGGCCTGTAGATCCCTCCCTCCCTCCCACATACACACACTCAGAGGTCTGTGGTCACACAGCTGGCCCCGTCTGGCCAACCACTCCAACCTCACCACTTCCCCTCTCTGGGTGGGATGACAGGCACAGGGAGTAAGGAGAAGGGAGAGAAGAAGGAAGGGGGATGGCCTTCCATTGGTCGCTCCCCAGATGTGGCCTGTCTGGCTGGCTGGCTGGAATGTGCTGTACCTACAGTAGACGGATAGAGAGATATTGAGACAAACAGGGAGGGTGTGTTTATGTATCCTAAAATGAACTTCTCATAGTCACATGGCACCTTTGTGGCCCCTGGACCGCAGAGGGCCTGTCCCACGTCAGCTGGTCGGCTCTTCTCCTGTCAGGACACACACAGTCACACAGCTGTAATACAGACGTTTATCCAAAGTGAGGCATGCTGTCCACTAATATCACTATCATTGCACACAGTGCGCCGCTGACAATGAAAACAAATGCTATGGGGTGAACGTTTTGGACTAAATGGAAGTTGACAGTTTTAATTCCGGTTCCTTTGGGGACTCACTTTAACTGGCTGAGAGGAGCCGTCTCCCACAGTACACTCGGGTCCTGCTTTGTTAGTCCATGAAGGGTGGAGGGGATGTATTTGTCGCATGAGGGGAGTCATCATGGTCCCCCGGCTGCCGGCCTCTGTCCCCAACGGGCTCTGCTGATGTAATCTGCTAGACTAAAACTTACATTTACACAGGATCCACAGATGAGATAAGAGGCCCCAAGGCCGGCTTATCTGCTGCTATCAGAGGAGATGAGCCAAGCCAACTTTCCTTCTCATTCTCCCCCTGTGTCCTACAGCCCTGTTGCTCTGTCAGACTGCAGCAGATTTGTGTAATGACATCAGAGAGAGACTGAGGCCTGGCGACAGTGGCCCAAAGGCGCCCGACTCGTAAACCTAATTGGTGGCTGTCGCAAGTTAACTACATAGCAAATTTCCACATTCTCCCTGTGCTGCTTTAGTAGTGAATGACTGTGAGCTGGGAATAGCTATTTAAAACAGCTTGTATCATTTGTAAGCAGCTTCTGTATATGGGGGGGTTTGCATATTGTGCAGTATGTTGCTGTACCTTTATTTCTTCATCGTTACAATCTATAGCTTTTGTTCAGCTTGTTGCATGGTTGACTTTGCCTTAGTGAGGTTTAGGGAACATGAGGAAAGGTAACTAGGACATAATGAGGGAAATGATGTGCACATTTATGAGGGATCTTTGGCTTCTTTGCCTAAGGAGCCATTATAATGATGTGTAGGCTGCCTTGGTTACACAGCCATAGTCATTGCACGCAACCACAGTACCTCTGCCAGAGGCACCCACTACGCCACCACATTCAAAAATACTGTGTTTGGCCCAGCCAATCGGCTGGCTCCACAGCCCAGGGTTAAGCGGCTTCCCGACCTCAAAGCAAGGGGCCAGTGTGGAGGAAAAACATCACACAAGAGCCACAATTGCAGCCCTCAAACATGAAAAGTCTCTTTTTATTTTTGACAGGCTTCCCACTTTTAATGGCTGGGTCTATGTGCTGCATAAACAAACAGTGAGGCTTGGTCTGCGCAGGCAGCCAACAGCAGTGGCTTTGGTGGTGAGCTGGATTACAGGCTACGATGGAGCTGTGGTTAAGATGGCACACACTGAGCTCCACTCAGGCTCTGTGACAGTCAATCGAGCTCTCTCCCACTTTCGAACAGCTCAGTGGTGGCTGCAACATTTCCAGATGTCAGAGTTGTGGCTTCTACAGGAGCCAGTCCACACTGTAGGCTCGGTTAGGTGTAAATATTTCCTGCATCTGCTGTTTAATATAAACTCTGTTGATTTAGTTTCTTTAGGCACTTAATAGACTATTGTCTATATGTTTAAATCCTATACTTCAAATCACTGTTTTTTTTCCTGTAGGAGTAGATATATTGTTAATCTTTTGCTTTAAAAGGAGCCTCTGTTTTTCAGTAAGTCAGCTTTTAAGAGGATTTGTCTCACTGTATAACATTTAAATGCAAAGTCAGGAGTTCCATGTATACAATAAAGTTATATCTAATCCCCCTTGTCTCATATAGCCCCTGTGTGTTAATGTTTGTGCTCTGATAGATCTGCCTGTGTTTTCTCCTCCCATTCCTGCTGCAGCGCCTCCTCTTTCTAACACTGCTAATGACAGTAAGTTTAATTAGTGCCAACAGCCCCCCCCAACTGTAACTTCATTAACCGCTGTCAACAGGCCAAGCAACACTACACATAAACACAGCTCATTATGACTCTGCCCTATCTTTTGTCTCCTCCCTGCTCCAGAATCCTGCTCTATTTATCTCTCTCTCTCTCTCTCTCTCTCTCTACATATACATATATAAATCTCACACCATAATGAGAGTCCTCCAGTTGAGATGGATGGGAAGCTGTAAGGTCATTTTTCATTCCCTGCACAGACTGTGAAGCAGCAAAAGCATGCAAAACCCAGGCTTTTGTTTTAGTTTCCTATTAAAAGGTGGAAACAATGTGATGTGGAGTGTGTTTCATGTGTAAAATCCAGCATTTTGTGGTTCTTATCCAAACAGTAAATGTGATGGTTCATATCAAATGAGTCTTAGTCATGCAACAGTAAATTGGAGTCAATCAGGCTATTGAATAAGTGGTGGAACCCATGTAAAATCTATCTCATATTGATTTATTCTCTGACCCATAAATCTAAAGCAGATCACCATTAACTTTACAGCTCACATCAAAATGCATTGACTGGCCCCTGCACAATCTTTTGCAACAAGATCAATTTTACCTTATATGGATCTGTGATGTTCATTGTGGGTTTATGCATCTCTAACACTGGTTCTGGCGGTGTGTTAGTAACACTGTGCCAGTAAATCCAATCTTAGCCCACAGAGGAGTGATTTATGAGACTGCAGAGGGTAAGCTTTCATGACTTCACCCTTTTTTCTGGATAGCTGTGTATGACATGTAAATGTGATCATTTGCCTGGTCAATTATGCTCCATCCTTACTCTATTTGGCTGGCATTGTGCAGTGTTTCAGCACTATTTGGCTGCTGATAGAGAGATAACCCCAAGCCTTGTTAGATTCCTGACAGGCGCGGCTTGTCAGTCTGTGGTTCTGAAACCTCCCTAATCAAAAAATCTCTTGGAGCGAGCCAGTGGATTCTGCAGGAGTGAGCGTCATCAAAGCCTTTCATGTTCCCTGGCTAAAGGGAGAGAGAGGGAAGGGGAGAAAGCTTTAGCAGGTACACTGTGCTCTTTGTTTACCCTTTCTCTTACCAATCTGGTGCACAGATGGCCAACAATTATTTCTCTGTGTGCGCATTGCCGCTGGCGAGCCACCAGCTTTTCAGAGATTGGTGTAATCCTTTATTATTTATGATTGTCTGGGATTTTTGGATCAAGATTGAACACAATCTGTTGAATAACTGAGGGGAGCAGGAGGCAGCAGAGTGGAATGAAATGCAAACAAAGAGAGTGGAAATGGAGAAGTCAGGGCATCCATAATGAAGATGTGATGCTCACTGTTAGTAGAACTGCTCCTGAATCCAGCACACTTTAATCCCATTAACACTGACTAAATATACCATTTGTTTTAAGCTTGCCAGTGGTGGTGTTTATGCTAATAGCCTGGTCGCTCTAGGCGATTTCAGAAGACTTTTGGAGGGCACCGGCTAATAATTAGATTTAATAAGGAAGTCAATTTCTATCCTCATTTGAAATAAAAATAAGAGGCTTAGCCTCTCATAGGACAGGCATTAATTTGTTGATTTGGTCTCGCTTTCTCTCTCAGGGCTTCTGTCTCTATAATTCTTTAACCCTTTTGTGTCCTTGTTTAGGGGACAAAACTACACTGATAGCAATATTCTGGGGTCCACCTATAAGATCAATCACTCCGATCATATGTGAATAGGCTACTGATTCCCAAACTACTTACTGATATGAAGGCTGCTGAATGGTGAACAGTGGTGGAACATAACTCAGTACATTTACTCGAGGGCTATACTGAAGTACAAATCTGACGTACTTGTACTTAAATTGAGTATTTCCATTTTCTGCTACTTTGTACTTTTTACTCCACTACATTTGACTGCCAGCTTAAGTTACTTTTCCAATTAAGATTCTACATACAAACCGTATGATCAGTTTATAACATATGATGCCTTGCTACAGATTAAACTACCAAACATGTATTTAAAATAGACCAACTGTAACAGTAAAATGCTGCTTAAATGTTAATCACTAATACTAATCCAATTATATAATAAATAATAGTATAACACTCAAACGGACCATTGTTTCTACATTGAGAATTTTTACTTTTGACTTCAAATGCATTTTGCTGATGATTTATATACTTTTATTTGAATATCATTTTCAATGTAGGACTCGTAGTGGAGTATTTTTCACTATTTTTCAGTGTAGTATTGATACTTTTGCTTAAGCATAATGGTAGAAGGAGTACTCAGATCCTTTTCTTAGGTAAAACTACCAACATAATAATGTAAAAATACTACATTATTAGTAAAACTCCAGCGTTCAAAATCCTATTTAAGTAAAAGTACAGAAATATTATGAGCAAAATGTACTACTTGTTCTGCAGAAAAATGGCTCCTGTGACTCATATATTTTTATATATGACATTATTATATCACTTATACTGATGCAGCAATGCAGAAGTAGAATTTTGCTGTTGTAGTTGGTCAAGGTGGAGTTAATTTTTACTACTACTATACAGTTTGGTAGTTTGGTCCAGTGGTTCCCAACTTAGGGGCTGAGACCCTTCAAAGGGTCACAACATAAATCTGAGTGGCCATGAGAACTCCAACTAAACACAGAGTCACAAGCCAAAACAATTTTTAAATTTTAACAATACAATGTATTTTCTAAACTCATAAAATGTTTGTTTTATGTTAACTCTTAATCTGAAAAGTAACTAAAGCTGTCAAATAAATGTAGTGGAGTGAAAAGTACATAATTTACCTCTGTAATGTAAAGGAGTAGAAGTTGATGTACTTATTTTCTTTCCACCTCTGCTTTAGTAAAAGATTTAAATGCTTCCTCCACCACTGATGGTAAAGTGATATACAGGTGCTACTGCTCTGACCTGTCCCGTACAGCGGAGCTCATCATCCCGGGATACCGCTGGGCTCTGCTCTGCCGGGTTCATGAGCTAGGGTTCCAGCTGGAGGAGCTCTCTGATCTGCTGTCAGACGGCAGGCTCACTCTCCCCTGCCCTGATAACTTCCTCAGCTCTCTATTATTCTTCTCTACCCAGTCAAGCTTTTTTTTCTCCCCATCCCCTCTCTCTGTCTCTCTTTTTCAACTTAATAATGGAATCAAGTGCCCCTCCAGAGCAAGCAGCAATGCTGGCTGCTGGTGAAGGAATCATTTTCAGCGAGCATGTGTCAGTCAGCAGGTATAGGAGCACTTGTGGAGTCAATTTAGCATGGAGGAGAGGAGCTATATTCCTGTGTGCCAGGGAATATGAAATGCTCCTCAGTGAGGCAGAAGTGGTGAAATGCTGTATATGAGGACAGCAGTCTCATGGGGAGATTTCTGAGATACTACACAGATCACATTGTCATTATGGAGCTAGTTAAAGGCTCGCTCTGCTTAGTATTCATTACACTTCTGCAAAGTTCCTTCATCACATTTCTCACAGTTGAGGTTTTGCCCAGCCGTACACTGTTACATCTCTGTTTGATGTAAGTGAATATAAGGTCC
The DNA here is from genome assembly GCA_002120245.1 of Maccullochella peelii. NCBI lineage: Eukaryota > Metazoa > Chordata > Actinopteri > Centrarchiformes > Percichthyidae > Maccullochella > Maccullochella peelii. Next base: position 58,413 of record LKNJ01000067.1, on the reverse strand, counting down.
ACCCTCATGAGACTCTCAGCCAAACAATTCACAGACCTCTGTAGCAATTGCACTTTTCTTGCATGGGCTGTTACCTTGACAACATGTTTTCCTTCGAGACATGTGAAGTCATTCCCATGCCATGTGAATGTAATCATGAACCATAACTGAATTAAGGCCTAAAGAATCTTTTTAATCACATTAGCCATTTAGCAAACTGGATTGGAGGAACACAATCTTTGTTGAGCAGCTCAAGGTCTTCTCAATCAACTGGTACCGCTTGATCCTCTGATCAGTTTAATGCTGAATCTTTTCATAGTATTTGTGTCCTGACTTATTGAGCACATCCAGAAGGAGACTGTCAGCGGGGAATAATTCAATACACAGACTAGCTGTGAGCCTCTAGCCTGTAACTAGCTGTAATCTGCAGTTTGTTGTCAAAATAGAAGTGAAGCAGGCAGCTATGCATTTCCTGAGCTGAGGGTCTGTTTAACAAGCTCTCACTACGGCTGATTCTTGATTATGCAGTGTGAAGAGCGTGAGTGAAAAATGAAGTTTAGAAAGGCTACTGTGCGCCACCATCACCTCCCTGAAAGTATGGGCGGCTGAATTTAAGTGGATAGGAATATAACTGGCAGCCCTCCAGCTCTGGAGCTCTGTTGTGTGTGGCGGACACAGGACAAGAACAACATAGCAAGACAACAACTTAGTTTGTGTACGAGGATGAGGCTGCATGAGGAAGAGGTGTCCGTGTATCAGCTGCGTGAGTCCTGCTGGTTCAGCACTGAGACATGTTACAGATTGAACACAGAGAAGAACTTCTGAAGCTTTCTGTGTTTTAGTTACACTCTGTATCAGCATATTTTGTCCTGTATGGAGTTGTAAATACACACATAAATTAATATTATGAACAGTATTCTGAATTAAAACACTGTGATTTATATGACTAATCTCTAATTGAAAAAGGAGGATGTCATGGTTAACAAACAGCCAATAAATGCTTGAGACAGTTATATTGTTACCCTGAGCCTTTCTTTAATGGTCATGTCAACCTTCTGGATGTCAACAGTATGCTGTCGATTTAATCAACCAATTTTTTGACAGTTGTGTCACATGAATATTCAAAGTTGTGGTTTGGTTTCACTTTTCATCATTACTTTAGTATGTTTAGTGTGTATGTTAGCATGTTAAAGCACTGACTGAAGTGCTTTTCTACAAACTAAATGCTGATTTCTTTGAATTAATTTGAATGTGACAGAATCCACACCAAGACTCAAAGCTTGCATCATACAGTATGTATAGCCACAAAGGAGAAGAGTCTTGGGAAATGCATAATAATCTTGGCAGATGAACTAAGAGTACATACGGTTTTTAGTAATAATTTGCAAGACTCCATACAATATATCTAATTTTAGTTTGTTAACTGGCAGAATTAAATTAATTTAATTGTAACAGTGGCTTGCAATAGGAACATGGAATATGTTGTGGAAAGGAAAACACCTCAAACCGTGAACTATTTTGGCACATTTTGCATTTCTTCTATGGCAAAACATTGGTGTAAAACTGATCAGGAAAAGGGCAATGGCTTGATATTGTTCAGGAAATTATATTTGAAGATAAGGTCTCTTGAGAGTTAAAGGAAATATTTCTGACAGAAATTGGGAAAAGTGGATCATTTACATGAAACAATGCCAAACAAGTAACTTAACTGTTGTTGTTGTTGTTTCCAGAAGTGAAAACATCATAAAAACTAAAGTATAAAAAGATAGTTCTCTTTGCAGATGTTTTCATTTGAAACATTAACCTATGTTCACCTGAGTTTTACCTCTACTTGATCTTAAAGGGAAATCACACATAAAGCAAACTCTACCATGCACAGTTGTATGCATTGTTATTAATAAATGTACTTGTGCATAGCAGTGTGGGACTGTTGATAGCAGAGAATATTAATTTCTTCATGTCTGTATTTTTCTCCTTTGATAAAGACTTCCATCCTGTTTTCATTGATTACTGTCTGATGAGTCATCCTGATTATACAGTGCGGCAATTCATCTTTCCACCACACACTGTAGGTTCTTTGTTGCATGGAATGTGTGCATGTGTGTGTGTGTGTGTTTGTGAATTTCTGCCTCCTGCCTGTGAATGATGTGGCTGCGATACACAGCATTTGTGTGTTTGTTTGTGAATGTGCAGTATGTCTGTATGCATCTCCATATAAACAGCACACCAGTACCCTGAAGTGTAAGTCACTGCAATACAAACCCAGCCTTTTTCGGAAACAGGGCCCTCATTTTCTGCTTCATGAACAGGAAAGTAAGCCTGCATGAGAGAGAAAAATGGCCAAGTCATTTATTAACTGCAAGTCACATTAATGAGCCAATACTGTGTAATCTCCAGATACATCCAATATAGGTTCATGATAAATAGTTCCACCATATCGTTGATCTTTGCCTTGTTCTGCTGCTGCAAAATCATGATTTCCAACAGCACCTTAGTGGAGTAATACAAATTTTCCACAGAAATACATGCAGAGTGAGGCAGTAAAGCTACCATTGGACAATAAGCCCCACAGTAATTGTTGTGTGGAAGAAGCAAAATAATTGCACGCTAGCTATATCTGAACTATGTGGAAAGAGAGTTGCTCCTCAGTTCAAAGTGGCAGAAGTGAGGACAATCCCTGCTCTGTCAAGAATTAGAGCCACCTCTGCAAATAGGCCAGTGTGTAATGCCTGAGGGTGGGAGTTTCACTGAGGCTGGGGTTTCCGTGTAAATAAACAGTGTGGGGGTCTCAGTGGGTGGAGGGCCCCCTCTCCCTGGGGTTTGGCCTGGCCTTTTGTTGCCTTTAATCCAAGCACTCTCTATTGAAAAGCACGAGGGGGTGCCTAGCTGAGATTAGCCCGCCAGCTCTTGTGTGTGCTTGAGTTTCTCACAGACTGCCTCCATACTTTTGGAAATAACACAGTTATCCCACATCCTCGAGGTGGCTGACAAGAATGACAAGTAGGACGACTACTGGGCAATCTCAGACCTTAACATGACAAAATGACCTTAGCATTCCCAAAAACTACTGCTATACTCCATGTGAAACATGGTTGGTTATTTAGTCACTTTATACAGGTCTCATACAGACCAGACTTGTGTTATATAATTTAAATTTACTTTATCGGCATGACCATAATTAAGTTCAGTATTGTATAAGATTACATGTTATACATGTGTAAAGACTTCACATGTCAGAATCAGAATCCGCTTTATTGGCCATATGTGTATAGGCTACACATACAAGGAATCTGGTTTTAAGTTGCTCTCAGTGTTACACACAGTTACAAGAACAATTTACAGGAAGATAGAAATAGACAAGCTGAACAAAGACAGGTACAAATAAAAAAATAAACTATTATGCTCATACACATAGGTGAAACAAAGGTGTATATATAAATATATAGCCTATAAAAAGCAACAATGACCAACAACATACAATGTCTGTATACAAGTGAAATGTTTCTATCTCTTGCTAATTTAGCAGCTTTGAATGTGTGTTATACATTAACAGACTGGAGATGATATAATTAGTCTGCCATTTTTATGCATCTCTGGCGTTGTTTTTCTTTATTTCACAGGCTTGTTGTCACAGATGAGAAATAACATACAAGTAGCTTAGGCTATTTGGTATCCATCATAAAAAACAAGACAAATGTCTTATTTTTGGTCTTTTGATCATGGAAGCACTACATCCATCCATACAACATAACATTAATATTAGCTTCTCACTCGTGTTTAATGTTAGAAACAGGTCGATTGCCCTTTGTGATAAAGGTAAACAAGATGCTTTTGTCTGCTAGTTACATAGGCCCATATGTAAAGGAAAACTACAGGTTGTAATGTTACAACTGTTTGCATGCTTCTTTTCTTCCTTTGTTTAATGTAGGCTCTCATTACCACGTGGTGGTAACAGATTGTTTGAACTGGAGAGAAAAGCCATTCGAAGCTAATTAAGCAGCCATTCCATGCTCTATTCACAGGCAGAGGACCGAGGAGCACAGGCATTTGTCAGCGCTTGACCCCGCGTGGTATTGATTGACAACGGTGCTCCGTGAATGACAGGCTCGGCGCTGCTGGGCCAATGGGAAGCCGGCGAGTAAGTGCACCGCGCTACCATTGGATGAGATGCCTTAAAGACGCAGAGGAGTCCCACGTGGGGCTGAGTTGAACCTTCAAAACAAGGCGTAGAGGCTGCGCTCAGACATGGCTGATGTTCATATCAGACAAAGGCAATCATCTCTTCTCTCCCCGCAGTGCAACTATTACACAAATGCTGATAGGTGGGCGCGGGTGTGTTGTGCAAGAATCACGAGATGATGAGAGGCTAAAAATGTACGTGGACTCGGCCCCCGTAGCTTCAATTTGGTGGGTATCGTCGATCGATTGGTCATTATTGTGTCCTTCACGGTGTATATGTGTTGGGAGGAGTTTAACCCGCAAATGTCTGATTTTGGCCGTTACTTTGGATATTTCACTGTAACACAGCTTCACATTTTACAACCACGTTTTACAAACGAGCTCACATCTCGACCCATTTTCCTTGTACGGGGATGAAATTTAAAGAAAGTTTGTTGCACCGCACACCTCTCTCCCTCCCCGTCCCCTGGTGGTGGTCTCACCCAGAAATTCATCAACTTTATTTGGGCGGCAAAAAAATAAATAAAAGTGAACACCCTAATGAAGCGCGGATGTGGAATTTGTGCTGTCTCTGTCACATTTGGATACCATCGTCGGTACATCAATGCCTGCTGTTGTTGTTGTACATGGTGGGACTGACGGATGATGCCTTGTGGATCCGCGGGATGATGTCATGTATCGTTGAACCCCACGTGGGGCCGTCGCTCTCCGATAGGCAGATGTGGCCGTATTCCTTCCGAGTAATCCGATTGGACAGATAGGCGCTTTCACGGCAGTTCAGCCCTGCTGCCTGTGTGTGGCAACCGGGGTAAACTGGACAACTGGGGGAAATGCGAGATTGTGGAGAGTACCATGTTACGCTTTTAAAGAATCTCCAGCCTCTTCGAGTCGGAAGACAGATTTTGGAAGCAGTATTTATTTTTTTTTCTTTTTGGGATTAACCAGCCACAAAAGGCGCACAGTCCTCGGAGGTTCGCGGCTGAGAATAAAGTAGTTTAATCGAGCCCGACCGCACCAAATTTTCTCCCAACTGCTCCCCCAGTCTGGCTGGGTGAGCTCCGGAGAGAGAGAGAGGATGCTTGTCGAGATCTGCGTCCACCACGCTTACATTAGGAGGGATTAAACGCATGAATTATAGCCTACTCTGTTTTTTCTTCTGGAACAAAAGTCGGACGGACGGTTAGGACTCACGCACGGGTATGTATTTACCGGAGCTGTTGATTTCTTTTTTAGTTTTTTTGGGCGTAAGCTCAACAGCGCACCGTTTCCATCGCTTTCCGCGGAGTCCAACAGTAGGTGGAAGCCGGCTGCTGTCGGCTGTGGCCTGCCTGTAGACGTCCTACAGCGGGGTTTTGGTCATTTGACGAACATCAGTCAAGATTAGAGCCGCAAACAAACGAATTTGATGCGAGCATTTAAATGTTACGCCGAAAAAAGTGGCGTCTTTATTTGTTGTGTTTGCTTCAGTTTAAATTGTAAATTGTGATTTTTTTTGGTATATCGAGTCGCTGACCACTGACCGAATAAGGTCATCAAGAAGACAGAAGCGCAGGACTAGGCTACTGCTGCTTTTTGGCTCTAACCGCCCGCAATAACTGGAACTAGTTTGGTGTTCTGACTACTTATTTAGCAAACAACGTGAAGTGTGGTTTTTTTTCTCAGTCTATAGATTAAACCGCGTCATTTTTCAACACAGGATTTTCACGACCTCCCCTACCCGCCCACCCCTGTCTGCTGAGACCGGTGTGGCTGTGAGCAGATTTCAACCATTTTGCCAAAGGACCTGTACACTGGAGATATAAACAAAGGATACATTTCAAGATGTATCCACAAGGCCGACATCCGGTAAGAAGCGCTTCCTCTATACTTACTAAAGCTCACACATTTACTGACGCTGATGTTGACATGGTTCCTGACTGTGCTGATTTCCTCTGAAATCTGCCTTACAAAGCGTTTTCCACCCTTAATGCAGCTCATCAAATTTCTATATGCTTATATTGCAGTGCATTTATGCTACACCGGAATATATGCACTTAGTGGTAAATGGATGCAGATGGCTTGCATGCCTGGAGATATTTACTCAGCCATACTCTAACATATGACTCTGCTGAATATGAGGACAGGTGGTGGTTTTTACCTATTTTTTTTAAAATCAGATTTCATTTTCAGTGTAAAGGCTTGTTCATGCTGTGTTATTAGCTTCTGGAGGTGTGAAGAAGACCCACCTCTTCAGTGTGGTAATGTCTTACTTACTGCAGTGGACATATTATTTTGCAAAAACTATTCAGCAGTGTAGGACACAATGCAGAAAATGATGAATAAAACTTTCTACTGTGACTGGACTGATGTGATTTTTACAATCTTCTTTTAGGCGCCACATCAGCCCGGCCAGCCTGGCTTCAAATTCACTGTAGCAGAGTCTTGTGACAGAATTAAAGACGAATTTCAGTTCCTGCAAGCCCAGTATCACAGGTAATTATTATAAAGTATGACAGTGTCAACATTTGCTCTCTATTGAATAGTAAAGGCTAATATTTGGTTGTTGACGTCTGCAGAAATGAAAAAAGATACTGCTGTCAATTGGTTAAGTGTGAGTGAGTTATTGAAGTGATAGACGCTTGTAATTGACACCTTGTCTTCTATTTTAGTCTTAAGGTGGAGTATGACAAACTGGCCAATGAGAAGACGGAGATGCAGCGCCACTATGTCATGGTAAGATTATGTTACAATAGAGGGCAATTATGGTTCCAAATTGCAAGGCTTGTTGAAGATCTAGTTGGGGTGGAGTGAGACAAGCTATTGTGATCACCTGCATGGTGGTTAGGGCGGGTTGAGTGTCAGGTACAGGCCTGTGTGAGCCCCCAGGGGGGTTTTGTAGCTGGTTGTTACGGAGGCAGGCGGCTCTGGGCTGAGGCTCCATTATAGCGCGCCCCTGATCTCCAAGGGTCGACTGCAGCGTTGCCCTCTGTGTGTGCTGATCTGATTATTCTCCTAGGAGACTTCACGCTCAGACATATGCATGGCCATAAATTAGGTGTGAGCTGATGGTGGAGGGCCCAGAGCAGTGTGTGGGAAAATGCACCACGGCAAACAAAATGGAGGATGTGAAACATTCTGCAGTTTATTTTGCCCTAAGTCGACCTTAGTTCCTGTGAAAGCTTAAATAATTAGCTTTTATTTTAGCAGCCTTTTAGAAAAACATAGGTGTGCTTATGACGCAGGAATTTAGCTCAGACATGACGTAACCAGAAAGTTCTTCTGTGTGGCAGTGTACTCTGCTGTCCCAGGTAAACACACCCAGGATGACTTAAACCAATACATGCAGGCTTAAGTTAAACATTCTTTTCACAGGAAAACAACATATCAGCCTGACAGGGAGGAGGTTAGGTAAACATGTTGGGAAGTATCCCACAGCCAGCACTGGGTGTCAGGTTACGCCATGGCTGTGGGGCTCTGATCTCAGACAGAATGGCTCTCTTGTTTGAGAGTAATTTTCGAAGAAGCTAATGGACTGAATAATGCATTGGCCTCATCAAATAGACGCTGACTGGAAAGCCATTTCTGCCCTGGCTGCCACTTGTGGGCTCCACGGATTACATTTCAGCCAGACAGACTGACCTGGCTTGAAATATCAAGAGTGTTGAGCAATCGCGTTACGCTAAGTAAATAGACATCCTGGAGATCTGAGGGCTTTAGATGGTGATCAATAAATCTAACCCTTTCTTCTTCGCGCTCACACAATAAACAACAAAAGATCGATTTATTGGCTATTCTCTGTCAGCTGCTCAAAGAACTCCTTTTTTGTCTGATCCTAGTTTATCACATTTGCTGCACAGAAGCTGGATTGTATTTAGGGTTAAATCATATTGTTCAAAACCATTTGATGATTTAATTAGTAGAGTGATCAATTCAAGTATTGATTTGTGGCTATATACAGTATGTTAGTTACATTGAAATCATGAGTCTGAATATAGAAATAAAAACAAAAGCTACATCTATTAGAATTTTAAAGTAACTGCATACATATAGTAAATGTTAGCACAACTTGATTGTAAATGTGACCTTTTTGACTTCATTAATCACAATTAAATCTTTGCTTTCATTGCAGTATTATGAGATGTCCTACGGGCTGAACATAGAGATGCACAAACAGGTAGGTACCATCATATTTTTCAGCTCAGTGATTTTTCCACAGTGTCAGGGGACGTGAGACCCAGGAGGAGCATCTCAGAGGCTGTGAACTGAGCATCGGTAATAGGCTGTAAACAGACGGATCTACTGCACACAAACAAGGCAATACAACTGCAAACTTGTACCACCGCTTGTACAATTGCTGTGATCCTTTTATTTATTTTTTTTAGAATTTGTCAGTGGTGTAAAGCCTGGATTTGTCTCAGCCTTTTGATAAGATTAAAGGTAGACTTTGGCAGGCTCAGCCTTAGACTTAATGATTAAAAGGAGTGGATTGCTGATGGGTCAGTATTTCTTTTTAAGATGAACAGTAATTACATGAGGGGGGCAAAAGTCCTTTAGTCAATTATTATGGTCCTTATCTTTATCAAAAGATCCTATCTTTTATTGCTCCACAGATCAATCACACTGATGCTAAAAGAGATAAAGATTGTATGGATGAGTAACCCTGAGATTCCCATGCATGCTGCTCTTAAACCAGTGAGGCTGTCCCCTCTCCTGCCACAGCCTAGCTTGGTTAATGACAGCATTGGTGGAATGGCGGATTGGTGTTGTAGGGTGATCCATCAGTGTCTGGGCCGTGTGTCACACTGCCACATGTCTGTCAGGGCTCAGGCCGCTCTGATAGCTTTTGTCAGGCACTTATCGCCAACCAGAGGAAAGAGGAGGGGGATGGGAGCCGGAGACAGGTCGGAGAATAGAGCTGTGGGAGGGGCAACAGCCCAGCTCTGTGTAAACAGGTTAATCGACTGATCCATTTTAGCGCCTGACTTTTATCAGGAACCTCAACAGAGCTGATGGAAGCGCTTGAATAATTCATCAGTGGGGCCCTAACCTGCTGAACGGCATGTTTGTGAGCAAACAGTGTGGGCACCGTCCATGCAGCTCCCCCAGCTTACAGCTCAGGCGGGGAGGAGGAGAAGATGGGGACTGGTTAACAGGCAGGGTTGGGATGGATTATTGGATGCACATAGGCATATTATTTTCCTGCCAGGAGATTTATTCCATAGTGAGCAAATCCATTCCTCTAACTGTGCCTTTTTCATTACTGCGCAGGGACATAATTCAGATTTCAGAATGCACACACCAGCACAGCTCAGATGGACTGATGTGGCAGTGTTATCTGATCCCTCTCTATCAGCCGTGACAGTATGTGGATGCAAACCGCTAATTTTTGCTGTGTGATGTCAGCCAGTAATTACCATCATCTGGTGCTTGTTTCCAAGAGCTGCATGGGGTTTGGGACTTGGGTGTTAGTGAGGCTCAGTCAGATTCGGTTGTTAGGTGTAGTCGTAACACAGACATGAGACCCGTGGCTGCAGGAATCATTTGCTAAATAGCAAACTATCTGCCACACGGGGCCAAAACAAACTTGGTCAGCCAGTGGACTGTCAGCAGTGTTCATACAAAAGAGGCGTGCAGTGAAAAGTGGTTAGAGAAATCTGTAGCTCTCCAAACCATCAATACCGTATCCCCAATCTGTCATGTGGGACTGGACTGAACTGTAATAATTACAGGGTGTGAAGTGTTGGGTGTCAAATCTACTTATATAATCAAAAAGTTATTGTATTTTAAGATATGGCACAATGAAAAGGTTTTTATGATTTTATGCTGTTTTTGTTAGAATAAGTTTATTGTTTTAAGGTCACCATCATCCTTTTTTACCCAAGAAAATCACCTGACTGCCTGCTGTGGCTGACGAGGTTAACCATAGTAATGACTCATGCATTCATTTAGGCAGGCTTTTGGCCTTAGATCAATGCAGATAACTTCATATGGCAATTACTTGCTTCACATTAACAAAGGCTCTGAGGCTTTGTGCAACATCTCAGTTTAGTGGAAACATGCATCATTTTCTGGCTTAGATGAGCTGCCAGTGAAGTACTAGTCTAATTTTCTTCCTGCTAGAAAAATTAGGAAATGGGCAATTCTGTCATCTTGGAAAAACTGGAAGTCCTCTAAAGCTGACTAGTCAAGTATTGTTTATAGATGGATCATGTGACTGGAGCCACCAGTGGTTTTCTCTCTGTATTTAATACTCATCAGTGTCTTGACTCCATTTTCCCAGTGCTGATAGCAACAGGCGAATGCCTTTCTGCACACCATTGACAAGCCAGCCTGAGAGTGCTCTTAAAGTGGTGCTACACAGGTCCGAGTACCTGTAATTGTGTAGCAGCAGTGCAAAGCTGGCCTCTCAAGGGCCAAGCTGTCATCTACTTAAAGTGACAACGGCCCCATTTTTATCTGCCAGCAGAACAAAAAAAAATCCTCCCAGCACTGTACTGTATCTATTTTGACAGCCATGGCGAGCTGAGTTGATGCCTTTTCCATGTATTTGCATGTTGTGTTGTGAGAGTGTAGAGACTGCCAGTTGTTTAGGGCCAGTGTATCAGCCACCTCCTGACCTCTCCCAGCCAGCTGTCACCATGACACTAAGCTACAGAGGAATGGACTGTGCGCTCAAGGCCTTTTCACAAATCCTGTCAAATGTTCGACTGCTATTGACATGGCTTATCTCAACAAACATGGATTATACAGGCTCTGTAGCTTTTCAACCATTTCTGAGGGCGTTCTTGAGCTCTTGCTAGAGCACTTACTACATTGCATTAATACTAATGCCCATAAAACCTTTATCTAACCTTTTCATTGCTTTATTGGTTGTAGGTCACATTTATTTGCGTGTCAATGGAGACTGGAGTTCAGTGTCTTTCTTGTCTGCAGACAGTAATCAAGTTATAATCCGTGTTATCTTATGGACTATTGTACTTTCTGTAACACATGCTACCATATATTTGTTTCACATTACTGCCTCTGATCCCAGGCTTTACTGTGTTTCATCTGATATTTCATCTTCAGCTTGTTGTTTGTCCTGTTGGCTTGCTCGGCTAAGTGGCTATCCATGTTGCAGCTTGGGTCAGCAGGTCTCGTTCTGTTGGACATTACTCTCCAATCTCTCTGGCTCTGCTCAGAGGTAATATGTCTGGCTGCCAAAACTGCCTGGCATTTCTGCCATGCGTAATAAATAAGCTGACGGTCTGCAAAGTACATTGTATGTGCTGCTCCAAATGAAAAATCTGAGAAAATCCCTGTGATGTGTTTGTGTTCCGCAGTGGCCTTGGGTTGAACTGCAGCTCATAAATTCCATAGATGATGTAGCTTTGGCACTGTTATTTTTCTACTCCCAGTGCAGAACTTGAACCTGAGAGTCTCGTCTCCCATCCCCAGAAGAAGAAGGAGGCAGAACAAGCCGGCTGTGCAGTGTTTTTATAGGGGAGGGGGTATCTCACACCACCTCCCATTGCTCTTCTTATCCACCATTCATTTGCTACGTTCATGTGATCGACAGGCTGAAAATTCAATTTAATGACCTGCCTCCAAGCACGTAATATGATTTTTAAAGCCTGTTACGGTCAAGCAGAGGTGTCATTTACATAATGATCCCAGCAAGATAGGGCTGCAGCCGTTGCCATGGCAGTTGGTAGACAAGCAAAAGAATGGAGGCAGGGCTCTGTGTATGGATGGGAGTTTGGGAGGGTGGTGTACTGGGCAACTGATTGCAGTGAGAAATGGCCCAGGCTTCAGTCTTGGAAAGGCAGAGCTCTAGCACACTGCACTCTTAATGTTTACAGGCTGATAGTTGTCTTCTAATGGTATTGATCATAGATTTGAGGTACGTTACCCTCGAGGTCATTATGGTTTGTAATTTTTGCTCAAACTGCAGTTATAACCCTTAATGTAAATTTCCTACACTGTCACATGTAAGTAAACAGTGCAGTCTGGTTATAGGGCTTCACTTCCTGGGGTGTGGTTGTGTGGTTTAACTCTGAGGTTAACTGCAGGATGGCATAGTTGAGGATGAGGGGAAGGAGGGCAGAGTGAGAAAGGATCCTCTCAACACAGCAGCACTCTGCCTGCTCATATCCGTTTAGCATGGAGTGCACTCTCAGCACAGCTGTGCTCCATCCCCCTGGGCTCTCCTAATGTTTTAAATATTTCAAATGTCAATATCACGCTGTTTAGAGGATGTTGAGTCAAGCAGTTCTGATTGCCGCAGTAATTGACTTAATCGGTGTAAACATTAAAGGCGGGGTTATATGAAGTCACTGTCTGTTTCATACTTTACCGTCTCATTTTGCTCCTCTTTTGTTTTTCAGACGGAGATTGCCAAACGGCTGAATGCAATTTTAGCTCAAATTATGCCTTTCCTGTCACAAGAGGTGAGTTTTGAATGTGGCTCTCAAACAGTGTCACAGTTTATTACTAAAATAAAGTCACTTATTGTTGCCTGTATTCTAAAGATACTACTTCAAAAAATGTTCACTAATTGTGTGTGGTGTTTGCCCTCACTTCTAAAACTGCAGCAGCACTGTGAAAAAGTGAGTGTGGGTGTGTGATAGATGTTGGCATGCCCAAATCATCTTTTGTAAATGTCTTCCCACAGCACCAGCAGCAGGTTGCTCAGGCAGTGGAGCGGGCTAAGCAGGTGACTATGACTGAGCTGAATGCTATCATCGGGGTACGTGGACTTCCCAATCTGCCTCTCACCGTGTGTATACCCCCTTTTATTCCTTTATTTGACCTGCACATAAGATGATCATTAGCTGTCAATAGTACTTTTCCATGTCTTCATGCAAGTAGTCTGAAGTGTTAAGTGAATATAATGTGATATAAAACCCACTAAAGTTATAGTGCAGATTTGCTTCTTCTTGAATAAAATGTGTTGATATATTTTTTCCAATATAACACTGTATTCTTCACCAATATATTCACAATGTATATACACAACAAGCGTAGCTCTCAAGAGCTGGTCTGTTGTTCCAGCTTTGGTCTCGGTGGCATCTTCACTGCCTTGTTGTGTGTTTATAAATGTGAGCCTGAGAGCTCTTGAGATCCCCTTCGCAGCCTGTATTGCTTTAATTGGCTAAGGTTTTAACGAGGAGCCTCATCCCTCACTGCTGACCTGGATAGCTGTGGGAATTAAAAGGCTGAGGGTGAGCAGAACACAGCCAGCGCTGCAAGCTAGCTGAGACAGTACAGACAGCAGTCAGCCATCACAGCTCCACAGGGCAGTCCTCTTTGCTCACCACAGCACTGAGCAGTAATGTATGGTGTTCATCACTGCTTCAAAACACCATCTGCTCCTCATTGATCAGCTATACTCACCCTGCCCAACTAAAACAGAAGCGATTGGTGTCACCCTCAATACAAAGCTAGGGCTGTCGGTGATCTTATTAATACTGTTGAATCTTGCAGAGTCTTTAGCATGCTTAAGAGGCTGGCCCAAAAGGCTGACTTGATGACTGGAGGCACATATTGGAATTCAATTAAAGCCCCCTTGGTGACCTCTAGTTCCAGGATAATTGCTCTCTAGAATTGGTTTGAGTAGGTGTCTTACTAGGTGATGGAGAGCTGTTTGTTTTTTTATCTTTTGGACTGAAGCGGATGCTTTATTACACTTTCATCAATGCAGAGCAGCTGCAAGCAGCAGTTGTGCCTAAGAAAAGCATATTTGATTTGTGGCTCCTTCCTGTGTATGTAATTTCCACATTTGGAATAATATAACACTGGAATATTTCTGTACTTTTAAATTTGTAGCTGTGATCCTTTCACTGTGGCTCTTTTGGCTTTAATTTAAAATTGGTAGCATTGAAAATCTACATTTTATAAAATTGTGGATGAGCCCATTCATGATTTTAGTATATGGTACTATTTGGCTCCGGCCTGTTTTATGAAAAAGTCAGGCCTCCACCTAAGTCACGCCAGTTGTTCATGTCAGAGGAGGTGGAAATGTAGCTACTGTATGTTTTACCTTTCCATTAGTTATTCATTGAGGAGAAGCTCTGTAGGCATTCCAAAATCCTCATGCATATTGTAAAGCAAGGTGGGGTGAAAGAGCGTGCCAGGCAGACAGGCAGCATCTAGGAGCCAGCTGCATGCCTTATTGATGGGGCTGAGGGCCTTTAATAGGATGCAACTAGGGCAGCTGCTTGCGTTGAGGTGAACCTGACAGGTGGTGCTTCCTGTTTGATTAGAAAATACACAAAATATTGAACTCATCCAAGGAGTAGTTCAGATAAACCCACCTTTCTTCCAGTGAGTGGCCACTTGGATAAACCTACACAATGGCTTTGTATTAAAATGGTGTTAGTAAGTAAAAGAGATGTATTTTGTCTGTAACACCATCATTTGCAGTATATGATAATGGAGAGCGGACATCTAGAGCAGCTGTAGCCCTGATCGTTTTCTGTCCTCCTTTTCAGCAGCAGCAAGCTGCCTACCCTGCTCTCATGGTCAGTGGCATCTACAAATATCTGAATGTGCTTTTCTGTTGTTAATGCACTTGGTGTGTGCACACATCTGGGCTTGAAGGGCTTGTGCATGTTGCATGGCACTTTCTCTGTCCAAGTGCTATGCGTTTCACTATAGTTAGTGTTGTCGGTACACTAGAGACTACTATAATACATTTGCTCAATTTTGCCAGTGTGTGTGTTTTTCTGTAGCTACATTCAGCCTGAGAAAAAAAGGGGCAAAGAGTAGGTCTTTATCTTGGAATATTAAATTAGAGGAAATAGGCCAGACTCCTTTATTTATTTATTATTGTCTTCATTTATGGCCCTCTAATGAGGGCTCTTGCTGATCAACCATGCATATTACCCATCAGTGCCTCATTAAACACAATGAGCAAGGTTGGCTCTCCCCTGCCAATGAACTGGCTCCTTAATTTCCCTCATGGACACAATATTATAGCACGATCGCTCTCTTGCTCTTTCTTTCTCTCTCTCTTTCTCTCTGTGTCCTGGGTACATTTTGTAATTGGATTGACATTTGCCCTATGGAGCAAAGGACAAGGTTGCAAGTTAAAAACATCACTATTTTCCAATCTGGTCTTCTCTACCTTCGGGGGAAGATACCGCAGAGGGCAATAAGCAATTAAAAAGACCTTCCAGATATGATTTTTAAGGACATATTTTAGTAGTATGTGCCCTTTGTAAGACATGTGACTGAATATCTGTTTTAAAAAGAGATAAGTAAGAACTTCAGAGTTCCTACTGAGTTAATGTATTTTTAAATATGTGTGAAGCCAGTCCACCATATTGTTCTATGTGTTGTACCACCTCCCCCGTCATTACAAAGTGCCTAATATTCCTGAAATGGCCATAAATGGTCACTGATTGAAGTCCGTCTTGTAAAAGAGAGGAGGTGCATGCTATAACAGCAGCTGAATTATTCAGCTGGCTCGTAGACGGGTAATAAATTGCTGATGTTTTTATTGGTGTCTCAGCTAAGTATTATTTAACCTTGCTTTAAACTGCTTACTTCCATGCTGAGTGCCTTTTAACTCCCATCCATTTCCCTGTGCCTTTCAAATATTGATGGTGAATATTGGAGGGTTGACTGAGTGCCAGCATGGGACCCCTGGTCCTGGCTCCTGGAGCAGCCTTCCAGACGTACACACAAACACACACTCAAATACTCAGAGCGAGAGGGAATGAGTGCCAGCTTCTGGCACTTAGTGTTCCCTCACTCTCTTAAAGTTTGGGTGTGTAAATGATTCATGTTCTGTTAATCCAGGAACGTGAATATGAGAGGAGTAAATAGACGCCAGTTGTGTTTTTGAAGTGTTTAAAAAGCAGGTAGTTGTTTAGCCCACAGGCTGACAGATTTCTACACAGCTTCATGTTCCTTAAGAGGATTGCTCAGATCACTGATGGCATAGGAGCGCTGTGGTGGTGCTGCAGTATGAAATGAGCTAGTTAATCTGATGTGAAATGATTTCCTCAGCATTAAACGGTGGTTGAATCAAAGTTTGCTTTGCTGTTTGTCGTTAATGTAGAATGAAAAATATTTCCATAATTTTATTTTCAACTCATCATGCACCACTAACGCTGCGTGATGAGTTTCAAGCCCTGCGTCTCATGAATGAGGCGTGTTGAGCAGTTGATCGTTAGTCATAACATCTACTCTCCTCAGCACAGATCTAGGGCTTGCCACCCTGGTCTGGTATGGAAACACTGGGGTGGGGGTGGGGGGATTACTGTCTGATCCTGACAGTAATAGATGTGTGAATGTGCTAATATCATCTGGGGTTTAACTGATCAGCCTCATGTTTAGTGTGTGGTTTCTTCTTGCCTATTCCCTCCAACCCACTTGGTGTCTGTCTGTCTATCTCCCTGTCTACTTACAGCAGCAGCAGCTCCAGGCACAGCACCTTTCCCATGCTGCTCACGGGCCTCCGGTCCAGCTGCCTCCTCACCCCTCAGGCCTGCAGCCGCCTGGCATCCCCCCTGTAACAGGCTCCGGATCAGGCCTGCTGGCACTAGGTGCCCTGGGCAGCCAAGCCCACCTCCCAGTGAAGGATGAGAAGAACCACCACGATCTCGAACACAGAGGTGAGGAGTTAAGCTCAGGCATGTTGCTGTCCAATTGGGCATTAGCTGCTTAAACTGTTTATTTAGAAGAATTGAAATGTATATTAATTTTAACATTATTGCTTAGATGTTAAACAGGGAAAAAACAATTTAGTGCAGAGTGCTTCTCACTCTCTAGAGCAGAATCGTAGGGCCCTTAGGTGAGGAGCACATCCTGTCTGTTCACATTCTGTCTGGGTAATGAGCTGGTACATTCCCAGCCCATGACTGCATAAGCTATTCAACAGCTCCAACACACAGTGATAAGAGGGGCCTTGTGCCCTGCAGTTGATTCTCACACGTTCAGCCAGAAGCATCTGTTATGATATGCTAACTGACTTGTTTTTCTTTATGCTCCACTTGGTTTCATCATCACCTCGGCCGGCATTGTGACGTCTGCGATACAGAGAACACGGTGAGTGTCCAAACCCACAACTTTTTTTGTTGCAGGGCTTGTTGGTGTCATAATTCATCACATTTCCATCTCCACTGCAGATGTCAAGTAAAAATTCCTGCTAACAGCCGCTGATTTCCTGCACTGTTTAATTGGAAATTAGATTTGGAATATAAGTCCTGTGCGTTTAACCCAGAAGGGAAATGACTGGTGTCATGCTGGCGAGATTAGAAGCCTTGTAATTTCATCACAATTAAAGAAAGACTTGGACTTCCCCTTCTTAAAGGATTTATTTGATCCCTTCTACTGTCTCCCTTGTTTACCAGCTTACTCTTTCTCATCCTTGGCATGTGATGAATATTTATGAGCACAAACGGAGAATTGTTTTGTTTTCTTTTTCTCCACCCCGTCTGGCTGGACCTGCTAAAGCGTTTTATTTGAATGGCTGCGATCTCTGATGGCTTGTGATGGGCCGGTGAGATTGTGTTTCTGCAGGCTGGGCCAGCTGAATGGGCGCAGTCATGTCTGAAGAAATGGAACTCCTGCGGCGATTAGCAGGCCTGTTTTGTTTCTGTGCTCTTGTCCCAGGTCATCTGATAGCAGAGTGGTGACTTTGGTTAATGAGTCACGCTAAGCATCTCTTTAAAGGTCAGCCATTATGCAGACAGTGGCCCTTTGCCCAGACTGCTAGTCCATCGGCCTTTGTTCACTTCTCCGGGCTGCCACTGACTTAGTCCATGTTGTTGCTTTGGTCTTCAGAGGAAGGGACAGAGGGAATCAGGAGAACTTGGCAGTTTACAGGAAAATGGCAAACTCCTGTGAAAGCTGCTGGACACCTGCCTAGTTCCTCCCATTCTGTTGGTGTTTGGAGTGAGCTGTCCCAGCTTGTGTGGGCAGGCAGTCTCCATGAAGAAGCACCAGTCAGTCCCACGCTGCCTTGCCCACTGGCAGGATATAGATCCTCTTTCTTTATCAGAGCTCAAAGCCTGAGCTGACATGGTGCCCAAGCGCGCTGCAGCAATCAATGCCCAATGCCCACAACATACAGTTTCTCTCTCTTTCTCTCTGTGTCTCTCCTCCCCTCTCTCTCTTGCGCTTAGCCTGACTGACTCTGGAGAAAAGGCCCTCTGTTCAGCCACAACACACTGCTCATGTCCCTGTGAGGCTGTTTGTTGTCCAGTTATGAGGAGGAGGTAGCCCAGCTCAGAAAACAAGCCCTCCTCCTTTCAGTTCAGATAATGGCCCATTCTGTTGTTTGGCCAGGGACAGGCTTGTGTGTGAGATTGGGCTTGGCTGGTGTCAGGGTACTGCTTGGAGCTGGCCCACAGCTGCATTTTAAGAGTCTGCGGCATCCATAGTGTGTGAATGAGGCATTTTTAGTGTTTGGATTGGCATAGAGTGTTCTCTGTGAATTTGTAACTGATGAATGACTCACTGCTCTCTTTTACGATGGAAGATGAAATGGTAATAAAGTCTGTTTGGTTTTCTCTTGGCAGAATAACTCTGTATCCCCATCAGAAAGCTTACGCACAGCCAGTGAGAAGCACCGGAGCTCCTCTGACTACAGTTTGGACTCTAAGAAACGCAAAGTGGAGGAGAAGGACAGCATGAGCAGATATGTAAGTCATTAAAGGGATTGTTGGACATCTGGGGAAATATGCTTTTTCACTTTCTTGACAAAAGTAAGATCAGAAGGTCAATACCACTCTCATGTCTGTCCATTAACTATGAAGCCACAATGGGGAGTTAGCTTAGCATAAAGACTAGAATCTGGTGGCAACAGCTAACCTGGCTCTGTCTGAAGGTTAAAAAAACAAACAGCACCTCTAAAGCTCACTATTTAACATTTTATATCTCTTTTGTTTAATCCGTTCCAAAACATGAAAAAACGACACATTGTGGTTTTATGGGGAGTTATGTGTGGGGCAATTTTTGGCTGGGAACAGTGACTTCCTGGAGTCTCCGCTGGTTGCCTGGCAACCTCACTGTGACGACAAGACTCCCGGAAGTTGCTGCTCCTTACTCCAGGCTCATCCAGCTCTCAGCAAGAAAGCGAATAAGTGTATTTCCCAAAATATCAAAGTCCCTCCTGTGGCCAGAGACATATTTCGAAGGTTTCACTGAAAAAAGATTTGTTAAGGTGACTAATGTGCAAATTATCTTTACAGGACAGTGATGGAGAGAAAAGTGATGACCTGGTGGTAGATGTGTCTAATGAGGTGAGCAGTGCAGCTTGTAATTGTAAATGGCATATTGACATGTAGTGAGATGAGCCATTACATAAATGTCAAAATCTATTGCTGTGTTTCTCCAGGACCCTGCCACTCCGCGGGCAAGCCCAGCCCACTCACCACCTGAAAATGGCATTGATAAGCCCCGCCCTCCAAAGAAGGACACACCCAACAGCCCTGCATCGGTGGCATCCTCTGGAAGCACCCCATCCTCCAAGGCCAAGGAGCTCAGTCATGTAAGACACCAAGAGTTACGAACAAACTAGGACAGAAAGGGTTTAAATGAGAATTGCAGAGAGAGCAAAGGGATATGTGCAAATAAATCTAGGACGTTTTCTGCAGTGGATTAGGAATGGCTGTCGGTGCTTTAAGTGCATGACTAAACGTCAGGGATAATATTGTCCCGCATCAGGATCAGTCAGGTCTTCTCTGTTAATAGCTCAATGTATTTAACTATTCCAGGATTTTCCCTCTGCCTCACTAAAAGATTAAAGCCAAAGCAGTAAGGGGATAAAAACGGCCCCATCTCCATTGTGGCCATAATAGGTTTTAGAATAAATAGCAGTTTATGGCTCTGCAGGACTATGAGGGTTGTCAGAATTAGATTGGATTAAGTTCAGTTTGCTCTCAAATTGTCAGTCTGCACAGTGCCTGGTTTCCAGGATTGTGAATGTGCTTGCTCTCTCGTTCCCTCGACAGAATGACAAATCCTCCACGCCTGGCCTCAAGTCCAACACCCCCACCCCTCGCAACGATGCCCCCACCCCTGGCACAAGCTCTACTCCTGGGCTCAGACCCATCCTGGGCAAGCCACCAGGCATGGAGGCTCTCGGTTGGTACCACTCTCTTTCCTCTCTAGCAACTGAGATAATCTTTTTCCATCCTCTCCCAATGTACTGTTATGTCACATACCGATATCCTTCTCCTGTCTTTGTCCATAGCAGCCCCAGCTTTGCGTACCCCTCTGTCCATTGCAGGCTCCTACCCTACCCCCTTTGCCATGATGGGCCATCATGAAATGAATGGCAGCCTGACTAGTCCTGGTGTGTATGCTGGTCTGCACATCTCCCCTCAGATGAGCGCTGCAGCAGCTGCAGCCTATGGACGCTCCCCCATGGTAACACCCTTTCCTGCCCTTTATATGTAGCTGTATTTAGGATCACCTAAAAGCACCGCACATAGTTAAAAGAATTGTTTGACATTTTACAATAACAGATCTGTTATTCAAAGGTTTCCATCTTGTCATTTTTCAGGGGTTTGATCCTCACACCCACATGAGAGCTCCCGGCCTTCCAGCCAGCCTCACATCCATTTCTGGTGGCAAACCGTAAGTGTCTCCCCAAATGTGTTTATAGTTGTGCATTTTTAAAAACAGCAGTGATATAAAACACTAACACGAGTCTGTCTTTTCCATCAGGGCTTACTCCTTCCATGTCAGTGCAGATGGTCAGATGCAGCCCGTGCCATTCCCGCCCGACGCTCTGATCGGCCCCGGTATTCCACGCCACGCCCGTCAGATCAACACGCTGAGCCACGGTGAGGTGGTGTGCGCTGTTACCATTAGCAACCCCACACGTCATGTCTACACTGGTGGCAAAGGCTGTGTCAAAATCTGGGACATCAGCCAACCTGGCAGCAAGAGCCCCGTGTCCCAACTGGACTGTCTGGTGAGTGAAACGTGAATTAGCAGCATCAACAACTCATCAACAACTTTTTATACCTAATTCTTTTTGTGCAGTTGTTTCAAAATGTAATGAACTGTTTATACACAACCTCATTCCATTAACAATAGGATAATCCACAACAGACACACATCCCACTGTCAGTTTTACAGCAAATGCAGCTGATGCTTTTACTCAGTGTTTGTGTAAAATAGAAGAAAGTCCTTTTGGCAACAAGTAAGGAAGAAATGATAAACATACATGACATTTTCAGATAAATTATAGTTGGCTAAATGTGTAAATGCAATAAGTGAAAAACCTGTCTGTTCAAAATATAACAGAATAGCTTTGAGAACACTCTTAGTTTGGTTTATTATGACAGAAGGATTTTCATCCTCTTTCCCACCAACTTGTTCCTAAATCTCTCTCTCCAGCTCCACTGCTCTGAACATGTATTGATTTGCTTTGTCCTCTGTGCAACAGAACAGGGATAACTACATCCGCTCCTGTAAGCTGCTGCCTGATGGCCGCACATTGATTGTTGGAGGTGAGGCCAGCACATTGACCATCTGGGATCTGGCCTCTCAGACACCCCGCATCAAGGCTGAGCTCACCTCCTCAGCCCCGGCATGCTACGCCTTAGCCATCAGCCCCGATGCCAAAGTCTGCTTCTCCTGCTGCAGTGATGGAAACATTGCCGTTTGGGATCTGCACAACCAGACTCTCGTTAGGTTGGAAGAAAACACTTATTCACACTGTGTGGGCTTTGGCCCCACAACAAGGATTTCTGTTGTGTGAGTCATTTTAAAAGGAGATGTCAATAAATGTTTGTATGCCTTCTGACTTTGATTGTAGGCAGTTCCAGGGTCACACGGATGGTGCTAGCTGCATCGATATATCCCATGATGGCACTAAGCTGTGGACAGGTGGTCTTGACAACACTGTTCGCTCCTGGGATCTGAGGGAGGGTCGACAGCTGCAGCAGCATGACTTCACTTCACAGGTACAACCCAGTAACGTAGAAGAGATGGATAACATCCACACACATCCACAGACTTACTGTGAAGGGCAGTTTCCTTTTAGCCCCAGAACTGTCAGTAATTGCTGTTCTGTACCATTTCCAGATCTTCTCCTTGGGCTACTGTCCGACTGGAGAGTGGCTTGCTGTGGGTATGGAGAGCAGCAATGTGGAGGTGCTCCACCACTCAAAGCCTGACAAGTATCAGCTCCACCTGCACGAGAGCTGTGTCCTCTCCCTCAAGTTCGCCTACTGTGGTATGAACACACACACACACACACACACACACACATAAATGAGGGAGAGATAATGCTGACTATACTTAATGGCTAAGGGGCCTTAGCCTGTCCTATTTTATTTAGTGCTAAAACTACAGTGCCCTTTTTACAGTCTGAATGCATGTTGTGTTTTCAAGGTTACAGACTATCAGGTCATACTCTTCCTTTGTAGGTATTTTTCAACCACTTTTTAGTCCAAGGAGGCCTGATTGCACTGTTTTCTTTGCAGGTAAATGGTTTGTAAGCACTGGGAAGGACAATCTGTTGAATGCTTGGAGGACTCCTTATGGCGCCAGCATATTCCAGGTATGCAGATCAATACACTCTGTCTGCAGCCAGTCCAAAAGTATGCACAGTTGTCTCTGAGAGGAAGGACACAGCGACCGCTGTCTGACAGGACTCTCCTATCAGTGAAAACTGAACCTGAATTATTGACCTGACAAAGAAGACTTTTTGAGGGGCATCAGGCCAGAACTTGATGTCATTGCAATCTAATCTTGCCCTGTAGTCAGCTAATCTTCTCCACTTAACTTCAAATGTAGTTTAGAATGTTAACTGCCTCTAAGACTAAAATGTTTTTATCTTTTTCAGTCCAAGGAATCCTCATCTGTCCTGAGCTGTGACATCTCGACAGACGACAAATATATTGTGACAGGCTCTGGTGACAAGAAGGCCACTGTATATGAAGTGATCTACTAGAACAGACTGCTTTGGATTGGAGCATGCTCATGCTCAGGAACAGTAGACTCTTCCTCCATCTACCTTCCCTCACACAGACAGCATGGATGTTGCCTGCAGCCCCGGGGTGGATGGGGAGGATGTTTGGCAGTGCCAGACTGAAATGGACGTTAGTGCTGTTGTGGCCCTGGATGCTGTGACCTTCGGTTCCCCAAGGCACTAAGAAGAAAATAATTTCTTGCTGTTTTTCTGTTTGTTGGATATTTCTTTTTTTATTTGTCCTTTTTAATGTGGAGATAAAGTTCCATGACACAACTAGAAGCGGCGCTTCGTTCTGGAGCTTCTCCTTGGAGGTCCTGTGAAAAGTGTACATAATGGAGTAATAAAAGGCCTTTTATAGATTTATATTTTGGTGTCCAGTTACGCTTGTCATGGTTCTTTCTTGTTCTCTTCGTGATTTTCTGTCCCCTCTGGGGATGGAAATTAGATTAGGACTTTGTAAGAGGATATTCTATTTCAGTTTTTTCCCTCCTCTGCTTTTTTTTTGTCATGTTCGTTGTCCAGAATGACCTTTTCGGAAATCTAATTTGGATTTTTTTTTTCTCCCTGACAACGACTTTTTTTCATCGCTGTTTGCTGTAACACAGAACACAGACGTTTGTCCCATGGATTTTAGCAGTGGAGAATTCTGGAAAGGCCCTTTTTTCTCAGACTGGAAGGAGAAAATCATGGTTTCCAGTTACTTCTACCCTTTGGCCCTGGTCAACAGAAATTCAACTTTGAAATGAAGACCTATTGCTGAACACTGGCTGCTCTCAATGACATTAAAATGGATAACTATCAACTGGAAGACTGACGGGTTTCATGGAGAAGCAGCTGTGACTTGAGTTAATTCTGTTGACTCGACTATTGTATGAATCTTCATTTCTCCACTCCGCAAAGTTTAGTCATCAGTCTAAGAGTTCAAAAGAGTCTAAGAATTATTGCCTCTCTCATTAGACTCTGTGACTGATATGCAAGACTTGGTATGGTTACTCATAAAGGTGGCAGAGAAGGCCATTACCACTTCTGACATTTTGGCTATGCTCTGTTTGCTTTCTTAAGTATTTCATAATATTTGACTACAGTCTTCTCATTGACAGGAATGGTCTCTGCATAAACACAAGTTAGACTGTGTAGCATACACGTTTCATCATCCCTAAGGATTGTACAGTTGGCAGTTGTTGATAAATCAATAAACTGTTTTTATATAAAAATCATCTTGACTGAATTTCTATAGTGCTGGTGCCTTGCTACTGTTGCACATTTTAAAGGAATAGTTTGACATTTTGGAAAATACGTTTATTCGCTTTCTTGCATAGTTGGATGAGAAGATTGACAGTGATCCCATCGCTCATGTACAGTAACTATAAAGCTGCAGCCAGTTGGCTTAGCTTAGATTGAAAACGGGGTGAAACAGCTAGCCTCGCTCTGTCCGAAAGTAACAAAGTCAGCATCTCTAAAGCTTAGCAATTTCCTGGAATCTCTGCTGGTTTCCTGGCAACTTCACGGTGATGACAAGAATCCACGAAGTCACTGCTCCTGGCCAAGAAATAGTCCAGCATATAACCTAGCATAAAACAACAGCATTTTGTTTTTTCACTTCAGTTTTTTGGATTTAACAAACAGTATAATGTGTTAAATTAAAGGTGTTGGTAGGCAGACTCTGTTACCTTTGGACAGTGCCAGGCCCGTTTCCACTCTTTATGCTAAGCTAAGCTAACTGGCTGCTAGCTGTAGCTTCATATTTACTGTACATGTGTTATGGGAGTAGTGTCGATCTTCTCATCTAACTCTTGGCAAGAAAACTAATGAGCTTCACACCAAAAATGTCAAACTATTCCTTTAAGTAAGGCTGTTTTAGATTTAAAGACACACATTAATATTTGCTTTTGTGCTGCAGCCAGCAGTGGGACAGGGAGTGTTGTTGACAGCAGAAGTAACTGCGCAAAATACACTGTATGAATTGACGTGCTGAATGTCACATGGCTCCACTGTTTTTGTCTGAAAACCAGAAATGTGCCCTGTGTGCTGCTAGTGAGGGCTCTCCCTTGCTCTAGTCTGCATCTACAATACATACTGACTTACTCACAGGCTCTTCTTGACAGTAAATGGCTGTAAATGCATCCAGATAGGAGGTGACAACATGTCTCAGGAGAACCACAGACATGAGAGGAAGAGATTCTGGGTGCTGTTAGAGAGGCTGCTAGGGACCTCTGGTAAAGCCTTTAACTCAGAAAACTACTGAGCTTGCATTAATATTTGAGGGGTGAACTTGGTGCAGCTTTCAAAGTCACAGTGTACTATTACCAACTGTGGTCCCTGTCAGCTGCCACTTTTTTTAGGGTTGTATCCATGTATGGTGGCAGCACTGAAACCACCCAGCCGTCTCAGAGCGATACAATAAGGCAGAGTTTTTATGCAGTGCCACTTCAGAAATATGACGCAAACACTGCTCTTGAGTTCTCTTGAGTGGTCTTTTGGTAGTGGAGTACTTCTGGGCAGGATGAGGTGAATGGCCCAGTCCTTCCACTCCAGAGCAAGGCTCTTCTAGGACTCTGTGCGTGAAGCTGTAAGCCCTTCATATGGCTGCCTCTTCAGACATGTTGTTGTTGGATTATAAAAGCAGGGCCGGATGCTTTCAGCATGGAGCCAGCCGCCATGCTTCGCTCTCACGGGCTCATTTGTTAAAAGCTATAGTCTTTCTTTTCCCACATTGCTGAAGTGTGTACTTCCTGTGTGCATTTGTAGCTTAAGCTCCATGCTCAAGTAGAATTTTCTTCCTCACTTAATCAAACAGTGGATTATCTGAAGATGAAAGGTTGTACCTCTGAGTGCCTATTGCTGGACACTGAGGGGGTCATTGTCTCGCCTTCCGCTGATCTACCTCTCAATGAGGGCTTTCAGCAGGTTCTCATGCAAAAGCCCATGCTGCCTTGTTCTATTTAGAGGAAGGCTACAGTGCAGACTAAGAAACTAGAGTGGCCTAAGTGTTTTACAGCAGCTCTAAACATAAGAACATAGCCCAATTCTCTACTTCTGCTTGGATTGTTAGAGCCAAAACTCAAAGACCCAACAGAAAATCAAGGGGGGTCTGTAATGCCAATATGTGGGCTTGCACATGCAAACCACTGTGTGAATGTTTTTGCCAGCCATTGATCACAGTCCACCAGAGTTCTGGCTGGTTATTTTGGCTGGCATTCTGTTTTCCGCCCTCCCCCATCCATCACATAGAGAATCAGGGTTTTTCTTTTTTTTTTTTCCAACAGTGAGGGACTGGCACCGTGCTGAAATGCAGAATAATAATCCCCTAATCACCTGAGTATTGCCAGTCCTAGGTTTTATCTGCAATGGATGTGAAAGCCCCCAGTGCCTAGTGATTACAGCATTTGATCTGGGTAATAATGTCTTCACTGTTGCCCTGCTTAGGGCCCAAAGGCAGTGCAGCTCTAATCCACAGTGCATTCTAGTGGAATCGCATTACACAAAGACCACCAGGGTTCTCCTCTAGGGGGGAGGGGTGGGGGGGGTTAAAGGAGGAGGTTGCCATGGAAACAAGCTTCTCTCTCCCTCTGTGCATCTCTCTCTCTCAGACACACATGCACACACACATAATACACACACACACTCTCCTGGGATAGATAAGCAAAGGACAGGTTCTATGTTTACTTTCCATGAGCCCTCCAATCCCTGAGCAGGCTGAGCCCTGATAACACGAGGCCTGTACAGCCACCGACCACTGACAGCAGATAAGCACCCCACCAGAGCAGAGCAGTCATCGCCCTCCAACCAGGATGAACAAACCTGGGAGACCCGGATTCATTTGGATTAGGCTGGATTGCTACTGCCGCTGCCGCTGCCGCTGCCGCTGTTGCTTTTGCTGCTGTGTTCAGACTACTGATGTTCACAGGACTTTCTACATGAGAACTTGATGTTGCACTTCACCCCATGGAGTCTCAGGGCTTAGTCAGAGGACACAGGCACAGTAATGGACTGGATGCTATTTTAGATATTGAGGTCAAGGGACTGTCTGCACTGGGCAGGTTTGTGTCACCGCACCTGGAGGGCTGTGAAGCTAGAAAAACTAAATTCCTCCTGATGTGTCCTGAGGAGCAGATGACCACACATTATCAGTATGTTGTTTCACCATCTTCTCATGCCTGCCCTTTTTGTAATGGCCGTATTTCACTGGAAGGCCAGAGTACTGTCGGGACATTCCTTGTATTTGTTCCAAGTACCCACTAAAATCCAGTAATTCAATACCCAGAGTAATTAGATTTGTATGATACTAATACCCTGAGAAGGAACCAACATGCTCTTTGATGTTGAGATCAAGACCACTACAAGTAGCCTACTCTTTATTATGTGCATTATGCTAACATGCTAATTATATTTCCCCACACATTCTTTGATTAAGGCCCAGCTGGAGGTGTATAAGCAACATGACTAATTGCAGAGGAAATGGTGGTATTGAGCTAAAGTGGTGGGAGCTGGGTTTCCCTTTGGCCCCTTCTGCTGCCTGTGTTTACTTGTAAGATGTCTTTTTTTAAATTTTTTTTATTAAATATAAATCTGATTAACAGCTTGATCACATACTCTTAATTAAAAGAGTAGTATTTTCCTAAATAGTTCATATGGATTTATCTCACTTTATGTTTGAATTGATTCAACATTACATAATAAATATAGTCTAGGACCAAAATATTACTTACTGCACACTTCCTTAACTGCATGGGGACTTCTGTCTGTTGCTCTCTCGGGGATTGTTGAATAAGATAGGAAAACCATGTTTTATCTATACCTTCAGTGAAAAGTATTATTAATCAAAAATGTGTGACCATCAGTGTTTTCTACTATATTATTGGCCCACTTTTGTTAATATGCCACTTGCAAATCTTAACTTTTTACAACTTGACATTTTTCAATGTGGCTTGTATGAAATACTAGTACTGCAAATATATTTGCCACACACACACACACTCATATGTTAGTAACTGCCACTTATACACTCCCCTAATATTTGGAGATAAAAATGACAATGTTTTATTATAACCATAGTCTTTTACAAAGCTTTTGATGTTTTGGTGACAGGGCCTACACGCACTAATACTGTTAATGCAGCTACACACAGCATCATGAATGTAAATAAGGTTGCACATCAGCAGCTCAACATTACAAATCAGCAAGACACACTGTTTTATAATGAAATTTTAAAAAAGTGTAGCCTATGTAAAAAAAACAACAACTGTAAAATTCGTCTCATTCTGTTGAAATTAGTGCACCTGTTAACTCTGCCTGCTGGTTTACTCTAGACAACATCTGCTTGCTTAAAACAAATACCCAAATATTTCAGTTTCCATTTAACATTTCAGCCAGTGAGCTATGGCTGGTAGCTGAGATTTGAATATACTACACAGTAATGTTATTTACCTGACATATGTTGTAAATAGGCTAGAGCAAATGTTCCACCTATGGATCAGCCGTGTCGCGCTAACCGTTAGCTAACGCTATCTCCCTGGAGGTTTGGAATCGTTGACAGAAGTGGTAAATTTAACTTATTTATTCTGGCTAAACGATCACCGTTACCAATATACTGATCATACAGATGATCAGCAGAGTAGTGGATTGTGCTGGAGGGGTGATTTGATACATTTCTATGGATGTTTTGATGCTTCCTTTCTGCCGTGAAGCGTTGTCACCATTGGGATCCATTGCAACCGACATGAACTCAAGCTAACCACAGGTGCTCCAGAGGAAAACTAACAAACAGCCACCTTTGAAACCTTCAGTCGGTGAGTGTTTGATATCAGTTAAAGTGACAACAGCTCCAGATACGTTTTAAACCAACTTTGAAGAACTGAAAATATCCAGACTCATGTCAAATCAACAATCAAATCAAGCTGACCCAGTTAGCTTACTCAGTTTAGTTTGACTGGAAGAACAGGGCTCTGAAGGCCACATGACAGATTATTTTGAGATTGTTGAGTTTGTGGTCTAGATTGATGCCTCATTGGATACCTTGTGTCACTCCTCAGAACATTACCATCATCACATGGTAGATGTTGGCAGGTTTTTAAAACAAGTGGGTCATCACATCAAGTGTTAAATAGCCTAGTATTGGTTTATCTTTATCAAGAGCTAAATAAATCAGAGGTCCTCAGAAAGTTTACATGTGTATTAACAGTTCCTTTTGTGTTGAAAAATAATGACTGATTTAAACTGATTTTCACTTCAATTATAATAATCATGATCTCATCATAATGGCATACATCATATTTGTTTTTCTGCAGCAACTCTCCTGATGTTTCTGGCAAATAGAAACTGAAGGGAAAATAGAGTTGGGTATTGTGCTGCAGCTCAACCAGAGACCCTCCAACTAATTATTTTTAAAAAGTAAAACAACAATCAGTGAAACCTCTGAATGTTTATGTTGCAGACTATCCATCTATTTTTTTTTACCATCTGATTTCCACCTGTAAAATAGTAAATAGTCATGAATTCACACATACATTCTTCTTTTTTTTTTTCAAATACAAAACAAAAATAATTGCCCCTGATTATCTGCTGTCAGATAAACGTGACAAAAGCAACCCTAACTAAAAGTGTTAATTGCAAGGTCACATCCAGCATACTGATGAAAGTTATCCATGTACTGTAGACGACTTTGAATCTTTAGAATTGAAGAATCATTAGTTAGTATACATCTTCTTTAGGACACGTATCATAATTATAATTTCACAGGAATTTCTGAGTTATTATACCAGCCATGTCCTGTTCTAACAGCACAGTAGATTGACTAGTGTGAGAGAGAGAGGTCATATTTTTTTTCATTATCTGAGCATTGTAACTGTCTCATACACAGATTCTCATACTCCATTAGGAAACACTGGACCTTTTGCTTTCCTCACAGCGAGCGCTCTCATTTCAGTATTGCTGTAGTGTCATCACTGGAGAGGTGCAGAGAGCTGCCTACACTCTAAAAGGTATATACTTTGATCATAAGATTGCCCAGCCCTTGTATCTTGGCATTTTGGAAAGCTCTTACCCATATAAGTAGTGAAGTGGCTGCATGAGCTCTGTGCTGGAGAGCTCGACCCTTTCCAAATACTCTGTTGTGAAGCTCAAGTGTTATTCTCAGCCACAAAGTGATGTGTTTGCTATCATTTAGTGGAGTGGACAGATACACCTACTGGGCCTCAGGAATGAAACAAGTTTCAGTCTGGACTACCATTATACAAAATCCCGGGGTCGGAAGTATTTTTTTTAGGGCTGCAACTAACAATTATTTTCAGTGTTGATTAATCTGCCAATTGTTTTCTGTATTAATGGATAAATTGTTTATAAATGCCTGTTATAATTTTCCACAGCCCAAGGAGATCCATTCAAATGTTTTGTTTTATTCTACCAACAGTACAAAACCCAAGGTATTCAGTTTACTATCATATATAAAAAATAAAAGCATTTGAGGCACAGGGACTTGAGAATGTTTGGCATTTTTGCTTGAAAATGATTAAAATGATTTATTGATTATCAAAAAAAAGTTGCCAGTTAATTTTCTATGGATCTATTAATCAACTGATGGACTTATTATTGCAGCTCTAGGCAAATATTTTTCTGAAATGCGCTTTTTTTTTCTTATTTATGTTGACAGTATTTATGAGTAAAACCATACAAACAAGACAGCACTGCAGGGTACTTACTTTAAAAAATACTTTTAAGTAAACTCAGGAAAATGTTGATTCATTTGATGAAATTGTTAGTGAAACTGGATTTCTTGCCCCTGCTTCCGGTCTCTGATGATTATTTTTTTCCTGGTAAACACTTTATTTCTATTCCTGTTTGGTTCATTGAAGCATCTGTCATTCCCAGTGCTCCCACTGTGCCTGACAAAAGCAGAGCCATGTTAGATTGAAAAGACAGAGGGGCAATCTTTCAAATGGATCTCTTTTTCGAAAATATATTATGACATAATCATGTTTTCTCCCTAAAAGCCCAGGGGAGGCCTGTCTGTCAGATTGCCGTCCTCTCTTGGCTGACTGGCCTGAACAGAAACAGCAGTTGTGTGTTAATAGAACCCAGAGGCACTCGGAAACCTTACCCATTCTGCTTTACGCTCTCAGCCAGGAGATTAAAGTCAGGGAAACATTACAGGAGGCTGGATAATTGCCCCTGTGTCTCCAGCAGACAAAAGGCAACGCTCCGGCAATTCCCTCGGTAAATTGTCAAGAGAGGCTCAAGGATCCTTCAAGGCTGCAGCAAATTGTACAGTGCTGTCTAACAAACTACCAATCTCTGGATATTATGAGGCGTCCATATATCCTTGGCCATAATGACAGCTTGCACTGCTATAATGGAGTGCAGGCACAAGATAGCTTTTGTGAGCACACTTCCAATAGAAAAATTACTACCTTGATTCCCAGTCTGCGCTTTTTATTTTTTCTTTTGTTCCCATT
The DNA here is from genome assembly GCA_002120245.1 of Maccullochella peelii. Classification (NCBI taxonomy): domain Eukaryota; kingdom Metazoa; phylum Chordata; class Actinopteri; order Centrarchiformes; family Percichthyidae; genus Maccullochella; species Maccullochella peelii. The sequence goes on along the minus strand of LKNJ01000067.1, from coordinate 26,904 downwards.
TGTATTTTGATTTATTCTGCTATCATTTTTATTTTCGTTTTTATTCAGAGCTGAGTGCTGGCTGCCGCCACCAACAGATGATTGCAACCTTTACTGCTGAGGGCCACTTGATCCCTTGACAGGAAAGAAAGAAAAAAATCTGCAAACAGTTAATGAGTTGCCATCCATGCCTAGTGTTAAGGGTGTCTACAAATTAACAGAGGCTTTTGTCAGGGCTCTCTTTTGCTCCCTCGCTCATTCCTGCTCTTGCCTCCACTTTCTTTCTCATTCTCCTGCCCCCCTCCCCCTCCCCATCTCGCGCTCCCTCCTGCTCTTCAATTTTCTCCCTCTACCTGCCTGCTTCACGCTCCAGTAGCTCCGTGGCGGGAGCAGCGCTGTCTGGCTTTGGCTCTGAACAGCACTCATTGTCAGTGCGGTTCATGTTTAGAATTAGCCATTTAATGAGAACAAAAGAAATTAATTGGTGGTTTAAGCCTAATGAGACGTCTGTGAAATTAACGGGCCTCATCAATAGAAACAAATAAAATCCTTCAGCTTGTTGTTGTGGAGCATTATTCTGACAAAGCTTTTGACACAATGATGAATAGCAGGTCAGGAGAGACCATCTGTGCTTTTTTAAACCCCTGCAGGAGGGGGATGGAATGTGGGCTGGCTTGAAGAGATGGTGATAAAAGAGGGAGAGAGGGAAAGGGGGAGGGATGGGAGAAAAGAGTGGAGAGAGAGAGAGAGGAAAAAAGCTGAGAAAAAAACAAATTCACCCGCTTTATTCATCACCCTTTAGCATGATACCGCTGTCTAACCATGGTTACAAAGGAAATAAAAAACAGGGGCATTAGCATGTGAAAAGCGCTGGGTCTCTGACTATGCGTCCAGAAAGCCAAAGAGCTCTGATTTCGAGGGATATTTAACCTCCATTCAGACAGCAACAAAGGCCTGGCTGTCGCGCTGAGAGCAGTGGTTCAGCCTGATTGGGGCTCGGGGGGGGGGGGGGGGNCAGGCAGGCAGGATCACAGACCTCATTTGTTCCCCCTCTTTACTTTAGCCTGTCTCTATTCCCACTGAAGAGCAGCATTTCCTCTCTATATCCCCCTCCCCCTCCTCCTCCTCCTCCTCCTCTCTCAAAGTTGTAAATGTATGACCTGAGGAATAAATTGGATGGGAAGGAAGCGAGGAGGCAGCACAGAGAGGAGTAATACATCTCTATCATGTTCGGTGACCTTTATTTACCGCGCACTGAGCAACGTCGTTCCCCGTGTTATGTGTCTGCCTCGCTTCCTTTACTTTTAATGCCCCAGTATGGAAGTTGTGGACGTGATGGAGGTGGTTATCTGCATGTCTTCAGCCCCGCCAGCGACTCAGCCCTACCCTTGCTCTCTGGCCACCCAGCAGGGCTGGCCCAGCCTAGCCTGTTTGTGTATCATGGAGAAACTGTTTGCTTTCCTGCGCTGATCAAATAAACAGGCCATGTCTTTGGGGGCGGGAGGTTGGAGGAGTGGTGTCTGTGTGTTGTTTAGCTCTCTGGGTGTAGATAAGGAATTGTTTGATGGGGTAGAGAGAAACGAGAGCGATTTAGGTCAGCTAATCTGATTTACACAGAGATGGTCTGGCCATTGCAGGGAGCAGTAATTACATAGAGGGATTAGAAGCCCCCCAAAGCTCCCAACCTACAGAGAGGAGAGAGGGGTGGAGGCTTAAAGGCCTGAGAACCGCTCGAGTATGTTGCTGCAACAACAACAGCTTGAGCAGTTCTTGGTGCAGATTAAAAATGGCTGAGATTGTGCTCAAAACAAAGGGGGCATTTGGCTAAAGTAGTATTACTTGGTTTGTTTACATGCATTTACATCTGCTGCTTTGATCCCACAATTTATCAAAATTTGTTTTCTGTGGCCAAATATCATAGTTTGATGTCATCAGTTTAGTCGTTCATCACATCTTTTTTTTTTTCCTCTAGGAACTTGTTTACAGAGTACACACAGCAAAAACATCACGTTATGTTTCCCTTACTCTGGGTCACCCTCTGTCACTGCTGCTCTGCGTTTGAGTGCGCTTGTTGTGATACATCATTTGCAGATTGATCACTTTCAGCCTTGACATTCTGTTCACGATTAGCTATTTTTCCGTGTTTCTGCTAGGTGCACAGAGCAAATATTCCAACGCTTCTCTCGTTGCCATTTGTCTGTGTATTTAAAATGCACAGCTGAATAATTGCACTGCCAGAGCCATTACTTCATCCACAGGAATGACTTGCACGCTTGGCTGCTGTTTCTAGAGTGTGCTTGGCTAATCCACTCATTGCTTTGTGCATTCAGTGCTGTGAACCATAGGGCACCCGCTTGGATGCCCGTGCATAAATTACTGCCATGGAACATAAAGTGCTGGGAGGATTTTCCTTAACGATCGGCAACGCTTTAAACGCTTCTGCTTCAACAGTCGATACTGCTCAGCCCATTCAATTATTCAGCTGCCCGTCCCTCATTAACAAAATCCTGACCTTGACATGTCTGCCCTATTTCTCTCCCCTGACAGACTCGGCTCTCCAAACGACTCTGTTTGCTCTGATATTGGCTGGGAAATCCATGCATATTGATAAGTTGTTTGCAGTGTAATTGAAAATGTCAGTTATGAGGCCCATGCAGGGAAAGGTCGGTTCCAAAACCAAAAGCAACAAAAGCTGACAGGCTGCTATGTATGGAGCATATACAGTATAGTAGATGAAGGAGAGACTATATCTTACTACTTGTATGTTCACTATGTGCCAAAAGGAATAGTAAAAACGGAGAGAGAACATTTTAAGGTGTTTTAAGCCTGAGGTAATTACTCTCCATTTTCATATAGTTTTATGGATTGGTTTGTGGTCACTTGATTGAAATTCTAATCTGTTTCCAAAGGTCAAATTGTTCATCATTCATATCTCATGGTCTGGGTAAACATCCACAGCTCAAGCATTCGATAGGACTTATGAATATGCTCATAAAATTGGTAACCCACCATCTCTTGAGGAGTCACAGGTGTCCTGTGGGTGCTGTCTTATCTCAGGGAGGTGTTGTTCCTTGTGCATTGGTGATGTGATGTGCCAATCAAAAGCTGCTGTACTCTGCATCTCGGAGCACTACTTGCTCACAATCTGACTCCACAGGGGTGGGATCTGGGGTTAAAGTGCTAGCCACTATTTCTACATAAACAAAGATTTGAACCTCAATCCCCAGGAGCCTCAGCTGGCCGACAAGGCCCCCACCCCCACCAGACCCCGTCATCCCCGCAGGCACAGTGGTGACTGCCTGCTGGTTCTTTAATCGATTGCTAATGGGTTCAATTCCATCGTTGAGGAGCTGCTTGGAACCTGGCCCTGAGACTGAATGAAGTGGAAATACCATTTGCGGCTTTATGAGCCATTATACTGCAGCGAGAGACCTCTATTCGGCATGCTTCATAGCGCTGCAGAGAGTTTTGCACCACCGCTTGATGGTTTTTCTTATGCCGGCTCCTACTTCTTTCGTCTCAGTGCTCTCCATTTACACTGTGCCCTAAAGCATTTACATCCATTCAGTCTACAACAAAATAGCTTTGCTTTGCTGCATTTTTCACAAGGCGTGATGTGTAGGGTAATTACCATAGTATATCTCCCTTGTACACATGAGGGCCCAACCGATTCATTCCATCTTTAAGCTTTGATATTATTCATCAGTTTTTATCAGTAACGTGTACCTATGGCCCTGTGTAACTCAGAGGCTTCTGGGATCACTGTGTCTTATTACCCACAGCAGTGAGCATGCAGTTCAGAAAGTGTGAAATACTGTATGTGAGTAGTGGATAAGTTATGAGACTGCAGTTTTTTTTATTTTATTGCAGTAACATGTTTCCACCTTCTGTAGATGTTGCAGTGACTTGCTTAGCCTCATACGCCACTCTCCCTGGTTTCCAGATCTGCCCAGATTTCTGCAGTGCTCCTATGAGCTTGCTCTGGCTGAAATGCAAAGCTAAGCAGCCAACACTGCTCTGCATTTCACAGCCAGTCCCAGCAGACATGTGCTCTTTGAAGCATTTCTGGGCCAGGGATACAAGTCTTGTTTGTTCAGTACTTCTGGAGAGAAAAAAAAGAGAAAAATGTAAGCTATTTTTTTCTTTCACTACGGCAGAGAGTAACATTCTTTGACATCTCAACAGAAAGCCTTGTATTACAGCACGCTGCCAGATGCCTTGATAGAATCACCCATGTCAAACAGGAAGAGAAATAAATGCTTCATTGAACTAGAGCTTAGTGATGGTGGGAGGGAGGAATGGCGGGGGTGGGCAGGCTGCTATGTGGGTGTCAGTTCACTGGTGCAGGGTTATTCTCAATCCTCAGTATAAACACTTTCTTAGATGTGGTGTGAATAATTAGTGTGCCTGGCCTAGATAGTCTCATCAATGGATATCTAATCTTCTAAAGAATAGGAAAAAGAAAGCTGTAATCAAGGAAACCAACGATTTTGGTAGCCGACCTGGTGCCAGCAGTTGCAGCAGGGTACAAAGCACATGTTTGTGTTTGTTCTTTCAGGCTCATCTTCCAGCGCCAAGTAGAGTATGACAGGATTTACATGCAGGTTCCTAATCTCTGTAAGCGAACCTGTTTCGGGATGTAATTCACATGGTATGTCTTTTGATTCGGATTAGTCTGGGCAATCCTCTTACCCGTGGCTCAGTATAACTTATCACTGACAAGGCCGTCTCGTGGAGCAGTGCAAATCCTCATATCCACCCCTCCCAGACTTCCAACTCTTAATTCTAATCTGTCCAAATCTGATCTGAGACTTTAACTTCCAAATACCTCTTGAAAACTAGAGCTCGAGCTGAAGTTCATGCAAGGGCTTTGGATTACATAAATTGAGGTTAGGGATTTCCAATAGGGCCTTATGTTTGAGAATAGAGTAGGATTTGGATGTAGGCTGTAGTGGCAAATCTTCTGCATTTTATCATTTTTTTCTCTTTAATGTTGAATCTTAAATAAAAGGGGTCATTACTCGTGTAAGGATACCCAATATCCTTTGGTAATTGATATTGTACTTTTTGTATGAATCAGTCATATTCTATACCCCAAAGTATTTTTTTGTTAATGCAGTTCATTTATAGTTTGAAAATTAAATTGTTGGATAGGTAAAGTTGTCTAAATGCCGCATACTTTGCTTGATGATGTGCTTTGACGTAAAAATACCATAAAATATTTAAATGTATGAGTCATATTCCTGATCCTTTTAAGGTTCTTTATAATTCAATAAACAGGATTTCAAGTAGAGCAGACATGCTCCACTTTTTCTGCCTCAGCCGGAAGGCCACAAACGGGCTCTTATTAAACGTTGTAAGATTATGCCTTAATCTCACTGAACACATGTTGGGTGGAATAAAAGCAATTTTATTTCTGAAACTGTGCTCCACACAGCTCTCCCTCTCTATAATCTTATTCCAGCTTCTGCTACAGAATGAAAAGTCTTGTTGGCATGCCAGTGCTGCTGTGTGTTTAAAGGAGGCTAAAAGATCAAGGCCCTAATTGAGAGTTATAACCCATTAACGTACCTGTGCTCAACTTGGACTGCACCTACACCCCAAAGACAGACTTGGTTCTCAATCAGAGAGGATTTGGAGGTCATGTTCACTGCTCTTGGTGAGACAGTGGTGTGAAGATGATGATAAGCCAAAGCTCTAAATCCCAGACTCAGCTGTCTTATCTGGTGCTGCTGGGCCGTGTGGCATGCTTTAATGGAGGCGGCTCACTGTCTGAGCTTTAGCTACAATCGCATTAAGGTTCCCCTTCACCTCAACTAGGCTTGTTTGTTGTCAGTTTTTGATTGAATCTTGTGAATTAAGGTTTCATCTCGGTTAAAGTCACCCCACGGTTTAATTCTTCTGACTGCTGTGTTCCCAGGAAGGAACAGTCTAATTTAATCTCTTATCATGCGAGAGAATGACAATAATACTACAACTAATAACACACTAATATGCTGAAAAATAATCAAACTTCTTTCTTGTGTAAAACTGTAGATTTGCCTTTTTGCCCTCTTTGTTAGCTGGAGAGGAGCAAAACCTCATCACTTATTTCATACACATGAAATGAATTGAAGCATTTCTACAAACAAAACACCACTTCTTTTAGCATCTAATGACAGAAAAAATGGCTAGTTAACAAAGCTCTTTGAAAACAACACTGTGCAGTCGTTTGAGTATTTTGAAAAAAGACATTTGCTTCTTCCCTCACATTTTCTTTCCTGTCACTTACAAGTGAGACATTTTATTCTAAAGGGGAAAAAGCCTCACACAAGTTAAAGAAAATGTTGAAAATGAGAAACATACCTAAAACATACACAGTAAAGATTATTTTCAATAAATGGCAGCCATTTTAATTTGTGGCATCCTTTATAGTCAGATGTTGTCCTGACAGACTAGGAAAAATTAAACAGATGTTCCACAAGTGTGTCTAATGAGTTTGTCTACTGTCTGTCTCACTCTTGTATGTCTATTAGTCTGCATTTATTTATCAATCAAATTTCATCATGTGTTGTTTTTTTTTGGCATCTACTTTATATGAGATCATTATATATCTGCCTTATATGAGATCATCTCTTATATTTGATTTTTTTAGTTATGGTTCTGTAAATCCTTTAATCTTGAAAGCACCTACACTTGAAAAGTGCTATATAAATAAATTTATTATTATTATTATTATTATTATTATTATTATTATAAAAGGTTGTACAGTCACAGTAAAGTTAGAAAAAGTGCCAAAATCCTCTACCTATTGAAATCAGTTGAATAGTGTTTTGGTAATCAAAAGAATAGGGAGGAAATTATTAGTTGATTAATCAGTCAATTAACAATCGATTAATTATTTAAGTCACTGATGACAGAAAATTGTTAAATCTTTGGGTTTTGGACTGTTGGTCAGACAAAACAAGATATTTGAGGACATCACGTTGGACTGGGAAATTGTGACGGGCATCCTTCACTAGGTTCAGGATATGGATCTGTTTGCAGGGCCAGCTGGCAGCCCCTCACAGCCATAAAGTCGTATAGAGGCAGGTCGGATTGACCTTGTTTCAAAGTGATAGCCTGGTGTGGCATTGCTGTGCTTTTGCTATTATCTTCCCTCTGTTTATCCCCCCCCCACCTATCCACCCACAAACACACACATGCACATGTGCACGCAGCACACCCATACCCCCAGTGAGTCCCAGTCTGTTTACTCAGGTGCCAGCTCGCTCGGTGCAGTGATGAACTCCTGTGCAGACTTTAACACTCCACTGCCTCTCAGGCAAATGCCAAAACAAATCTTGTCATAATTAGCAGTAATCCTGCTCATTAACGTCTGCTTAATTATCCTATTAATAGCACTTCCTGGGAGAGCTTGTTTGCTACGCAGGCAAATGTTTGTTCCTAAATTAGCAGACAAGAAGACAGCTCCATTGTTCAAACAGCAGCTTTGACAAAGCAGAACAGGCAGGATTAACAGCAGACAGAACGGGCCACAAGCTCATCTCCGCTTGGCGCTGACAGGCAGGGAGGAGGCAGCCTGGGCCAACAACAGCACTCTTATCCTGCAAGCTGCTGTATAATCTACATAGTCAAGTACACACAATCAGCACAAGCAACTTGTCACATCAGAGCTGCACTGTACTATGAAATACCAATGAGTGACAAGAATAGAACAAGCTGCAGGTGCACTAGAATGAATGGTAATTGTATACAGTAATTGTATAATATACAGTGTTTTTGTGTCTGTTTAGTTTTTCATTGCTGTGAATGGAGATAAAGCCATTGTGTTGTTCTTAATAGGATCCAGTCAGATTCTTCCGACCTGAGAGCCAAGAGCATTACTGGAGCACCCTGCAGACAACCGCCCGACTAACCTCATTACATTGCAGGTAACAAGACACTAATGTGGACTTACAAGGCTGTGTGACTTTCAAAGGGAGAGTTGTGCCTACTCCCCATCTTGTAAGGCGATAGGCTTATCATTGTAAAAATGGAGGTATTAGTGAATTGGATCTGTCTCATCCATCCAGCCTCCCAAGTTTCCAAACAAGACTCCAGAGGAAAGCTTTTAAAGTAAATAAGGCAAGTGCTCAGAGCGAGGTGAAGACCAGCCACACAGAGCTATGCACACTAACCTAAGCAGACCCAACACCTCACGCTCCAGCAGGCCTATATATTATAAATGACCCTCTCTCTTTCACCCATGCACCAACCCCCTATACATACACGGCGCCATAGCTGAAGTAAGCAGAGCCCAGTCTGTGGAGCCTGCAGCACTGTCAGCCCATTGATGTACAACACTCTGCCCTTTGTTCCTTGTACACAAACACACTTTCCACATTAATATTTCACAGGAAATGTACTCCGTGCTTGTGATTTAAAGCCTTTTCTTGTTAACAATGCTGTTTTCTCTATTCTGTTGCACTGAATTATGAAGTCAACTTGTCAGAAAGAAGACATGCCCATTATATTATAATACTACTGGAGATAAATGATTACTGGCAAGGCACGTGTGACTTAATCCACTGTGCCTCGCTGTGTTCTAGTTCAAACTTTTTCCCTGAGGTTGCACTTGCAGCTATTAGTTAAGAGGATGGAGATGTGTTTAATGTGGTGTGCGTACAGTATGTGTATGAGTGAGCATTTGTAATGTGTGTACACATTATGCACATATGCATATCATGCATTGCTTTATAGCCTATGCATTTTTGTCAGATCTATTTGTCGGAGTGTGAGAAAATGTATAGCCATGTGATGTCGCTTGTTTGTTCTTGTTGTCAGAGAAAAGGCAAGGATCAATGGATTTTCCTTGCAAGAGTGAAACATGACAGACATAATGAAAGCCTTTCATGAGAAATGAATGAATAATTCATGGGCGCTCTCTGGCTGTGCTTTGTTGTGTCTCATACAGATGGGATTACAGAAGGCTAGATCTTGGAAACATATGAAAGATTAATTTGTGATCTGGGACACTGCTTGCTTACAAAAGGACTAAATAATGATTTTACTGAGAGTGGCAGGCATCTGGGGATGGGTGCGATGTGCACAGGGGGCTGGACACCAAAAGCCTGAAGAGAACACGGCACACAGCACTCAGAATAATGTGACCTGACAGATATTCAAGAACTTTGTGCAAAAAGTGAACTTCAGCTCTCAAACATTTCTTTCATTACTTTGATTGATTTATGTGATGCAATTCAGTAAAAACTAAAAGACAAGCTATTGTCTGAACAGCATTGTTAATCATTTTTTGTATTGATCCCTTAAGAGCAAAGTCAATTTGCTTTACCCTATTTTACACAGGCAGGTCAGACACATAGCAGTTACAAACATCTTCCCGAGCTCTCAGGGATTTGCTGTCTTGCTCAAGGACACTTCAGCTGGGCGGATGTTTTGTGAATCCCGGCCCTCCAGCTGAAGAACTGCCTTCAAATTAGCAGCCTGCTGCCCAGAATTTAACAGCAGCAGACTAGGTGCTCCGGTCCTCGTAGTTGCTGAATATAGCATTAGGGGGTTGCCTGGAAATAACTCATATCTTTTCAAAAGAGCCCTCCAATAATGCACCAGGGAGCATGAGAAGCTGTTGTCTGGTGTCTCCCAGATGGCAGAGACTCCAGGGTGGCACTGCTTGTTGTTTTTGATGAGCTGTGCATATACAAAAGCAAAACATCTGGAGCCGCCATGTGGCCTCTCCATTTGGCCACCCCCATACCTCCCCGAGCCAGATGCACCCAAACAACTGTGAGCTAAACAGCATGAATGATTCATAGAGGAGTGAGAGGCACAGCTCACACCAGAGACCTGCCAGCCACTTTGATTGGAAATCCGAAAAAGCTATGAATATGCACGAGACATTAAGCCTGCTAGGGGGGATGATTTGTCAAATGATCTGTATTTGACCAATATCGAGAAAGCTCCTGTTTTTTTTCTGATTAGAAAATAAGAAATGTAATGTCCAATTGCCAGAATCATTAAATTATTAATACGTGTAAATGGTTTTGCAAGGTGCTATGGAAATGTGACTGTGGCTTGGTGCTGGATTGCTTCCCGTGTCAAAGCAGACAGTGTGGAAAGAGAGGGATTCACACCTGCTCCATGACACAGTTAGATCAAACTTAATTAGATTCTAAATTGGCGACACTTTGCATCTGATATAAGACCATTTATGCAGGAATCTATCTGGAAATAAAATCAGTCAGACTGAACAGACAGTTGTGTTGAAAATACATGCAGTCATTAGACTCAGTGCTTGAGTCACTGAGTAAGTGAAATATTAAACTTCATAATTTCCTTTTTTTTAATATCCTATCATATTCAATGAAAAGTGCCTTTTCAAAATATTTTTTGGAAAATACCAAGAATTGTCAAACCTCTTTGATTTAATTTCATCTTAGTTTTTAAAGGATTATGGTTACAATATTTTAGTTGTTGTTAGGATAAGTTGTTTTTAGTAAAGGTGAGGAATGAGGTTTTAGTTGTGGTTTGCTAACTTGAATGTAAAAAAAACTATTGAGTCCATGCAATATACAATGTTTCATATTGTACATGATGAGAAACACAGCTTTCCCTCCAAGTGCAAATTTCCTGCGAGATCAGACTCTAATTTGATGTATTACTGAGTAAAACGGCAGATTGCAAAATGTGGGGAGGCATGTTCACAAAGTCACTGTAAGTGTATAATATAGCAAACATGAAGAGTGACTAAGAAGTCTTCACGTTTGCTGTAAAACATTACTGAGCAGTGGACAAAACCCACAGAAGTGCAGGAAGCAGAAAAACAGACAAGGAATGGTTTAGTGTTGCCTTGTTGTTTAACACATATTGAATAGGTATATGTTAGACTAAGCAGCATGACCTAAGGTAAAACAAATATGCCAAGATGCTTTAAATTTTATTTAAAGCAATTGCTTTAAATTTTATTTAAAGCAATGCAAACCTGTTTATTCACATTGTGGGAGTTATAGATGCATACCTTCATACTCTTGACTTGAGCTATTCACTGTGCACATAAGATTTCAGGCATGCCTTCCCTTGGGGGAATAAATATTCAGAGCTTTGACTATTTTGTCCTTGCATAGGTATGATGTTGTGCCATGGATGTCTGTTCATGTCTTGCTACTGAGTCATGCCTTTTAAATATTGTAATATTGTGCACCTCTCATTCAGTTTTGCTTATCTGGAAACATTCTCTCAGGTGTTTTAATTTGTTTTGAACAGAAAATATGGTTTACATAATCCAAGTTTTTCCTCTAAAAACCGTCTTTACCTTATTCACCTGACCCTCATTTTGTGAAATATCTTTCAATATAGAGCAGCATGTACAGTATAGAGGGGATAAGATGCCCCTTGACATTAAGACACCTCCACTTCAATTTCTCTAAATACAAGTCAATTTTGATTTAAGACACTTTTCTAGATCACAAATTTGATCTTACAACAGGACCATAGTGGCCTGGGTCAAGGGTACAGGCCTTTGCTGGTGGCCCAATTTTGGCCAATGAGTATGTGGTTCATTTTGCTGCAAAAGCCCTTAAATATGGTTGTACTAACTGGCCATTGATATAGTGTAGTGATGCATAGGTACTAGTTCTGCATCAGGGCTACTGGCTTGCTGGATGGCTATTTTATGTTATTTAATTTTTCAGGGGTAGACAAATGAGGTTGAACATCTTCCTTCTTAATTGGATCAATTATGGCTTTGTAGGGTGTGTTTCATAATATAGTAACTTCGAGTTACTGATGAAAAAGATGTTTTGTTCAATTTATAATTGAATATTTATTGAATATTTATAAAATACTACTTTATTTTTTCTGTGAATTTGGCAAAACCAAACCACATTTCCAGATACTTTGTATTTAACCAATTATGCTTTAAAACTCCATGTCCCTCTGCATCTCTCTTTTCTGTACCTTTGGGATATTTTCTGTTTCTGCTCAATATGTTATTCATACATTATGATTATTTCCTGAAAGTCTTCGGGATATTTTTGCAATAAAAGAAGAGAAACAATAGCTAGAATCCTGCTGAGGCAGTTACTCAGCAAAATCAGTGTTGAAGTAAAACATTTCCTTTAGGGATATATGAATATTCATTGTCGCACATCAAGTCATTTTGTAAGTTTAGCTGTAGAATAGTGTAGTGTGCTGTAGAGACAGGGATGTAATGATGTGTCTCAGCAATGAGGTGGTCACCATCTATAAACAGACCAATAAACATGGAGAGCTGCTGAAGCAGGTCTTTGGAGGAATGTGTCATCAGAGCTCTGACAGCATGTTAGACTCACTGATGCCATTCACTGTCTAATGAGATGAGCTCTCACTGCTAATTAACTCATCCATAACTCCCAGTGCTCCATTCATCATCGCACAAAGCTAAGTAAAAACAGACACAGATAAGGACAACAAACTGTTTAGAGCTACTTAATGTCTCCATGTATCTAAATTAGTTACACTGAGATGAGGTTATAGGAAACGATATGTTTTATATTGTTTTGCAAAAGATGAGTCATTACTTTTTTAAAGTCAGTTCATAATCGGCACAAAAAGAAGTTCAGGGTGTTCTGATGTTGGAGAAGAACGAAATACTACTAAACTGTGTTTTTTCACTTTTTAAATTATTTTACAGAACTCATTAACACACGTGTTTTTGCCTCACCACGCTGAACTCAGTTAAGCAACCCAGCTATCTTAATCAAATCTTACAATTACTTAATGTGAGTAAGATAACCTGACTAAGGTGCTGACCACACTCTCGTAATAATTGGATTACAGTATTATAGTGAATGTTAACAAAGTGAATGATGCAATGTCTCCTTTGGGCCAAACTAAATGGCACAGTGGTCTAAACACACGAAGACGCAGCGCGGAGCAGTGAACTCAATGAAGCCAGGGATTTCACTGAAGGGCAGGGTCTGGGCAGGGTTTTTTCCTCACCTGCCACTGTGGCAGGTTACTGAACATTTCTACCAGCCATTTTTTTGTCTGCCACTTCTGAAATCTGTGTAGAACACTTTAAAATTGTAAACTCTGAGTCAGTGGTACATGACAATAGAAATATGGAATAATACATCACCTTAATCCCTAACTATTCTTAACAATTGTTTAAAAAAAGTATTAATATAAGAAAAAGCTATCTGCCATGGTGGCACGTGACCTGAAATTTTTACCTGCCACAACCAACATTAAATTTCAACATTGAATTTCATTCCCTGCTGAAGGTTTTTCATTGAAGAACTCAACCCAAACTAAGGGAAAGTGAAAATATAATCACCTACTCCTGGAAACTTTTAATGTTTTGTGTGGATTCCTACATTATTCACAATTCTATAGAATCAAGTTTTCTAATGCAGTGATCCCAGATTTCTTTTCTCAGCGTTTGTAACAATGCATTGCTTTGCAGTGAGGGACACTGATGAACAGCATTAGTGCCCTTGTATGAGAATTAGATTGTGCCCTTCTGTTTGTATTTGATTCTGGTTTATTGCATTGATGGCAGCTTTCAATTTCCCCCAGTTCCCTTTGGTTTCAGAACTAAGCTTCGTAAAAAAGGATTAAGATTATGCTTTGAGCGAGTCATCACTTTAAACTACAGATGGAGTTTACAGTTCAAAAGGGATTATGAATATTAAAGAGGGCATTTTTCTTTTCTTTTCAGATGATTGGGTTTTGCTCCAGTGCATTGCTGAATCACACAGCATACACAAATTCAAAGGATTAAGCAAACATAAATCTTCAAGGTCTCTCTTATGACTAGGTCTGCATTTGAATTACCTCTGAATAATATCCAATTAAATAATGCATTGTTTCTAAGACAAACATGCCTGTCACAAAATCTGAGTGAAAGCACTGGAGGTGGAAGACCACAGATAATCGGTTTGCTTTGATTTGCAGAGGGCTTCATTTGATCAAACGGCTTGGGAGCTTTTTGCTTTTTTGCTTGGAGTTTTGAAAGACGGCACCAAATTAAACCGTTATTTCATTGATTGTTGCAGATAGTAACAAGCTATTTCACTACTGTAGTCTTTACTAAAGTGATTTTTAGGTGATCATCATCTTAGTATAAAACATAACGGTAAACAAAATTCTTAAGTATAAGAAAATATATGGGTAGGTACTATATATGCCTTACTCACCTGTACATGTGCATGGATTGATATGTTTATTTTTTGTAAACATTGTGAAACATTAAACATTGGTAGAAACTCATGAAAGTATAAGTGGAAACTCAACTGGATGAGACTTTTAAAAATAAAATTTTGTAGCTGGAGAAGCACAGGTTTAATTAATAACATTAATCAATAACACCACTCACATAACCGTTAGGTTCTTAGATGTAGCACGTAACTCCATGTAAAATCACAACTTCTCTTGTTTTTGTGTGGATTAAACAAACAAGATATAAAGTGTTAATTAATGAGCTTTAGGGGTGCTGGTAGGCTTTGGCAGGAACCAGGCTAGCTATTTCCTCTCGTTTCCAGTCTTTATGCTAAGCTAAGCTAATCACCTGCTGGCTAGCATCATATTTAGCATACTTCCCAACATGTCGCAACTATTCCTTTGTAAGTACCTATACAGTACATAGTCTTTACGCAAGGTGAGTAGTAGTAGAAGTATATAGTTATACTATAGTATTATTATGAACATATTGACTGAGGTGGCTCATTCATTGGCTATGAAAACTAATACTTACATTATTTTGCCTCTTTAATTTGCGACTACTAAAAAGTACCCAAAATGCAAGCTTGAGAAAGTAACAGGTAAACACTGAGGGTCAGAGTTTGCTCTTGACCTTGGAAACACCAGTTGAGAAAACTGTGTCAGTAGCTGTTCTGGAGCTTTCAATCACATCACATCATTTTCATCAACAGATCAAGTTTATCCCAGTTGTTGTGGAATTGTAGCTGTAAATTGTAAATGTACATTGCAGCATCTACAATTTCATGGCAACTAGGCAAACACCATCTGCTGATGAAGATCAAGTGATGTGATTGAAAGCTCCAGAATGGCTCCCGCTATTAAATGGACTTTGTGGTGAGACTGTTTTCTCAACGACTAGTAAATAATTACACAGAATAAAAATGTGCCCTCCCATGCCTGCATGATTAGATATGGGATCATGACCTTGGACAAATTTAAATGTTCTTGAAATCAGTGTGGAAGCCTCAGCTTTAGGTGAGTGTAACAGAGATACAGGCCATCATGGAATAGAAACCTCATATCTCAAATCTGTTTTGGAGCAAATTACTGGCCGGGTCGATGACCAGTAAGCACATGAATGGATCAATATCTTCACTCTGAGGGAACAATCTTCACTTATAATGACAATGTATTGACTTTTTAATAACCGCTCATGTTTCAGCAGTGCTAATCATTTTGCTTCACCTGAAAATGGATCCTTAACTGTGTGTGTGTGTGTGTGTGTGTGTGTGTGTGTGTGTGTGTGTGTGTTCGGTTTAATGTTTGTGATTGAATTGGTGGATGGATTTCTGTATCTGTGTGTGCGCATTTGTTTATGTATGAAAGGTCATGCATGCATAACTGACTGCATGTAGCGTGTGTGTGTGGCATCTGTGTTAGGCTGAATGGATAAGTGTTGTCAACATGTGTCTGGGTCCCATTTATGGAAGCTGCTTAAATTAATACAGGGTTTTTTTTTTGCGACTGTAAAACGAGAAGCTTTTGGTAATTGAGAGCCACCTGACGGGTCACTTGGACTGTCAAGGTATCATGACCTTTAAACCGTCTGCCTGGCTGTTTGCTCGTCCTGAGCTGCAGGTTTGGCGGTACAGTGGCCAACATGAGCCAACATGAACCACAGACTGCTTGCTATAAATAAATGATGGACTGTGTGTGCAACGGTCAATGATTGAAATGGCAGCTCCGCTGACATGCCACGGCTTTCATCTTTTCCTTGTTTCAACAGCTGGGAGGTGCGGGCTGCTCACACAATTTCACTTAAACGAGATAATTTGTTACAAGTTTACGTAACAATCAATACAGCAGTGTGTACTTTAGACGGAGGATTCATGACATATGTTATCAAATCAAAGTCTAAGGTCATTTTTTAGCTCTGTTTTACTATGGCTATGTTTTTATATGTCAAAAAACAATCAACTTTTTCCAGCAGAAATTCAGCTTTAAGGCATATTTAGCCATGCTAGCAGCATCGCTTTAGGGATGGGAACATCCTGTCACTCAGTTGGTCGGTTGGTCCACCACTTTGGCTCTGAATATCTCAAAAACAACTAGATGGATTGCCATGGAATTTTGTACTGGCATTCATTGTGCCCAGAGGAGCAATCTTAATGACTCTGGTGATCCCCTGACTTTTCCTCTAGCTACTATGAGGTTGACATATGTTGATTTGAGTGAAATATCTCAACAACAGGATTTCATCTTTTTATTTTTCTTATTTATCTTTATGAAATACCTGCAAAACTGACAGTGTACTGTTAGCATGCTAACACGCTAAAATACAATGGTGAACATGGTAAACATTACACCAGCTAAACATCAAAATGTTAATATTGTCATTATGAGTATGTTAGCATGTTAGCTTTTACCTCAGAGCAGCACTGTACCTAAGAACAGCCTCATAGCGCTAGCAAAGCTGTAGACTTTTAGTTTTGTTTCTTAATGCATAGTTTTCAGTTTGGCTTTGATAAATCTGTAGAAACGTTTTCAATCTGCACTATACTGATAGACTTTGCACACAAACTTGATTTGATTTTTACAATAAGTGTGTTTTCATCTGTATCTTTTGAAAGAGGAATTACTAAATTACATAAATTCCTCACACTGTTTTCTTCATCATTTTGGGAGGAGAGCTTGTGCCCTGAGGCAGTGGCGGTGTATTTGCATGAAAATCAAAACAGTTAATATTTGAATGAGGTACATTTTTAGGTCCATTAGTTAGCTATAAGAGCAGTCCACCTGTCACTTACACTGTTGTCTCAGCCTTGAAGGTTGGCAGCAGAGAAGAATTCATATCTGTTAGGGCAGCAATGAATCTTCAGATTTACTCTAAGCAGAGTTCAGGAATTTGGCAGAGAAGCTCTGAAATTTCTAGATGTATAAACTAAATGTTGGCATAAATTCCTGCGTAGGATTGAAAATACACTGCCTAATCTCACTTGCAAATTTTGAGTGCTTTCTTCTGAACTCCTAACTAAACCTAAAATAATTCCGTGTGCATACAGAAAGCATACAACCTTTTGTAATATAGAAAGTGCTATACCATTCTCCATACTATCTTCTAAATGTAATCCGAGTGACAGACGGATTTGTACATGTAGGTGAAAAGCAAATATAACCCGAGTGCAATTTTCCTTCCTACTTGTGTCTAGCTCATTGCAATATTCAGAGAGAGGAGAGGAGCGAGAGGCCCTGTGTTAAGTGTCTTATTAGTGGGAAATGACTGCAGTGTCAGGCGAGCCCAAGCTGTCACAGTGCAGCCATCATTAGAATAAGCATGAGAAGCTCTTGTCGTGGATGGAATCACATTTTAATCCCCACCACGTTATTACTGTGGTGAGGAAGGTCAGCACTCAGGCACATTTAAGCAGGAATAAACCCCCTTGAGAGCTTATGATAATGTCTTCCCTCAATGGGAAATATTGGTCATATTTTAGTTTCAAGCTTTTTGTAGAATACGGCACGGCTAATGAAGAGCCTAATGTAATGCAGCTGTGCGGGCCGCCATGGTAACCATGAATAATTCAGCCTACTTGTTCTTTGGTTTCCTGGTCTCAGGAGGGTTCTGCCTATATTGTCCATTATGACAGGCCATTATCCAGCCTTCAGCCTGCTAGCTCTCAGATGGTGCGCAGAGCCCATTTGTTACCCCTCTTGCCCCTGGTAACCTTCAACCAGCTGGAAAGAATGATTGAGACTATACTGTTATATAAACATGAGAGCAAGAGGTGCAAGAGGCAAGAAAACGAAGAGACCCCTCCACGCCGGGGAATTCAAGGAGCCCCTTCATTTCATTACAAGTGCATATTACATCTGCCTCCAAAGCCATCAGTTACTCATTGAATACAAATTGCTCCAACAGACCATTATGGTATATTAATGTACATTGTGCATGTCCTGTTTTGAGCAGTGGTGGAAGACATATTCAGGTACTTTACTTAAGTAAAAGTAGCAATACCACAGCGTAAAAATACTCAATACAAGTAAAAGTCCCGCATTAAAAATATTAATAAAGTACTGTCAGTAAAATGTACTTAAAGTGTTAAAGTACTCATGATAAAGAATGGCTCCTGTCACTGTTAAACTTATTATATATTACTGATTTGTTAAAAGCAGCACTTTAAAGGGGAACTCCACCGATTTTACACATCAGAGTCTGTTTACAGGTATGGGGAGTCCTACTGCATATGTGGGGGAAAAAAAAAGTTGTATAACATATTTTGTGGCTCCACAGGGAGCTGCACAAAATAAACAAATAGATAAATTGCCTCAAGTGATTGATCTCACTTGAGTCAGCGTTGGTTGGGGCTGAATACTACAAGTTTGATAATGGAAAAACATCTGGGGGTGTGGATTAGAAAGACATGAACTTCCCTCTGTAGCCTGCTCCTCACACCTGCTTGAAGCTAGCAACTCGAGGCTACATTAGCCGCTACTAGCATACATCCGGATCTCCAACCAAACTGTCAGTGGTCGAGTTGTATTGTGGGTTTTGGAAGAAGAATGCGTGGAATAAAAAAAACGATATCTCTGGTTCTGCTGCATCGATTCTATATTCAATATTATAGGTGTGCAATGCAAAATCAGTAATAATGTTATAGCTTGTTGAGGTATAGCTAATTTTAACTACTTATTAGAGAGTAATAATAATGCATCATATTTTATAAACTAAACACATGTTTTGTATGTAAAAGCTTATTTTTTTTAAGTAACTATAGCTCTCAAATAAATGTAGTGAAGTACAAAGTGCAATAGAGCTGAAACGATGAGTTGACTAATTGAATAGTCGATTGACAGACAATTAATATGCAACTCTTTTGATAATCAACTAATCATTTCAAGCAAAAATGTCAAACATTCTGTGGTTTCAGCTTCTTATGTGTTAGGATTTGCAGTTTTCCTTGTCACATATGACATCAAATTGAATATCTTTAGGTTTTGGTCTGTTGGTTGGACAAAATAAGCAAATTGAAGGCATCACAGTGGGCTCTAAGAAATTTTGAATGGCATTTTATCACTATTTTTCAACAGAAAATAATTGGAATATTAGTCAATAATAAAATAATCCTTAGTAGAAGCCTTAAAGTGCAACATTTCTCTCTGAAATGTATAGAAGTAGAAAGTAGCATAAAATGGAAATAATCAAGAGCAAATGTGCTTAGTTACATTCCACCACTGGTTTTGAGCTGTTTTCTTGTAGAAGTCTCACCAACATTTCATTAATTGTGAATATCAATGATCAAATTACTTCCTATGGATTAAAGTCAAGATGGAGCAAAGAATACATTCAATAATCTAAAAGGGAATTAGTTGTGTGATTGTAGTTGGTCTGGAATGTAGTCAGTATTGGACTGGCCAGTTGAGGAGGTGTGATGCATTTGATCTGGTCATTAAGACGGGCAGGGTGCTCTGCGCCCTGGTACCTCAGCCATTTCAAATCAATGCCTGTGGCGGGTCTTAAATCAATGAGCGTGTTGCATCTCGGAGACTCATCAGTGGGCAGTCCCCAGAGAGCTTGGATAGCAGGGAAGAAGGAGGGAGATAGACATTGGGAAAGAGGAGGAGGGAGGGGGTACACTCTTAGCTACTGACCTCAGTAATTACCCTGTGCTACTGCCTGAATCCAAATGTGATCCGATTGAGATAATTGGCTATTGGAAACACCATTGAACCTTACTCCAGTCACAGCTCTCAGTGATCTCTAAGCCTGGACAATCCTGAACCTATCATGCTGTGGCTGAGCTGCTGCTGTGCTAAGGCCTGATATTTAGCAGGAGGAGTGAATTGAGACTGATGTTTGTGTTCTTGTGATTCCAGCCCAGCCATTGTCCCAAGGGCAGGGCAGTGTAATCAGGACTGTGATAGCATCTCTTGGGGGGGGAGGAGGAGGAGGAAGCAGGGCCTGTGGGCTGATCCAGAGGGCAGATATATTTATCTAGGTAATGAGAGCCCAAACACTGGGGCTCTGTGGGGAGGGCCGGGGACATGGCCTAGTGCGCTGAGAGACCCGCCAATGCCATGGCGGCACAGTCCCCGTGCTGCTCATTAAACTTCCATCAACGTGTGGTCACCATGTTCCTGCCAGGCCTCCAAAGTGCCCGTTATTAATTCATGAAAGCACACTGCACATGTGATTGAGTCTGGCGAGCAGTGAGGCACTGAGGCACGAGAGATGGGGGAAATATTGTCTGTCTGAACACCCAACCCTCCACCAAACCCCTCCCACGCTTTCCCTCTGGCAGTGTGCCCTTAAAAAAAAAAAACGGAGACAGAGACACAGATGCACTATGTTGTGAAACATTAATAGCCACTGCTGCAGTTTGCCTACAGCTGGAAAGAGAGCAATGCAGGTCATGTGAGTGTGTGTGTGTGGGTGTGTGAGCACATTTATGCATGTATATGCTTCAGGATGTGCATGCATGTTTTGAGCCCATTTGCTTTAGTGTTTTATAAATGTGGAGGAGGTGGTTGTGTATTGTCAAGACATTCTGTGTGAATATATTACCAACAAATGCAGTGTTGTTTTGGGATGGGATGCTTGTATATATGGTGAGCCAGCCACTTTTTTCTTTGCTCCACAGACGTGCTTAAAAAGGAGACAGTAAATTGGCCTGGATATGGATTGTTGCAATTGAATTTAAAACATTAGCTCCAGGATAATAAGGGTTGCTATAGAGAAAATCTAGGAAATGCATTTGGTCGTTAGAGCATGGAGGGATGGGACTAATGGCGTACGGGGGTGGGCTGGGGGTGGAGGCAAAAAACGATGAAAACCATTTTTAGGATGAATGGGTTATTTCAGGGAGAGAGCGAGAAAGCGAGGGAGAGAGAGGAAGTGAAATAGAAAAGGGGAGACGAGGGAGACGGCAAGAGAGAGGGGTGCTACATGATTTCAAATTAACCATTATTGTAGGCTGTGACATGTATTATGTCTCCCGAGGCTCCGAATCTTGAGCTCATTTTCACGGAGAAGAGGGGAATAAGAGTCCAATGTCACAGCTTCAACGTGTACAGCTGGCTTGAGCTCCTCATCTTACGGCCAATTATAACTCCTCTTCTTCCAAATCCTTACCCCAGCTCTCCAAGGCAAATCTCACCATGCATAGCTTATTGTTAGCCTCACTCGATGTCCAATTAACAGAATGTTCCTCTCACTTCATCCCCTCCCCCTGCAGTGGAAAATAAGACACTGACCAGTAAAACTGTTAAGCTGCAGCACTCTATCACTGTAATGATAACGTAATAGCAGTGGGAATATTTAGATGCTATTATATCTATGCAAGGAAGACTATAACATTATAATTGTATAGTCATTTCCTGAGATAGACATTTTGTTGCTATCACAAGTGGGAAGGTTCTTGTTCTGTTTGTATCAATTAAAATTGCAGATCAGGGATCAGAAGCAGTATGTGAATGAAAATAGTATCCTAATCACTTTTGTATGACTTCTCATAAACTGTTCATATCTAGCTTTTCTGACAGTAACTGAGCTCTTCTCTGTGGTATGACCCTCAAGTTATGTATCCACTCAAGCTCATCTCATAATTGCTGTTGGGATGGACCAAAGATTAGACAAAAAATAAAATTGACATTGTCCAATCCTGTGCAGAAGACAAAAAAATGCCTCAGCCTACCTTAGTCATGCAGAAAAGACAAAATGGCAACTGTTGACAGAGAGAGGAAGTCTCACTACATTATATTAGCTTGTGTTGCCTATCTTGAAATGTGAAAGGCAGTGGTAATAATGTGCTGCTGTCCAGAGCAGGAGCATCAGCGTGTAATTAATAAGACAGGCTGGAAAAAGCTCTTCTCGTATTAATAGCCACATTAAACTGCAGTGTTTATGATATCATTAGGCCAGTATGTGGTGTCATTATCAGATGGGTGGAAAATGTAGCACTACAACAATGCAGAGAGGTTTAAGTCTAGTGTGAAACAAGCCATAATTATTACATGAATTTCATTATAGACCTAATCGGCTATTCTTAGTTGTTTTGTCTGTGATATTAATTAAATTGGGATGTTGTTTCTGGGCTTATGCAAGTACATCAGCACCATTGGCCTTTACCCCTTGCTGTCCATTCAGGTTAACCAGTTATAGACACAAGATAAGGAAGATATAACAGCACTGAATGTCCATATCTCCTATTTTATGGCTCACGTGACCAGCAAATTACAGGGCAGAGACTTAGAAGAACAAGGGTCACAATTCTGTGGATTGATAACCGGGATTTCCAATGGTTATCATAAATTTTACAGTGACAATCACCTCAGTATTATGGGTTTACTATAATAGATCAAAAGGTCCTGACACCAGCAGGCTTAGGGATGTTGTCCATTCACCTATAAATGTGTACAAATGACCTTATATTGGCAAATTGATCTTCCCTAAATTTTCCAGAGTTGGTAAATCAGTGTAAGCATTTCCAATGGTAAATTTGCTAAAAGTTTGTTTTCTTGGTTAATGTGAGTGTAAAGTGCTTGTTCCAGGAGCGTCGTTAAATGAGACGGTCTGGTCTACGGAGGATTTCCTATTTGCGTCACCAGCACCACAAAGCGCCACTCATCTCGCCTAGCAACCTTGACAGCTGCAGTTGAGGTTTGAGGTTTTTAATGCCCCTTGCTTTTTTAACATTTGTATCGTTAGCTATTCAAGTGAGTTGAAACCCAATACTTACATTTAAAAGTGTAATCCTGCTCGCCTTCTGTTGACAGTATGTTTGGGAATGCCATATTTTCTAGCAGGCAATAAATCTTGTGATAGGTTGGGCCACGAAGGATACAGCCTTTGGAGCCTTCATATTCGGTAAAGGAGGCCTCATTTCTCGGCCGCATTTGAAGGAGCCTTCAAAATGTGACAGCCTTGTCGCACCGCTGTGGCACATTCAGTCTTCAAATGCAGCCTTTGAAGGATGTGGCCCCTGAATTGAGACACCGCTTATGTATGTATGTAGCCCAAAAGAGATGCAAAAAGGGTGCATATAATCTACAGCAGTGGGTGCCAGCCTCGGAGTTGCAACCTCCACCAGTGGTCATGAGATTAATTGAAGATGTCACAAGTTAATTCCTTGTCTAGAAGATATTTAAAAAAATGTTTTGTGTGTTTGTATTTCTTGTGGAATATTGTATAATTCTTCAGGCCTCTACCCATATTCAAATCAAACAATGAGAAGGGAAAATCAGTCTTTGCCTGAACTGCTTACAGTTCATAGATACGCAACCTATGACAATGAGTTGTGAGTTGATATAGCTTCATAATAATGGGTCACATGGACAGCATTCATGTACCTACAGAAACACCACAGATACCTACGACACAGGTACTGTGATACTTTAAGTGTAAGTCAAGAGCCATGGTTGCTGGGCTGAACAACAGGGGTTAGCTACTTAGCCACATATCTATAGACCTACACACATAGACATACACTTATACACTCAGACAGACACACACACCACAGACGTGACTCCTCTTTTGAACAAACCCCTCTCAGTTCCTCCAGGGAGCGATTTCTCGTCTCACCTTCAGAGTGAAAGGCGTACAGTATTAGCTCACATTTACCGCAGCTTGGAGAGAAGCATGCTCTCTGCCAGCGGAGCAGAGATTTACCACAGCCAAATGTGTCCCACCTGTCTGCCCTGTCTGTCTGCCACCAGGGCTGCTACCCAAGAGGAACCATTAGTAGACCCCTCTGCCTCTGTCTCAGCTCTCACTGGGCAGAACAGTTAATGTTAAGTTGTGCTGGCTCAGGTAATGTTACATATGATGTACTTTTTCCTTTTAGGTTGCAACTCATTATGAAGTAAGAAATACATTTATACATTCCAATGCTGCGCAAACATTTTGATGATCTAAGAAAAGTAACTGTCCGAGAAGCACTATGTTGTTAATTTAGCTTTCAAACTACTGCTCCAAACAGTCTGCTAAGTGTCTAGGATGCAGGACTTCTTGTAGCAGAAGGACATCTGTGTTATATGTGTCAGAAATGTGTTAGCAATGTAGCTGCATAGTCGCGAGGGGTGCTGTGGAGGAACAAGTCCCACTGGGAGACAGATGGCAGTGGCCACAGAAGTACGAGGCGTGTGCTGGCTCTGCACATTCACTGTAGGGCCAGATCTCAACACCTCACCCTTTTCGATTAATCAAGCCTGCCTTGGTTATTTAAGGCCCCCGATTAATCATGCAGGATAACTGAGGTGATAGATTAGGGTTAAAGGAAAGTTTGGAGATTTGAAGATAAAAGGGTTTATTCACAGGGTAGTCTGGCACTGCAGCCAACAATCATCTGACCAAGAGGCTGCAATCTGAGTTTCAGGACCTTTTTCATGCAGTGAGTTTACATATTTGTCACTGAGACAAATTCTCTTCAGTCGTCATTAGTAATGTGATATTTTGACTTAGTGAGCCGTGTCAGTGCTGTCTGTCCATAAACAGACAGATCAAGGTCACAGACTCCATCAAGTACTTAAGTTACCTTCGTGGTAAGATGGGAATGATACTGTTGGTGGTAATGCAGAGGTGTTAATATGGGGAGTGCCCTTTTCAAATTCATTATCATAAGCATTATATCATATGATTATGATGAAATTATGCTAAACCTTCCTTAAAGGATTTTAAAAAAATCAGAGGTGACGTGAGTGTTAATTCATTCTAATGGGGAAGTGAGGCAGCGAGAGCCTGAGAGCAGGGCTCTTCATGCCTCTTCACTGGTAATTTAACTGCTGTATGTGAGAGGATATGCATACCTCAACACCTCAACACTTGCAATTGGCGGGGACTGGAGGAATGTGTGAGTGTGTGTGTGTGTGTGTGTTTCTTTCTGCAGCTCAGCAGAACATTGGCATTGAATCTGCCCAAGGAGCCACAAGGAGAATAACATTTCAGTCCCTCACTATGTGAATGATAGCTGATGTTTTTTGAAAACGTGTTTCATGGCTCATTGTGTGTCAATGAGAGGCTCCTTTTAAGCAGCAGCTCCATCAGTGTAATCACAGCATTGGGTTGTAGGGAATAAAGTATGTCTTGTTCATGAGCAGGCATTCAGGCCTCTGCACTGCAATAACAAGTCCTTGGTTTGCTAATGAGCATCTAAAGTGAGACAGTCTGGTGTGCTGTTAAATGGCAGGGAGAGCTGTGAGGATCTTATTTTAACACTTAAAGCTGACTTGATCTTCTGTCTTTACTCCTGCCAGCTGCTCTTTGCTCTTACAGACACGAGCACATTCCTTGGAGAGAAGATTCTGGTTGAGCCATTTACCTGCCAATCAAAACCGAAGGTGTCAACCCCCCCAGGGATAGCATGCTCTCACAGCCTCAGTGCGTCATGCACTGTGGGTCTCCAGATGAACCCTGCCGCGTGTGTGTTGATGTAGGATCATTTGAGCATGTCAGCGTGGAGGCCAGCGCACAGCTAGTACACCACGTCTATAAGGGGCCACAGTAAAGTTTACACTAATTAATGGGGCTGAACTTTTCAAGGCAATGCATAGCTTTCCAAGCAGCAGGACCAAATTCTATATTTAAATTGTAGATGCAGCAGGGTTATTTACAGCTGGGAACATTATCCAACACATTCTCATTTTGCTGAATCCAAATGAAAACTGCCACCTGAGTGCACAGATTGGGAGACTTGAGGGACACTTGTTTCTTCCCTTTATAAATATATATTCACAATTTTACTTAAGTAAAAGTTCAGTAATATCAGCAGAATATACTTTAAAATGTGCAGAACAGTCTCTTTCAGTGTTATACTATTATGTACATTATCATTGTTAATGCATTAACTTGTTAACAGGAGGTTACTGCCTTATATACTTATGGGTAGTTTAATATATAACAATACTTTATATTTTATAAGCTGATTATATGTTTTTATGTTCATTTTTAATCTGCAAAGTTCATGGTAGAACCCAACCCATAAATTGGCTGTTAGCTTATCACAGATTCACTGGTATTGGCAAATATGCTGGCCGATAAGTAACAAGAAACTTCAGTACAGAAATGCCAGAGTATGTTAGCGGCTGTTCAGAAACCATTTTTGCAGTGTGGCAGGGTGCATTATCCTGCTGAAAGAGGCCACTGCCATTAGGGAATACCGTTTCCATGAAGGGGTGTACTTGGTCTGCAACAATGTTTAGGTAGGTAGTACGTGTCAAAGTAACATCCACATGAATGGCAGGACCCTAAGTTTCCCAGCAGAACATTGCCCAAAGCATCACACTGCCTCCGCCGGCTGGCCTTCTTCCCATAGTGCATCCAGGTGCCATGTCTTCCCCAGGTAAGCGACGCACACGCACCTGGCCATCCACATGATGTAAAAGAAAACGTGATTCATCAGACCAGGCCACCTTCTTCCATTGCTCCGTGCTCCAGTTCTGATGCTCATGTGCCCATTGTAGGTGCTTTCTGCAGTGGACAGGGGTCAGCATGGGCACCCTGACCGGTCTGCGGCTACGCAGCCCCATACGCAACAAACTGCGATGCACTGTGTGTTCTGATACCTTTCTGTCAGAACCAGCATTAACGTTTTCAGCAATTTGAGCTACAGTAGCTCATCTGTTGGATCGGACCACACGGGCCAGTCTTGGCCGCCCATGACCTTGTCGCCGGTTCACCGGTTTTCCTTCCTTGGACCACTTTTGGTAGATACTGACCACTGCTGACCAGGAACACCCCACAAGAGCTGCAGTTTTGGAGATGCTCTGACCCAG